>CM019822.1:55742516-56165596 GCA_009763385.1 Coix lacryma-jobi var. lacryma-jobi | reverse complement strand
TGACAAGACGCCGGAGGACCCGGCCAGGGAAGAGCCGGGGCCCGTGCCGTCGGGCGGCGGGCCGCAGCTGGGGCAGCTCGGGGCGGAGGAGGATCTGCCCGACATCGAGCTTGACCGACAGTATGGCCGTTTCCCGACGCGCCGAGCCCGTCCCTCGCCATGGTCTCCGTCGAGCAACCGGTCCAGCGGGGGGGCCCCGCGCGAGGTGCGGTCCATCTTCCGGGAGGTGGCCGAGCTCATGGCGGAGGCGGAGCGGTCCTGCTCCGAGGAGGCGGGCCGGTCCGCACAGGTGTCGGCCGCCCTCGCGAGGGCTGAGGCGGAGCTTCAAGATCTCCGCGCTGAGCTGAGCCGGAACGCCCAAATGGCGAGCCGGCTCAACGAGGCGAGGCGGAGGTCCGGGCGGCTCGAGGTGAGGTCGCTCGATCCAAGGAGGAGGCCGCCGCCGCTCTCGAGGCGTCGAGGAAGGAGGCCGCGGACGCCCGAAGCGAGGCCACCTCCGCCCGGGCTGAAGCTGAGGCGGCGAAGCAGGAGGCCGCTGACGCCCGTGGCGAGGCCGCCACCGCCCGAACCGCAGCGGAGGCGGCGAGAAAAGGCCGAGGATGCTCAATGCGATGCCGCCGCCGCTCGGTCCGCAGCGGAGGTGGCGAAGAAGGAGGCCGAAGACGCCGAGAGCGGTGTCGCCACCGCCCGAGCTGCCGAGGGGGCGGCGCGGCAGGAGGTGATCCGAAAGGATCTGGCCCTCGTGGAGGCGGGCAGGCTGATCGAGGAGCTTAGGTCCGAGAAGCTCCTCATGCTGGCCGAGAAGCGCAGGCTCGAGCAGCGCGCTGAGGGCCTTACCAGCGACCTCGCCGCACTGGGGCAAATTGCGATGGTGAGGCTTACACCTTGTCCTTGTTTGGGTCTCGAAGTTTTTTGTTACGCCGCAGTCTCACTCTTCCTCGTTCGTTGCGCAGGGGTCGAGAAGACGGTCGAGGAGCTCCGCGGGACGAACCAGGCTCTCTTGGACCAACTCCAAGACGAGACGATGGTGGCGGAGCGGGCTCGCACTTCCCTCGACCGGCTCGGCTCCATGTGGGGTGCTCCTCCGGTGGCTGCGGCAGAAGGTGCGGTGGCCCGAGGCGACGCCTTGGTCGACGCCTTGTGCTTCCTCGACGTAGCGGCGCGGGACCGTGTCCGGCAAGCTCTCCACCATGGCGTCAAGCAGACGCTCGCGGTCGTCCGCTCCGGCTTCCGCTTCCGGTCCACGTTGTCGCCAATGGCTTCATCGAGATCGAGGGGAAGGACGAGGAGTGGAACAACCGCCGTGTCGACAAAATCTTGGAGAAGATGGAGAGGCCGGGACGTCACTCGCGAAGATCTTCGAGGAGGACGTGCTGCCTCCTGACGCCAGCAGCGGTGTCGAGGACCCTCCTCCCTCTAGCTCGGGTGTCGAGGCTGAGCCCGCCGTGGAAGACCTCGGGGGAGTACCACACCGACGAAGATTAGGGCCTGCGTGCCAAATTTGGGCGTCGAGCCCCTGTAAGAATTTTATGACATGAATGAGGGTCCGTCGAGACCCGTTGTATATATGACTTGTTTGTTTAAAGAGTTGTTTTCTTTTCAAATGCGTTTGACCACTTCTCTTTGTTGCAAGCTCGAGTTTCTGCTAACTTAGTCTGTGTTCCTTCGATACGTCGCGAGCCCCTCGAGGGGAGGCGTAGGTAGGGTACCGTAGCCCGGGGGCGTAGGTGGCCGTCTACGTCGACGCCTCCCGACCCTTGGAGGCTCGAGGTATTTTAGGATTTAGACGTCGCTAGTTCACTCGAGGCACGAGTCGAGATGAGGGTCGAATTTTTGAAAAGAAAACACGTTTTTCCGGAGTCTGGGGGGGGGGTACCCCTGTCATCAGCCCCCGAGGGAGGCTCGACCCTGAGCAAAGCAGGGTCGAGGCTACCTTAAATGCTAAGCAAAATGAAAGACAATGCACGAGTTTGTTCATTCATTTTGACATGTTTGTACAAAGCAACAGAGTATGCTGGGTCTCGAGGCCCTTAAGGGTAGAAGCGACGTAGCTGAGAGATATTCCACGCGTTCGCCAGGATTCTGCCTTGATCGTCGTAGAGCTTGTATGTCCCTGGCTTGAGCACCTCAGCTACGGTGTATGGGCCCTCCCATGGAGGGTGAGCTTATTGCGCCCTCGATTGTCTTGCAGCCGTCGAAGCACGAGGTCGCCCCCCGCCAGGTCCCTCTTGCGCACGTGCTTGTCGTGGTAGCGTCGAAGTGTTTGCTGGTAGCGCGCGGAGTTGATGAGCGCCACGTCTCGGGCCTCCTCGAGCTGGTCCTTGGCGTTGGCGAGCCTTTCATCGTTGGTTTGCTCGTTGTAGGCTCGAAGTCGAGGGGAGCCGTACTCGAGGTCCGTAGGCAAGATAGCCTCGGCGCCGTAGGTTAGGAAGAATGGAGTGAACCCAGTGGCTCGGCTCGGCGTAGTCCTGAGGCCCCACAGCACCGAGGGGAGCTCTGCGCCCACCCTTTCCGAAATTTTTGAGGGTCTTGAACAGCCTCGGCTTCAGCCCATGGAGTATCATGCCGTTGGCGCTCGACCTGCCCGTTGCACTGAGGGTATGCGACCGCGGCCCAGGTCACGCGAATGCCGATGTCGTCGCAGAAGTTGGTGAACTTTTTGCCCGTGAATTGGGTGCCATTGTCGGTGATGATGACGTTAGGCACCCCAAACCGGTACATGATGTTGGCGATGAACTCGACAGCCTTCTCGGAGGTGGGGTCTCCTATCGGCTTAGCCTCGATCCACTTGGTGAACTTGTCGATGGCCACGAGCACGTGTGTGTACCCTCCACTTGTCCTTTTGAGGGGACCCACGAGGTCGAGCCCCAAACGGCAAATGGCCAAGTGATTGGGATCATCTGCAGGGCGTGTGCGGGCTGGTGCGTCTGCTTGGCGTAGAATTGACACCCATGGCATGCTCGGACCAAGCGCTTGGCGTCCCCAATGGCGGTCGGCCAATAGAAGCCTTGACGGAAGGCGTTCCCAACCAGGGTCCTCGGCGCTGCGTGGTGGCCGCAAGCCCCCGAGTGCATGTCGTCGAGGAGCTTGCGTCCTTCCTCGAGGGGGATGCAGCGCTGAAGGATCCCGGTCGGGCTTCGTCGGTATAGTTCCCGTTCGTCGCCGTAGTGACGTAGGTCTTGGCCCTTCGAGCAATGCGTCGAGCCTCCGTTTGTCTTCCGGTAGCACGCCTTGCGTTAAGTAGTCGAGGTCGGCGTCCGCCAGTCGAGGGGTCGTGATGACGAAGAGGCAGGTGCGTCGATCCGCATCGCTTCAGCGGGTGTCGAGGGGTCGTTCTCGAGGGGTGGCGTTGAAGGTCGAGCCCCCGTGTCTGGCTCGAGGGGTGGCGTCGAGGTGCCAGCCCCCGGGTTGATCTTGACGGATGGCTCGAAAACGTCCCTCGAGAAGACATCTGGTGGGACCGTGCCGCGCGTGGACGCCAACTTTGCCAGCTCGTCTGCGGCCTCGTTGTACTTTCGAGCTATGTGGTTGAGCTCGAGGCCGTAAAACTTATCTTCTAGCTTGCGCACCTCCCCGCAGTATGCCTCCATCCTGGGATCGATGCAGCTTGAAGCCTTCATAACCTGGTTGATGACGAGCTGCGAGTCTCCTCGGGCGTCGAGGCGTCGGACCCCGAGCTCGAGGGCGATGCGCAGCCGTTGACGAGGGCCTCGTACTCGGCGACGTTGTTGGAGGCGGGGAAGTGCAAGCGTAGCAGGTAGCGCATGTGGACTCCGAGGGGTGAGATGAAGAGCAGGCCTGCGCCTGCCCCCGTCTTCGTGAGGGATCCGTCGAAGTACATGGTCCAGAGCTCGGCTTGAATTTGCGCCGGCGGGAGCTGAGTGTCGGTCCATTCAGCAACGAAGTCCGCCAACGCTTGCGACTTGATGGCCTTTCGCGGGGCGTAGGTGATGGTCTCCCCCATTAGTTCGGCGGACCACTTGGCGATGCGCCCCGTGGCCTCCCGATTGTTGATGATCTCACCGAGGGGAAGGACGACACCACCGTTACGGGATGAGCGAGGAAGTAGTGCTGGAGCTTGCGCCTTGTGACGATGATGCCGTAGAGCAGCTTCTGGATGTGCGGATACCGGACCTTGGCCTCGGAGAGTACCTCACTGGTGAAGTACAACGGTCGTTGGACCGGCAATGCATGACCCTCCTCGTGCCTCTCGACGACTATGACCGCGCTGACCACCTGAGTGGTTGCGGCCACATAGAGGAGGAGAGGCTCGGGGGAATCGCCACCTTCGGCTGGTTGCGGAGGCACGAGGATTGGTGCGGAAGTCAGCAACCCCCTCAACTTGGTTAAGGCCTCCTCGGCTTCGGCAGTCCACGCAAAGTGTTCCGTCTTCTTCAGCAGGCGGTAGAGGGGTAGCGCTTTTTCCCCTAGCCTCGAGATGAATCTGCTGAGAGCGGCTAGGCAGCCTGTCACTTTCTGCACACCCTTGAGGTCTCGAATCGGGCCCATCCTCGTGACTGCTGAGATTTTTTCAGGGTTTGCCTCGATCCCCCGTTGTGAGACAATGTAGCCAAGTAGCATGCCTCGAGGCACCCCAAAGACACACTTCTCAGGGTTGAGCTTCACATTCTTGGCCCGGAGGCACTCGAACGTGGTCTCGAGGTCGCTGATGAGGTTCCCGACTTTCTTGGTTTTAACCACGATGTCATCGACGTAGGCCTCGACGGTCTTGCCTATGTGCTCGCCAAAGATGTGCTGCATACATCGTTGGTACGTTGCCCCGGCGTTTCGTAGGCCAAAGGGCATCGTAACGTAACAATACATACCGAATGGCGTGATAAAGAGGTTGCGAGTTCGTCGGATTTTTTCATCTTAATTTGGTGGTAGCCGGAATACGCATCAAGGAACGAAAGCACTTCGCACCCAGCAGTGGAATCGACAATCTGATCAATTCTAGGTAAAGGAAATGGAACTTTTGGACATGCTTTATTCAGACCAGTGTAGTCTACACACATCCGCATTTTTCCATTCTTTTTCCTAACTAATACAGGGTTAGCTAGCCACTCTGGGTGAAATACCTCCTTGATGAACCCGGCCGCCAAAAGCTTGTGCACCTCCTCGCCGATGATCCTGCGCTTCTCCTCGTCGAAGCGGCGCAGGCGTTGCTTCACCGGTCTGGACCCGGCCTGGATTTCCAAGGCGTGCTCGGCGACTTCCCTCGGTATGCCCGGCATGTCCGAGGGGCCCCACGCAAACATGTCGATGTTCGCGCGGAGGTAGTCGACGAGCACTGCTTCCTATTTAGGCTCGAGGCTGGCGCTGACGGCCAGCGTCTTGCCATCGGTCGAGGTCGGGTCGACGGGTATCAGCTTGGTTTGCTCCGCCGGCTCGAAGGTGCCAGCGTGGCGCTTCGCTTCAGGGGCCTCCTCAGTGGCCAGGGCGGCTAGGGCCTCGAGCGAGTCGAGCTGGACGTTTGCCTCCCCACGCTCGACGCACTCCACGTCGCAGTGGTACGCGTGCTCGTAGGATGTGTCGACGGTGATGACTCCTTTGGCCCCGGCATTTTGAGCTTCAGGTACGTGTAGTTGGGAACCGCCATGAACTTGGCGTAGCCTGGCCGGCCGATGATGGCGTGGTAGGTCCCTTGGAATCCAACCACCTCGAAGGTGAGCGTCTCCTGGCGGAAGTTAGTCGGCGTGCCAAAGCACACCGGCAGGTCGATGCGCCCGAGGGGGTGGGCCTTCTTCCCTGGTACGACTCCGTGGAATCCCCGACGCTGGGTCGGAGCTGACCCTCTGAAATCCCCAGGAGGTCGAGCGTCTCGAGGTATATGATGTTGAGGCTCGAGCCCCCATCCATCAACACCTTGGAGAACCGTACGTCGACGATGACGGGGTCGACGACGAGGGGGTACGCCCCCGGTTTATGACGCGGTCCGGATGGTCGTCACGGTCGAACGTGATCGGCGCATCAGACCAGTCAAGGTACCGGAGGGCGTCGTGGTCGAGTGCAAAGATCTCCCGGCGCTCCTTCTTTCTTTCTCGAGCTGAGAGCCCGACGGTCGGCCCCCCGTAGATCATGTAGCAGTCGCGCACCGGTGGGAAGTTGCCGTCCGTGTCCCCACCACCGCGCCGATTGTTATCCTTGCCCTTAGGCGTGTCCTCTTTCTTATCGCCGAGCTTGGGGTAGTAGCCTTTCAGCAGTCGGCAGTCCTTTAACTTGTGATTTACGGGCCCCTGTGATAAGTGCAGGGGTCCTCGAGCATCTGGTCGAAAACAGCCCCGTCAGGGGGGCCTCGGGGCTTCTTAGGCTCGAGGGCGCCTGCGAGCACCTCTTCGTCGTCGTCGTCATTGGCGTCGCGCTTCGCCTTCTGACCTTTGCGTTTGTTCTTCTTCCTTTTGTTGCTGTTATTGTTGTCGTTCTTGGCATCGTCGCCCTTGTTCGAGCCCTCCGGCGCGGTCACCGCCTTACCTTTGTCCGCGGAACGGCCAAAGAAGGCCCCTATTGCCTCGTCGCCTGAGGCGAAGCTGGTGACGCGATCCATCAGGTCCTCGACCGTCCTGGGACGGTAGCGTCCTAGCTCATGAACTAGCTCTTGGCACGTCGTGCCCGCGAGGAACGCTGAGATGACGTCCTCATCAGGCACGTGGGGGAGCTCGAGGCGCTGCTTCGAGAACCGCCGAGCAAAGTCGCGGAGGGGCTCGTCCACCACCTGCCTGCAACGCCGTAGGTCCCAGGGGTTGCCCGGGCGCACACAAGTCCCCTTGAAATTCTCATCGAAGACCCTGACTAGGTCGGCCCAGTCATCGATCCGATCCGGCGGGAGCCCCTCGAGCCACCGGCGGGCGGTGTCCGAGAGGTACAGTGGGAGTTGACGTATGATCACGCGGTCGTCGTTCTTCGCTCCGCCCAGTTGGCAGCCTAGGCGGAAGTCCGAGAGCCAGAGCTTGGGCTCGACCTCCCCGTCATACTTCACGATGTTGGTCGGCGGTCGGAAGCGGTCGGGGAGGGTTGAGCTGCGGATGGCCCGGCTGAAGACTCTGGGGCCCGGGGGCTCGAGGACTTGCCGGTCCTCGTCGCTGTCGTAGCGCCCCCTCGATGGGCGCTATAGCCACGCTCCTGGGCCCCCTTGTCCTTGCGCCGTTGGTTGATGTCGTTGCGGGCGTCATTGGGATCTCGAGGTTGTCGGCTGTCGATGATCCGTTCGCGGACTGGCCTAGCTCGAGAGGCGTCCGGCTGGTGGACGGATGCCTCGCGCTCGTTGCGGGGCGTGTCCGCCGGCTTCCCCGAGGCTGCTCCGCGCCGGCGTGACACCGAGCTCTCGGCCTGCTGCACAGCGGCTGTCTCGAGGAGGTTCTTCACTTCCCCGAGCATGCGCCTGGCGTCAGGGTTGGAGACGGCGGGTAGATCGCGGAGCATCATCGCGCGCCACCACGTTCTGCCCGGCTCGCGGGAAGCATACCTCGGGGCGTGCTGGTGCCCCGTCCTCGAGGATCCGCCGGTGGACCTCTCGAGCCCGACCTCGAGCTCCGGCTCCTCGGGGCTGGGGTGGTTCCTGCATCAGAGTTTGCCGGAGCTGCAGCAGGTGTCGCCGTTCTTCCTCGGCTTTGGTGATTGCCTCCTGCACCTGCGCGAGTTGCGCCGCCCGACCGTCGTCGTGCTGAGGCGGTGCAGCCGGTGCTGGAGGTTCGTTCCTCCCCTGAACACGTGATCCGCCTGCCGCGGCCACGTCGCTGGGGCCCTCTAGATCAGCGCCGGCCTGCCGTCGTCGCCCTCGTCCTCGGTATCGCATACGACCCCCTCGAGTTGGAAGCACTCCCTGGTGGGATCCCAGAGGTCGGGGTCGTGGTAGTCGTATTCATCGGAGTCGGAGCTGTTGACGGCGTGCCGCCTTGGCCGATGCTGGGACCGCAGCTCACGGTACCATTCTCCGACGGTGGCTCGCCGGGGTGGCTCGATGGCTCGCGAGAAGCCGCGGTCGACGTGCGCGGGGTGGACGATCTCCAGGTTGGCCATGGCCTGCAGTAGCACGCCCGGGTACTGCTCCTGGCCTGCCGGCGGTGGGACCCGATGGCGCTCGTTGAACTGGCGAGCGTAGGCTGCTGCGGAGCTATCGAGGCTGAACGGGAACCGCCGGCATCGAGCGCGGTACACCCCGTGCGGGAGGAGGCCGGGTGGTGCCGACGGTGCACGGCTCGGAGGCCTCTGGCCTGGCTCCTGGTCCGTGCGCATGATGAACGCGGAGTCGCTGGTGGGCGCGGACGCGCCCTGGAAGTCTCTGGCCGTGCGCCGGGCAGGCTCCTGCTCGGGAACTCCGCGCCGGCCACGGGGAAGTGGGTGTACGCCGCCGGCGCCGCCAATGCCTGGCGACGATGGTGAACGAGGCGCCGCTCACGGGGTGGCGACGCGTGGTGGTGTGGGCGACGTGCCACGCTCCTCGCACGGGTGGCGTGACACGCCCTCCGCTCGGCTCTCCGTGGAGAGCAGGGTCAGCTCGTTGCCGTTGCCGGTGGCCAGGAACTCGAGGCTCCCGAACCAGACGATGGCACCAGCAAAGAACGAAGGAGTCGAAGCAGCCATGCAGGAAACAGCGAGAAACCGACTCGACACGCGAAGGCCCCTACCTGGCGCGCCAACTGTCGGTGTTTCGAACCCGGGGGTATGACACCAACGAGTAATATGATCGCGTGCTCTCTTCCTGGATGGTGATGCAAGATGACACAAGGATTTATCCTGGTTCGGGCAAAGAAGGCCCTACGTCCAGCATGGGAGGGGGTTCTTGTATTACTTGCACCTAAGTGCTTGTACAGGGGCGAATACAAGCTCAGTGAGCATGGGCCGGAGTCCGGACTCGAGTGTGTGTGTGTGGATTCGTGTCGCGCAAGCCAATGTGTAATCGTAGACTCGTGCGTTGTCTCTCTCCCTGTGCGAAGGGCCCTGGCGTCCCCTTTTATAGAACAAGAGGAGGCCAGGGTTTACACAGAATAGATATGTACAGTGCTTGATATGGCGTAGGGTAGGAATCCTATCTTGTCGGGGCCACTGGAGCCGTCGTGGGCGTCGCTGTTGAGGCGTCCTTGGAGCGTGGTCTCCATCCCGGGCGTGGACGTGGAGGCGTGGCGATGCGGAAGCCGTACAACACCCATCCCGGCACGTACAGGACACGGCGAGGTCCTTCCGGGTCTTGGGGTACCTGTCCTCCAATAGCATGATAGCAGTTAGGGCTCGAGGGGCACGGAGCCGGCCTCGAGGTGGTGCCTACGAGGGGGGCTCGAGCCCCCGCGAGTATGGGCAAGTCCCGGGACGCCCGGCGTACAGCGGGAACCCAGGCTCCGGGATGGGGCTCGAGCGTGCGTCAGGGCAGGGCATGGCCTAATAGTGCTGTACTAGCGCCTTTTTGCCCATGCTTGTGGTGAAAACGAGACTTGACTCTGCCCTGGTTACTGTGGTACACGTCGGGCTGCAGAGAACGTGACTGGCGTAGGTGAAGACATTAAATGCGCGGTATGGGGCTGGCATCCGATGCCTGCGCCGCTCGAGGTAAGCATAGGCGTCTCGAGGGATAGGCTGCCGTGCCAGAGAGGCTCGAGGTCCCCGCGTGGGGTCTCGAGGTGCGGTGTTTGGCTGTGGGGGGCTCGAGCCCTATATGCTAGGACTCGAGGCTTTAGTGGAGCATTCGCCCGAGGCCTGGCTTGGAGGGCTCGGGCGAGACGGAGAACGAGCGTTCGCCCGAGGCCCGGCTTGGAGGGCTCGGGCGAGACGGAGAACGAGCGTTCGCCCGAGGCCCGGCTTGGAGGGCTCGGGCGAGACGAAGATTGAGCGTTCGCCCGAGGCCTGGCTTGAAGGGCTCGGGTGAGACGGAGATTGAGCGTTCGCCCGAGGCCTGGCTTGGAGGGCTCGGGCGAGACGGAGATTGAGCGTTCACCCGAGGCCTGGCTTGGAGGGCTCGGGCGAGACGGAGGCTTGGAGGGCTCGGGCGAGACGGAGATTGAGCGTTCGCCTGAGGCCTGGCTTGGCGAGGGCTCCAGCTCGAGGCCTTGGGCGTGATGAGCCTCGAGGTGTAGGCCATCGTACTGGAGGGGCTCGAGGTCCCCACGTGGGGTCCCGAGCAGCGGTGCACAACTGTAGCGGGTTCGAGGGGTAGGCTACCAGGAGGCGGTCGGTATGGTTTTGGCAAGTCTAAGCTCCCTGGCGGTGGGCCAGCGTTGCAGGCTCCGAGGGGCTAGTTTCTTCGGAGGTTAGACTTGCTGGGTTTATTAATTGGTGTTCTAGGTTTAACTTATTTGTTATGCGTTGATTGGGGGTACCCCTTTTGGCGTTCCCCCAACACGCTTGCGCCAGCAAATAAATGTGTTCTCCGCTTCACCTAAAGTCTTCTCCCCATCTCCACCTTCGATTTTCAGTGCCACGCTGCCACAACCTGTCTCAACCCTATCCACCGAGACGCTAGCGTATCCGGCTGGCACTGGTTGACCAAGGATTCTTGGTGTTCTTATGCGGTCGATAGGGTTTACAACATCGACAACCACCTTTTTCGTGGCACTTCCATCTGGAATGTGCAACTCACAAGTAGTAAAAGGTTCTTTAACGTCATCCACGGGGAAGCGTAGCTTGGAGTCATCTTGAATGGTTGGTACTTCCGTGGAGACGCAGCTGCTTTTCATCTGATCTGGGGGGCTAATATTCGCTTGAGGCTGTTGTGATGATGTACCTTGCCCACTCGTCATTTGACTAAGTGCCGCTTGAACTTGCCTTTTGATTTCCTCCTGCATACATTCTTCACGAGATTTGTCAAGCTCTTGTATATGAAGAACATACTCCTCCAACTTGTAGATCCGCTCTGCCTCCTCGTCCTTATTTCTCTGGCGGCTTCTGTAACTTTCTCGATCCACTTTGAAGGAATGCAGCCATGAAACGACCTCAAAGCCTCTTGTATGCCTACTGTGCTCAGGATTCTCTAGCGCGTACGTGAGTTCATCCTTCTCTCTGTTGGGCTTGAACTCGCCAACCAACACCGCACTTCGTGCTTGAACTAGCCTCTGTGCTGCTCTTGAAATTTCTGGGCCCCAATCAAGCTCCCCGTCATTAGGGTTTATGGTTCCCCCATGAGCGTAGAACCAATTCCTGGACCGTTCACTCCAATTTCTTTTTATTGTCTCCGGGACTACCCCTTGTCAAGCATCTCCTGTTCTTGTCTCTCCCACTTTGGAAGGGCAGTCTTATAGCCACTTGATCCTAAATGATGGTGGTATTTCTTCTGAGTTGCATTCTGTTTGTTTACTCTGATACGAGCCTCGCTCTCTTGTGATCTTTTGTACTGTACAAGTTCATCCCAATCGGGCCTTATCTTGACATACGCCTTAGAGTTGAAATCTGGCGTCTCGTTCTTCAGCACAAACTTGTGGTACAATTTCTTCTTCCAGCCCTGAAAAAGTGTGGCCATCTTCTTCATTGTCCACTTCCGAATTCGCCTCTGCAACTCCTCATCGTTCGTGTCGAACGAGAAATGAGCTTGGATGTCTTCCCAGACTAGCTGCTTGTCACGATTGGAGACATAACTGATCTTAGGAGCACTTCGCTTCTCTTTCCATTCACGGGCACTTATCGGAATCCGATCTCTCACAAGGAACCCACAGTGAAAGACATATTTCTGTGCATGGGGTCCTAGTGGTTGGCCTGTAGCCATATCGAATTCGGAGATTACATGACAGCCCTTCAACGGCCTCTTCGGCCCTCGTTTTGGTCTACTCTGCCCCGTCGCTGACGTCGATCCAGAGGGCTACATATAGGTAAAGACACGAAGATGAAACCCTAATACAAGTTGAAATAAAACCTAATCAAGTAATAAAGTAAATGTAAACCCTAACATGACATATTGTATATATACCTCGCTTGTATTGCCTTCTTGCATCTCAACTTGTTGTTCAGGGGGATTTTCAGCATGCATGGTCATGTCTTCGTAATTCAATAAGTATTGACTCCCGTCATCGCCGCCGGTGATGATATTCATCATTTCGTCCTCCATGTTCTCATTTGGGTCAGCCATTTCTGCGAATATTAAAATATATATACAATATGATCGAACATTTAGAGGAGCTTTAGAGTTTAGGGGTTTAGGGTTAGGGTTTTGGGTTTTAGGTGACATGTAATCGCCAACATTAAAAATAACATATATTCGTAGAGGCAATTCAACATTAAAAATAACACGAAGAAGCATATCTATCAAAATATTTCTAAGTGTAAATACATGTTTAAACATATCCAAGTGATTTTCTATGGTATTCCAACATGAGACATGATTTTCTATGAACACATATTTCTAAGAGTAAATACATGTTTAAACATATCCTTGTCACGTGATTTACACACCGTGGACGAGAACGACGGCGGACGACAGCGATGATGACGACGGTGCGGATGACAGTGGACGGCGGCGAGGTCGGTGGAGCGGTCACCAGGACTACAGGTCGACGCGGCGTGTCACTTTTTATCTACATGTGTAAACATATATTTGTTAGGTTAAAAAAACATATATATGATTTTCCTTTTTCTATATATATATATTCATATTCATTATCTGTATATATCTGTTTCTATGTGTTTCAGGGTTTAGGGTTTAGGGGTTTGGGGTTTGAGGTTTAGGGTTAGGGTTTCGGGTTTTAGGTGACATGTAATCGTCAACATTAAAAATAACATATATTCGTAAAGATGCAATTCAATATTAAAAATAACACGAAGAAGCACATCTATCAAAATATTTCTAAGTGTAAATACATGTTTAAACATATTCAAGTGATTTTCTATGGCATTCCAACATGACACATGATTTTCTATGAACACATATTTCTAAGACTAAATACATGTTTAAACATATCCTTGTCACATGATTTACACACCGTGGACGAGAACGACGGCGGACGGCAGCGAGGATGACGACGGTGCGGATGATAGTGAACGGCGGCGAGATCGGTGGAGCGGTCATTAGGACTACAGGTCGACGCGGTCTGTCACTTTTTATCTACATGTGTAAACATATATTTGTTAAGTTAAAAAAACATATATATGATTTTCCTTTTTCTATATATATATCTATTCATATTCATTGTCTGTATATATCTATTTCTATAAAAAAAATGAAAAAGTTAAATAGAAAATAATATATATAGAAAAGGAAAATAGATATATATATAGATAATAAATATATACATATATAGAAAAAGAAATGAATATAATAGATATATATTTATAGATAATGAATATGATCATATTCATTATCTATAAATATATATCTATTTATATTCATTTTTATATCACTTTCTTTTTCTAAATATATATATTTATTTTCTATATATATATATATATTAATTTTCTTTTTTTATATATATTATTTTCTATTTAAGTTTTTTATTTATTTTTTACACTCTCACACACACTGCACACACACACGCACACTGCACACACGCACACCACACACGCACACGCACACGCACACCACACACGCACACGCACACCACGCACACTGCTCGACGATGGCGCGGAGGCGCTCGACGGCGGCGAGAGGACGGAGGCTCGATGACTACGGCCGGCGCGGACACGACGGCGAGGAGGACGAGGGAGGCCGAGAGCGCGCGCACCCGGCATGGAGGGAGGCTCGACGGAGACGAGGACGGAGGCCGGCTCTCGACCACTGCGAGACGACGTCGTACGGCGCGGAGGGCAGAGGGAGGCTGAGGGCGCAGCGAGGACGACGGCGAGGGAGGCCGAGGGCGAAGCAGAGCTCAACGGCGAGGACACGGCGGGGCGCAAGGGAGTGGCAAGAACGACGGCGATGGAGGCCGAGGGCGGTGCGGACGGAGGCGGCGGCGCAACTGACGTCGATCTGGAAAAGATTGGAGGGCGTTGTACCCTATATACCCGGAGGGCCTTTAGTCTCGGTTCATCGGGACTAAAGGTTTGGACCTTTTAGTCCCGGGCAGGCACGCACCGGGACTAAAGGGGTCTTTAGTCCCGGTTGGTGCCACCGTCTTCCTGCCACAGTTTTGGGGTTTTTCAGTATTTTGGGTTTTGTATTAAGTTTTCACTATGTAAATATGTTGTAATTCTTGTTAATTGCATAGTAAATTGAACAGTAGGCATAAAATTACTTAAAAATAACAGTTATATTTCCTTTGACCTTATTGTATAGTAGAAAATTTTGTAGCATAAATTATTTTTTTTTATAATAACGAATATAAATGTAAATAACCATTCATAATTTGTTAATGCAAAAATATAATGTTAAATTTAAATTCAAAAAATTGTTGGCTTTGAATAGAAAATTTATTTTCACATTATTTAGACGTTAATCTTTTGTTTATAACCTAAAAAATCATTGCCCAATTTTGTTCTACTCGACAGATGCAGTAGTTTTAGATTTTTAAATTTAGTTTTGTTTTTAAATATATCTTAAATCTTTCTAATTTAATAGAAAATTAAATATTTGATATACTTTCTTTTAAAAATGTTACTAATCTTTATAATTTTGTATATACTTTTTCTTCTTATATGTATTTTGATGATTCACATCTAGAGGAGCACATAAATTAATGATCACTACGAAATATATATATAAATCCATCATCAAATAAATGAAGCCTTAATTAATTAATTATTACATAATATCTTTACAACCCACTATTTAGCAGGCACAACTGTGAACCTCCTCTAGGAGAGCCTGACGAGCCACCGCCAGAAAAAGGGCCGCTGCCGGCGCCACCACTCCGAGCGCCGCCGCCGCTGCCCTTCCATTTGGTCCCCCTCTCTCCTCCCTCCGGCGTATCGCCGGAGGCCGGAGGGAGTGGGGATCCATCGTTTTTAACAATTTTCCCCAATAGATCGAGTTCTTAGGGTTTGAGTTTCTTCATGCCAAGTATTGTGGTATTGGAGATTTATCTCCTCCTTCTCCTCTTCGGCGACGATGAAGGAGAAGGATGGAATTGTCTTCTCCATGGCGGCTCCGTTGAAGATGAGGGCGACAACTTCGGCGTTAGTATCTTCACTGACATGGAGACTTTTATTTCCGGACAGCGGCATCAAGACGAAGATGATCTCGCTTCCATTGAATAATTTTCTCCGGTCCCTTCTTCGTTTTGTTGTGGTTAGATCTGGCCACAATGAAGGACTAGGGAGAATAAGTTTCAGATCAGTCTTCCTCACTCTTCGGTGGCAGAAAGAAAAGAAGGAAGACACGAGAAAGAAGAAGTTTCTCAACTCCACCTGCAGGAATGTTGGCCGTCCGTGGGCATATATTGTCTGGCCTAAACAATTGTTGTCGAGTATTTGCCTGTGCGGTCATCCTATGAAGCGTCCAATAGGTTTGGATTTGAGAGTTTTGAGCTATTCATAGTGTGGTTGCAATATAGATGATATCAGTTTCTAGTTATATGTTTTTTCTAAAGTACTTGTAATGTGATGATGTCCCAATTATATTTTAATATAATTCTTCTTTCGTCTAAAAAAACTGTGAACCTCCTCTTGACATATGCCCCTTGGTTATGATCATTCCTTAACCATGGAGTTTCCCCATTGTTTAACAAAATGCTTGGGTCTTTGTTCACTTTGAATGGCGGAATTCGGTCATCCCTTTCATAATCACCTGCAATGTCTGACTTGTCCTCAATTCCAAAAATGTTTCTTTTCCCTGAAAGAACTATGTGGCGCTTTGGCTCGTTGACGATCGAGTTGTTATCATTTTCCCTCTTTTTGGTTTTGTAGACATGTCTTTCACATAGAACACCTGACTCACATCCGCGGCAAGGACAAATGGTTCATCTTTGTACCCAATATTGTTGAGGTCCACTGATGTCATCCCATACTCCTTGTCGACTGTTACCCCACCTCCGGTACCAGTCATCTTGACCCATTTACACCGGAACAAAGGGACTTTAAAATTAGGTGCGTAGTCTAGTTCCCATATGTCATGTATGCGGCCATGATATGTTTGTTTGTTCCCATTTGGATCTGTGGCATCCACGCGTATACCACTGTTTTGGTTGGTGCTCCTTTTGTATTGGGCTACTGTGTAAAATGTATTCCCATTGATCTCGTACCCTTTGTACGTGCTGATATGCCACGATGGTTGTCTGGCCAATAAATAAAGCTGCTCATCTATGTTGTTATCACCCTGACATTGTTTTTGCAACCAATCGCCGAAGGTTTGCATGTGCTGACGTGTAATCCAAGCTTCACTCTTCTCGGGCCACTCGGATCGAAGGAAATCCTTATGTACCTCGATATATGGATCGACCAATGAGGAGTTCTGTAGAACTGTGTAGTGTGCTTTATTGAAGTAATCGTCTCATGTACCGATATATGTTTTCTTCCCTAGTGTTCCCTTGCCACTGAGTCTGCCAACGTGTCGCGATTCAGGAACGCCAATCGGGTCAAGGTATGGAATAAAGTCCACACTAAACTCTATGACCTCCTCTATTCCGTATCCCTAGGCGATGCTTCCTTCAGGCCGAGAACGGTTATGAAGATATTTCTTCAGGACACTCATGAACCTCTCGAATGAGAACATGGTGTGTAAGAACAAAGGACAGAGAATAATGATCTCCTTGACCAGGTGAACTAGGAGGTCTGTCATGATATCAAAGAAGGATGGAGGGAACACCAACTCAAAGCTGACGAGACATTGAACGACATCATTCTGCAAAGTAGAGAGTTCCTCTAGATTGATTGCCTTCTGTGAAATTGAATTGAGGAATGCACATAGCTTCACGGTGGCTAGACGTACATGTGGAGGTAGAATTCCTCTTAGAGCAATAGGAATCAATTGAGTCATAAGCACATGGCAGTCATGGGACTTCAAGTTTTGGAACTTCTTCTCTAGCACATTAATTATTCTCTTTATATTGGAGGAGAATCCAGATAGGACCTTGATGTTGTTAAGGCATTCAAACATGCTTTCCTTTTCTTCTCTGTTAAGAGTGTAGCTAGCAGGGCTTAAGTACCGGCGCCCATCATCTATCTTCTCCGGATGCAGGTTGTCTCGTTCTTTCATACGCTGCAAGTCCTGTCGTGCTTCAAGTGAATCCTTAGACTTTCCGTAGACACCCGTGAATCCAAGCAGGTTCACATAAAGGTTCTTTGTCAGGTGCATCACGTCGATCGCATGGCGGACCTCTAGGACATGCCAATCGGGTAGCTCCCAGAATATGGACTTCTTCTTCCACATGGGTGTGTGTCCCAAAGCATCTTTGGGAACAGGTTCGCTGCCCCGTTCCTTTCCAAATACTACTTTCGTATCCTTCACCATTTCAAGTATATCATCTCCGCTTCGGTTACGAGGCTTGGTTTGGTGGTCTGCCTTACCTTTAAAATGTTTGCCTTTCTTTCTTACTGGGTGGCCCATGGGAAGAAACCGACGGTGCCCAACGTACACGACCTTCCGACACTTTTTCAAAAATAAACTATCAAGGTCTTCAAAACAGTGTGTGCATGCATTATATCCCTTGTTTGTCTGGCCTGAAAGATTACTTGGAGCCGGCCAATCATTGATTGTTACGAACAATAATGCTCGCAGGTGAAAGTGTTCATGTTTGTACTCATCCCACACATGTATGCCTGGTTTGCTCTATAGAAGTAGAAGTTCCTCAACTAATGGCCTCAAGTAGACATCGATGTTGTTGCCAGGTTGCTTCGGTCCTTGGATGAGCAACGACATCATAATGAACTTCCGCTTCATGCATAACCACGGAGGAAGGTTGTAGATACATAGAGTAACTGGCCAAGTGCTATGACTACTGCTTTGCTCCCCAAAAGGATTAAAACCATCCGTACTTAAAGTGAACCTCAAGTTTCTAGCCTCATCTGCAAACTCTGGGAATTCTCTGTCTATCGCTCTCCACTGGGATCCATCAGCTGGGTGCCTCAGCATATTGTCTACCTTACGGTCTTCTTTATGCCACCGCAACAACTTTGCATTGTCTTTATTTCTGAACAAACGTTTCAAGCGTGGTATTATAGGAGCATACCACATAACCTTGGCAGGGATTTTCTTCCTGTTGGGACGTTCTTCACCCTCTACGTCACCAGGATCATCTCGCCTTATCTTATACTGCGATGCTTCACATACCGGGCATGTATCCAAATTCTCGTATTCCTCCCCACGGTACAGGATGCAATCATTAGGACATGCGTGTATCTGCTGGATTTCTAATCCCAAAGGGCAGACGACATGTTTTGCTTCGTACGTAGTGGTGGGCAATTCATTCGCTTTTGGAAGCATATTTTTTATTATCTTCAATAACTGCTCAAATGCCTTGTCGGATGTACCATTCTTTGCCTTCCATTGCAGCAGTTCCAGTGTAGTACCCAACTTTTTTGGCCATCTTCAGCAGTGGGATATAGCAATTTCCTATGATCCTCTAGCATACGCTCGAACTTGACCTTCTCCTTGTCACTTTCACATTCTCTTTGTGCATCACGAATGGCATCACCAAGAGCATCAACATCAGTTGCCACATCTTATACCGCTGCCGCATCTTCTTCACCATCTCCCCCACTGCATCATCAAAGAAGGCACCGTACTAAGCAATAATATCGGCGTGGTCCAATTCTTCTTCACCTTCTTCACCATCATCCATTACAACCCCCCTTTATCTATGCTTTATCCAACAAATATAGTTTGTTACGAAACCCGACTTCAACAAATGCGTATGAATATTCCTTCAAATTCTTACAGACGGCGCATGTGCAGCACATGAAACCATCCTGCTTGTTTGTCTCAGTCACACCTAAGAAATAGTGCACGCCAGCAATGAACTCTTTGGAGCGGCGATCGACATTATACATCCAATTGTGTGACAACATCTGCATTAAATATTACAACCATGTACTTAGTAGTTTCTCATGTTATTGCACAACACTCATGACATCACATGATTGATTAATTCAAGCAAGCTTGAGTACAACGAAGACAATCGCAGCTAGCACTAAAAAAACTAAAACTAAAATGCACTTAAGCAACATAATTAGTTCGCGTCTGATCCCAACTAAAATAGACAGATCATTCGCTTCATCAGCATGGATGGGCTGCTGCCGCTGACTCACTGCCCCATCACCTTCAGCGGCAACCTCCTGTGCAATAGAATTTCGTACATGCTGAACGTACTCTTCCTCCCAGTACCAACCATTACATCCGCCGATGCCCTCCCACTACAATTAGAACAAAGAATAAGGAATTTAAACAGCATCATCAAGCAAAACCGATACAAATGAACCATATTAATCAAATGCGGGTAAATAATAACCCACCTCATGGTCTGGACATTTGTAGAATATACGACCCTTGTTGATTCCCTCTTTTTTCACTCGGTACTCCTTCACAATCTTCTGTTTACACTCGCCGCAAGCAATGAGAGGACGATCCGGCCGCAAACGCTTTGGATCCCGATGATGAGAGGCTGAGGACCCGGTCACGGTTGCCATCTACTATATCCATACTCATTTTTTTTAACTATTACATGCAAATTCCTAATTTTCTAAATAATTATAAATAAAAAAGACTCTAATTTTATCTATTTGTTTAGATAATCGAAAAAATATGATATAACAATATCAATTTCCACATTGTCTACTCTCTATATTCATTGTTGCAAACTATTATAAATTCCACATTTTTCTAAAAAAATAACTAAAAAGACACTAAAATTCATTATTACTCGTCTTGCATAAGTATGAAATATACAATGGATACTACCTAGTTAGCAGTAGAAAACTATCAAGTGATTGTGATGAACCAATTTAAACTACTCAACTCTCTATGCTTGTTCTTGCAAACTATATATTTTAATTAAATTCCTCTCATATCCAAAAGACATGGTAATAGATGAAAATAGTTACCTCTCAACGCAAAGAGACGATGATGGAGTCGAAGAAGATCACCAATTGACGTCAGAGACGAAGAACAATGATGAACAAATGAAGAACAAGCAATAGCAACAGCAAGAACAAGCAAGGAAGCTCACTGAAATTTGAATGTCTCTGGCTTAGAGAGGAAGGAGTTGGCAGGTTATAAACCGAGGAGCTTTAGTCCCGGTTTGTATTAAAAACTAGGGCTAAAATGTGATCATTTATCCCGGGGCAAGCCACAAACCGTGGCTAAAGCTTTAGTCCCGGTCTGTGGAACCAACCCGGACTAAAGAGTGCTCTTTAGTCCCGGTTGGTAACACAAACCGGGACTAAAGGGTCCCTGCCCGGACATCTCTGCGCAGTAGCCGTTGGAGCAGGTCCTTTAGTCCCGATCCGTGTTACCGACCGGGACTAAAGGGAATATTAGTCTCAGACGGCAAAAACGCCGAGACAAATGACGATTTTCAGAATCGGCCAAAGACCTTGTTCTGTAGTACCGTAGTACTCATAAGTGCCGGGAACCAGGACACCAGGAGACCAGGGCTTCGGGCGGGCGAACAGACCGTGGCCATGTCCTGATGTCCATACTATACCGCTGCTCGCTCAGTGGTCAGCTCACTACTGTGTGGCAGCAACATCAAGACCAGCGCAGCAGCTTGTGTCGTGTTTGTAGTAATATCTGTCGATCGGGCTCCTCAAATTAAAAGCCAAAAAAAGATGACGACGATGCGTACGGTAGACAAAAGAACGAGGGCATAAACTAAAGCTGGTACAGCAACTGCGCGATGGCGCTAGCATCTACTCCGTAGCTAGCTGCTCTGCATCTGCATGCCGTGGGAATTGGGAAGGAACAAAGCTAAGCCTGCCTGTGGTACTCATCATACAACGAGATCGAGCGACCTGTGGTGGTGCTCTACTAGCACGCTCTAGTGGCTAGGGCAGCGCGTGGGCGCGGCTAGATTCTATGGGGATCTCCTGCTGATTGTGCGAACACAGCAGCTAGCATGCACAGGCACGGGCCACATGGTGGTCTCGAGACGACAGTAGTTGCGTGTCTGCACGAGAGCACGCGTAGCTATCTAGTATATCTCGTCGTCGTCGGGGCGATCGAGAGATGCGATGCCTCCTGGCCTTCTGCTTCTGCCTGCCTAGTGGGGTGGATGGCTACCTCGGGCGCTTTTTGTGAGGTGCTGTGAGCCTGTGAGGGCAGTCCCAACACTGAAACTAAGATAGTTTCTATAGCATTAAATATGCTGCCACCTAAGCAAAAATCATGACGTGGCAATAGATTTAATGAAGAAAGAGAAGGAAAAGAGAGGAAACGGTTTCTCAGCTGAGAAACGGTGTTGGCTCGATATCCAACACACCAAGAAACCGATGGATTTTGCGTTGTGCGGAACATCGTTTCCATCAGATAACATTGGTACTCTTGGATAGGCTTGAAGAGCGGATGTACTAATTCTGATGGGCCCTCTCACGTAGACCTTGATTGGTGCTACCATGCTATGGGCCAACGTTAAGAAATCATGCGTTGAGGCTGTAAGTTTCCAAAGTAGTTTTACGATGATGTGGCAATCATGGAAATTACCTGCTGATTTCTGGGTTGGGATGATGAACTGCAACTGCATGCGATGCGGTCCGATGTCCTCGTCTCGCCGCGCCACGCCCACGCGCGCACGCTTTTGCTTTGGTCGCCGTGTGGTTTGTGTTCTTGCTGTGTGTGTGCCGATCGGTCTTAGCGGCCGAGAGGCGAGTGGGCGATTCAGTGCAGTGCAGGCGCGCCGCGCGTGCTTCACGCCTTTTTTCGTGCCGCACGTTGAGGCTCCTGCTGGGCTCGACAGCTCCATCCATCTGACTGAGTCGAGTTCACAATGCTGCATGATGCCGAGCGCGCACAACTGTGACGAGTGCTCCTCATTTCGTGGTGACACATGAATCTTGGAGACGGTACCGCACAAAATGTGCACATTTCTATCTATACGTCCACCAGACCTGAGGGTCTGCTCTCCTCAGCCACTGGCCGGCTGCTGTCTCTGCTTCTGGGACAAGGGGCGATCGAAAACATTTGGATTGGAATTCTCCTCACGCCGCACCCGCACCCGCACCCGCAATGCTGCGTGCTGCGCCACCGGCCGGCCTAAACTAGGACATGGACATTGGTGGGGTAGGCGACACAACCAAAATCTTGTGCGATTTCCGTCGCAGTCCCGTAGTACTAGTTCACGCCACTCACGCACGTTTCATCTAGCCTGACATGTACTATGATAGCACGCATGTGAAACCAACGGAAGCGGCAAGCGGGCGCAGTGTACGTAGCAGTCAGACAAAAAAAAAACACCCTCATTATATTTATCGAAGCAGCCAATAGCTAGCCAAAAAAAACAGTGCAAGAAAGTGAAGTCACAGTCCATCTTTACCCGCTACGCCACCTAACATCTAGAATTCGATCACATCTGTGTCCATCAGCATGTATGCCCCCGCTCACCTGTTTTTGTCAGCGACGACGTTGTTAGCGCATTATCTACATATCTTGCCAAATCGTAACGGGAAGATCATCAGCATTGTTACATGGTGACTCAAATCCTACTTAGAATAAGACTCAAAAAAGGTGTGCTATATAGGACTTCTAGTTTTACTAGGTCTTGAGTGTAGAATTCTACTAGGAGTAGAACTCTTTTTTTTTTGCATGTATGAGGGCTTTGGAGGACACTATATAAATCAAGGGGTAGAGACCATAGGCATCACAACAAGATCAAGAAAGATAACCAAGCCAACACAAGGGATCTCATCCAAGGCTTGTACAGAGCAATTATGAGTGCTCAAGATCAGGATTAGGTTAGACAGTTCTATTGCACTAGATTCTTGTATAGGGCAAGAATTGGTGGGTCCTGGAGAGTCAAGTAGGGTTCTGAGAGAGCGACAATCACTTGTACTCTTTTGGAGTTATGCTAACAGAATTTGCGGTCGGCTTCGCCAAATCCTAATCTCTTGTCGTGGTTACTTCATCATCATCTAGGGTTTTCTACACGATTCGACTACATTGTTCTTGATACTGTGCTAGCTTGTGTCATATTCGCAATATCCTTTCAAAGATCCGAGGACTATTGCGCATAACTAGGGGTATCAGATTCTAACAAGTGGTATCGAAGTCAAGGTCGGATTGATTTGATTTTGTGAGAAGGTTGACAGGGCTAGGAAGCACAAAATTAAGACGATATCAGGGATGTGGAATCAAGTAGAGAAATTTGATGGCAAAGAGAATTTCAGTGTGTGGCAATGTGTGGTACAAGATGTGCTAGTCCAACAAGGTTTGATTGATGCTCTCGATGGCACCAAGCCGGATAAGATAACTGATGAAGAATGGAATGTGATGGAGCGAAAGGCTGTCAGTACAATTCGACTACGTCTCTCCGATGAGGTAAAGTACTTGGTAATTAAGGAGAATTCACCGACGAAATTATGGAAGAGCCTAGAAGAGTTGTATATGGCAAAGTCGCTGACAAATCGGTGGGTAATGAAGCGTCAACTATTTAGGTTACGCATAGAGGAAGGTACACGATTTGTCGACCATCTAAATGTCTTCAACAAGCTTGTCACACAGCTGATTAGTGTGGATGAGAAAATTGAGGAGGACAATAAATTCGTCATATTGGCTTCTTCCTTACCACCATCGTGGGAGCAGCTAGTGATGAATATTCTCGTTGGGAAGACTACTCTCAACTTCAACGAGACAGTTGCATATCTACTAGAGGCAGAGTCCTTCAAGAAGCCACAAGATTCTTTATTCTCGGGTGATCAAGCTTTGACTGTTTCAAGTGGAGCAGAAAAAGTTAAGAATCATGGGAAGAAGAAAGGCAAGAGCAAGGGACAACGTATATGCTATCTATGTGACAAGGAGGGTCACATGATAAAGGACTGTCCAAGTTTGAAGACTATGAGAGGAACATGCTCAGTGGCAAGTGAGTATGAAGGTGACGTACTTATCGTCAGTAAACCAGGTACTATTCATGATTGGATATTAGATTCAGGAAGCTGTTTCCATATATGTTCGGTGAGTGAGATGTTTGACGAAGGATCTCTACACCCAGCGAATGGAATTGTTCACTTAGCGGATTGCCAGGAGTATGCAGTCACTGAGGTGGGAACAATTACATTAGAGATGTATAATGGAACACTTTGCACACTGACGGGAGTTCGGTATATCTCGGGAAGGAAAAAGAATCTAATATTTGTGAGGTCGCTAGAACTCTAAAGTTGTGAATTATCACTTCAAGGTCGAGTCATGCGAGTTGCTTGCAAAGGGAGTTGATTAATGGAGGATACCGAGTGATAGGAAATCTTATGGGTGGTGCAACCATGGGGAGATTTGGTAAAAATCCTGATCGGGAGAAGGAAGTCATCTCGTCAACGGCATGTGCTTAAATCTCAATTGTGGTCAAGTGCAAGGCTACAAAGACGGTTGCAAAATCTAACAATCGTAGAAGCGAAGCTATGAGTTGTTGGTGTAAGGAAAATGGACCTCAGACCATTTAACTTCGGATTTTGGTGTTTGATTGTAACACCTCTGGTGTTTCATAAGTAATTAACCTGACATGTCATCATCATTAGTCTTTAATCATTCTTGCCATGCATTTAAGTTTGCTTAATTTTTGTGTAGATCTTGTTCAGTTAAGTATTTTGATGCTGTGTTATGAGGACCAAAATTCAAAAATCAAAATAAAATTTAAATTCCTTTTGAAAAACCCCAAATTTCCAAACTCTAGTTTTACCCCTTTTTCTAATTCAAAAGTTGTTCAAAATTTGAAGTTGGTCCTTTTAGCAAAGTTGTAGATCTCAAATTCTAAACAACTTTGGTGTTTTGAGTTTTCTTTGTGCAGTTCAAAGTTTAGGAGTAATTTTCAAGATTTCAAAAGAAGAATAGGTTTTCACTGTGCACAGCTGGAGGACCCCTACCTCATCCTCACCCGGCCCCTACCTCTCTTTGCCCGGACCCCCACCGTCCTTTTGCCCGGACCCCACCGTCCTTTTGCCCGCACCCCCACCGTCCTTTTGCCCGGACCCCCACCGTCCTCTTGCCCGGACCCCCACCTTCCTCTTCGCCCGGACCCCCACCGTCCTTCGCCCGGACCCCGGCATCACCCCGCGCCTATAAAAGCCACCAAGCTCCCCATTTCCACCACCAACACTTCCTCGCCAACCCAAGCCATCAGGCAGCCCCAGCGCCCGCCAAGGCCGCCACTGCCTTCGCCTTGAGCTTCTCCACCTTCCCAAGCCACCAATTTCACCCCTCCGTCCTTTCCTTCGCCGGCGCAGCGACTCCCCTCCAACTCCGGCGAATAGCTCGAGCCTCACCCTCGAGCCAACCTTCGAGCCAACCCTCGAACCGCACACCCTCGAGCGTCCCCTCGAGCCACATCCCTCGAGCCGCATCTCTCGAACATGCCAAGGCCAGCCTCGAGCCTCACCCTCGAGCGTCCCCTCGAGCCTCACCCTCGAGCACGCCTGCGAACCGCGCCCCCTCGAAGCAGCCGAGCCCCACCCTCAGCCTCGGGCGAATCGCATCCACCCTCGGACTGAGCCTCGAGCACGCCGAGACTACCCTCGAGAGGTTAGCCGAGCCTCCGCCGAGGCCTCGCCACCATCGAGCTCCCGCCTCCGACCCTTGCACCGCCTCGCCGAGCCTCGTTTCCAACTCCTGGTGAGCCCGCGAAGCTATCCCCACCCTCTGCCTTCCCAGCCGAGACCTCGAGCGACCGGTCCGCTGTCCGCCTTACAGGCAAACGCGCCGAGCCTCGAGAGAAACACAGTTTTCCTTTTCTTTTAAAAATATGAATAGTGTTTTGTTTTCTTCTTTTTGTGAGGTTTAATCTGTTGTTCTAAAAATCTTGAGATAGATGTTGTGTGTTCCTTGCTCTGTGTAGTATTTTTAGAAAAATAAGAAACTCTACTTTTTCTGCAAAGTTTAAAATATGAAAAATCCTCCTTTTAATTAATAAATGGATAGTTTTAGGTTTTTAGTAAAACATGTATAGCTCCAAAGGTCATGAAATTTGTTTTGTCATCTATTTACACCATGATGAACCTATGAGATTAATTGGTAAATTTTGGGACAACTGTATAAAATGATCTTTTAAAATAAATTAGGAAAACAGAAAAGTAATCATGGTGTGACCTTTTGAATTGTTTGCTGTTCATAGACCTCACCCCTCTGGTCTATGATGATTGTGATGCCTTGCAATGTTTTGTAAATAATGCTTAATAAGTTTGTTTAATCTTGCTTAAAAAGATAAAGATAATTAATCTTTATGTCTATCCTAGAAGTTACTCACATGTTAGAAAGTACTCTCTCTAATCAGTAGTCTTGTCCTGCACCTTAGCATGCATTCCATGGCATCATGTTAAAGCATACATCATTTATCCACGTGTAGTATCCAAGAGTGTTGAAGTCGTGTTGATCAAGCTCTGGTGTTCACCATTGTCGAACGAGCCTCGGAGGAGGGTTCTTGTTGGTCAGGCTTCGTCGAAAAAGACTTAACTTCACAGCAAACGAACTAACTTGTGTCAATCTTTCTTGGATCTTATCTTCCCTGCAACGAAGGCAAGCCCCGGTGCATTTAACCCTTCCTTGGATTTATAAAATCTTTTCCTTAAATGCTTTTGAGTTAAACTACTGCATTAGGTTATAGGAGTTGTGTGACGACCTATTACCTGCATTATTTACCTCCACCAGAATCCACCAGTCCTGCTTTAAAACTATTTGCAAAATGCTTAGTGATGCTATGCTATAGATTTGCAATAAATGCCATTTTCAAAAGTGTGCACTGAAAGAATCTTTATGGGAATTTGGCTTTACTTCCCGTTCGATGACTGCTTGCCTAGCTAGCATGTGGTCATTGTCGAGAAGAGGTTGTCCGCGCGTACGGTGCCGTCATGTTGTAGTCTGGGACTCAACAGTTGACACCGACCGGGCAGGGTTGAAAAACCGACAGGACCTGTACTCTTGGGTTAGAGTCCCAAGGTGCTTGTCGCTGGCGGAAAAATGTAGGGACCATCCGTATGGGGCCTGCTGGCCAAGACTTGCAACTATTCACATACTACGGAAAGCTCTGGCTCCGAGGAATCCTTTATTGGACCGACAACCGCGCACTGGGAGTGGAGAGATGGCGGAAGTAGCATGTACCCACGTGGTCGTCGTACCTGGATAGGAGTGGTGTACTGTACTTCCGGGTGGCGTAGGATGTAACACCTCTGGTGTTTAATATGTAATTAACCTGACATGTCATCATCATTAGTCATTAATCATTCTTGCCTTGCATTTATGTTTGCTTAGTACTTGTGTAGCAATCTCTTTTCAAAACCCTAAAAGCCCAATCTTCCTATAAGGGCAAAAATGGTAATTTCACCTCTGTGCCTAGCTTTGTGTAATTCTTGTTTAGTTGGATGTCTTGAAGTTTTGTTGTGTTGGCCAAAGTTCAAAAATCAAAATCAGATTTCAAATCCCTTTGCAAAACCCTGATTTCCAAACCCTGGATTTTATCCCTCTTTTTGTAATTCAAAATTATTCAAATTTGAGGTTGGTCCAGAAAGCAAAGTTGTAGATCTGGCCAAGAGAAACAACTTTGGTATTTACAAATTTTCAAGTTTCTGTACAAAGTTTGAAGTAAATCCAAATTCATTCAAATTCCAGTTTTTGTAGTCTTTTCAGTTTTAAAAATTTATTCAAAAACTATTGAGTTTCAGAAAAAGTGTATATTAGCAAAGTTATAGGTTTTGATAAAAAGAACAACTTTCATATTTGCAGATTTCCAACTTTCAGTGTAAAATCAAAAGTAATTTTGAATTTATTCAATCCCAAAAGTGTTTCCTTTTCTGTTTTCAAATGTAATTCAAAAACTGTTTGGAATTTGAAAATATTCTTTTTGACAAGTTGTAGATCTCTTTTTCTGAACAACTTGGTGTTTTGAGTTTTTGCTGCTCAGTTCAAGTTTTGGAAGTAATTTGCAAATACAGAGATCAGCCCATAGTCAAACCCTAGACCTAGCCCTGTTCATCTTCAACCTACAGCTAGGGGGCCCCGGCCGAGGCCGCGCGCCAGCGCCGCCTGCGCCACGCGCGCCTGGCAGCCGCACGCCCGCCCCCGACTTGTCGCCTGCGCCCGCGCCATCATGCCGCACCCGCACGCGCAAAGCGCTGACCTCCGCCCCGTCCCCCACTGCTCCCAGCACGACGCCGCCGCGTGGCCGTCGCCGGCGAACGCATACCGGCCCCTGCGCGCACGCCGTCCTTCCCGCCGGCTCGCAATCGAGTGCGCACACCTCGTCCGAGCTCATCACACCATCCCGTGCTCTCTACTCTAACCCCCCCCTGGCCGCGGCTATAAAAGGCCCGCCGAGACCGGAGCTCCGCACTCGACCCCCGCCGCCGGGCCAGCCCACTCCGAAGCTCCCGCCGCTCAACCACCTAGCCCGAAAGCTCCGCCTTGAGCTCGTGAAGCTTTCCCACCTCAATTTCACCTCCCCCCCTCCATCGCTCGCCCGGCTTAGCTCGCCGTTCCCCATCTCTCCGGCGAAACCCGGCGAGCTCGGTTTCGTGAAATACTCCCTCTCCGGCCACGAATATCTTCCCCTGACCCCTTGTCAGCTTCCTTTGTTCCGTGCGACTTTAAACGGAAACCTTGCGGTCTCGCGTGTTGCGCAGGGTCGTCGGAGCGTGAGAATACATATGATGAATGATTGACTGTGTTGAGGAAGGTTTGAGGCTTTTACCCGGTTGAGTCATTATCTTGCTATGCGCTTAATGTTATGACTAACCGGTGGCGTGAGTTGTGTGGTGTTTCTGGGTTGGTGTGTGTGTGCGACATGTGTCTCTTGGCTGTGTTGATGTGCAGGTGTGGAGCTCGGAGACAGTGGTCTATGGCGAGGTGAAGGTCAAGTTGAGCCGTGCCGTGCTGACGGACCGGGTGCGGTGAAGGATGGGCGTGCCGTGCGGCGGACGTGCCATGCCGACGAACCGAGCGGTGAAAGGCGGACGGGAGGCTTGGACTGAGGGACCGAGGGCCAGAGGACCAGCTGTGGTAGCTGGCACGTGGCATCAGCAAGCAGGAGCACATGGGGATGTGCGGTGCATCGGCCGAGTCGGGAGGAAGGCGCTGGAGTCGGTCGCTTGGCGGGAGGTCGGACACGGGCTTGCGTGCGGCGCAAGTGCCGTCGGCCGAGTCAAGAAGGAAGGCGAAGGCGTTGTGCCCGGCGTGGAGGCTGGACATGCATCGGCATCGCGCCGGTGGTCGGGGTGTGAGAACCACATCCCGTCTACGGTGCGGGTTCGGTAGCTGAGCCTCAAAAAGCTACCATCGACGGTTTCCAGGTTTGGGCCTCAAAACCTGGGGTGGACGGTTTCCAGGTTTGGGCCTCAAAACCTGGGCGTGCGGGTTTCCGAGTTTGGGCCTCAAAACTCGGGGTGCCGGTTTGCCTGGTTTGGGCCTCAAAACCAGGGGGTTGGTCCGAAAGGACGGTCGACGCGTGGCGGCACCGAGAGGCTTGCGTTGCGGCGAAGCTATCGGTGAGAAGGCGCGGCGGTCGACGGTGGCGGCACGTGGCGGCATCGGGTGAGGTCGCGTCGAGGCGAAGCTACCGGATGTGCGGGCGTGGCCGTCGGATGAAGATTGACCGTTTGGACGGTTGTACCCCTGGGGGGTATTTGGTCGAGTGCTTAATGTAAGGGCGTTTGTGTCATTGGACGTGCGCCTATATATATGAGGCGGGCTGCTAGGGCAGCCGCATCCTTGGCAGACCAGTGGTGGTGTCTCTCTCATTTTGTTCCTGTGAGAGTAGGCTAGGGTTAGGGAGAGTTGGCTCTTGTTCTTGAGCTTTTCGCCATCCAAGCTTTGATCTGCTGGAGTGGCTTGTAGCCCGTACACCAAGTGCTTAATGAATCATCCATTCCTCTGAGTCCAAGGATCAAATTCGTGCTTTAATTTGTCTTGCGATTTTGTTCTTCGCGTTTGCACGTTTTCCCCTCTTTCGTTCTTCACGAGAATTCTTGTTTCGAGGGAAGATTCGCAAATCCGTTTGAACCATCTTGTGTAGCTTTGTGAGAGTCTTCTTTCTACCGAAGGAATTTCTCTAATACCTCACGAACTCACAGATCGGGCGGATTTAGTGTTGGGATCAAGTTCTTGCCGTTCTTCATCCTTTTTCTCCTCGATTCATTCACCGATTTGGAGTTAGGTTCGAGCCATGATCTCTTAGGAGTAGCTCACTAACATCCTTGTGACCCCTCACACGAAGTTGGAGCCCTAGTGCTTTTGATTTGAGGGAGATCGGGTTGATTCGGTGGATGAACAGAGGTGCATCGCGGTGACCGGACGCACGAGTCGCACCGACCGGACGCTTGGTCGTGAGTCCGGTCGTTGAACACGTTCTCTGCGTCTCCTTCGTGACTTGACCGGACGCACGCCTCATATCGACCGGACGCTATCCCCGTGCGTCCGATCGTTGAAGGCCGAGCGAAATACTGTGCGAGATTCTGACCGGACGCTAGGGTTTCGCGTGACCGGACGCACTGAAGGCACTGTTCATTGCCTCCTCGGTGCTTGACCGGACGCTCAGTTGTAACGACCGGACGCTTGATCACCGTGAGTCCGGTCGTGAACAAGAGCATCCAGAGAGGTTTTTCTCTGACCGGACGCGTCCGATCGACACTGACCGGACGCACCTCAGAGTCCGGTCAGTGCAGTGTTTGCGCGTTTTCGCCCGTATCTTTTGCGTTCGAGCTCCGATTTGAGATCCGCTTTTTGCGTTGGATTCCCGACTCTGTGCTCTACAGAAACCGGGCTTCCCGCTTTGTGAAAAAGCCTGAATCCCCCTCGCGTTGCTCGGGGAGGTTGAGTTTACCCAAACTCCATCCTGTCACTAGTTGACTCGCGTGGATTTGGAAGAGGGAGCTTTTGTGGTGTCCCGCTGTGTTCCTAGGGAACATCCACCCATTCTCTTGGGTCGTGGACATCACGTGTGTCGGCTTTGCTCTTGGGGTTGATTTTGTTGGGACAGAGGCCGGAATTTCTGAGAAGAAATTTTTAGGCTCCCATTCACCCCCCCTCTGGTCGCCTTGCGATAGCTTTTTCGGTCCTTCAATTGGTATCGGAGCCAGTTAGGGATCTCTCTACCTTAACCGGTTCCGGATCCGCGAAGGCGACCTTTTGAGAGCGGTTCTGTTTCCGGCTTTTTATTTTGTCCGAGGTGTTAAGTTTTTGTCTTGCTAACACTAACGGTGCTTTTGAGTGCACCAAGTTCTTCTTCAAGTATGTCTGTGTCTTTCAGCATGAACGGTTCCATGGACGACATCTTGGGAAGAAGGAGGAGTGCAGTTGATGAGAGGGATCGCGAGGTGAACGATCTGCTGAACCTTCTGCAACGTGATGAGCTCTCACCGGAGGATCTCCTACGTCAACTTGGCAAGGCCAAGAGAGGTATACTTGCTCGTGGACTTGTGAGCTTGCACAAGCTTTGTGATTTGAAGTCTAGTATCTCTTTACCTTGCACCTCCTGTAGTGACATGGTTAGGAAGGTTGATGAGCTACGCTTTTCTCTTGCTAGCTTAAAATCTGAAAATAAAATGTTGAAATCCAATGCCTCCAAACCATGTTTAGCTTGCATTGACTTGGGCAAGGACCTTGATTGTGCTAAAAATGAAATAGCCTTGTTAAAGTCAAATGCTTCTCTGCCATGTGTCAACTGTGAATCTTTTGTTGCTAGACTTAGAGAATATAGTCTGATTCACAGGACATGTGTAGATGACCTTGAGCATGCTAGGGCTGAAATTGTAGAGTTAAATGCTAGGCCTTGTAGCTTGTGCTCTTTGAATAAAGATGTTTGCCATACTTCTAATGCTATTCATGATTCTTTGCTTGATGTTTCTGGTGATGTTTCTCTCCACAGATTTCATTTGCACATCTTGCATTGATTTGGAAAAAGAAGTTTTGGTTTTGAAGCAAATGCGCGATGATATGAGCGCTAAGTTGGTTGAGCACAATGATATGAGTGCCAACCTTGAGGGGGAAGTCGAGCTCTTGCGTACCACATATGCCGAGTGCATAAAAGAGGAGATGGAGAACTTGAGAAACACTCCTTGTGGTACTTGTGACCGCCTCAAGTTTGAAAATGAGGTTTTGGCCACAAGATGCAAGAGCCTTTGTGCTAAGTCTTTGAGTCACGCTTTTCTTCCAACTCCGATGTTGATATTTCCATTTCTGCATCTTTGCAACCGGAGTTGAGTTCTTGTGTTGCGCGTGAGTCTTTTGACGTTAGCACTAGTGCCAAGGTTTCGGATAGCTCTTTCATAGCTACTCTTAACCTTGCTAGTTCTTCGAGTGATGTCCCTTCTCATATTTTTGGGACTCGTCCTCCCAATCCGGTTTTTCATTGCACCTTTTGCAAGAAGGAGGGACATTCGCTCGATTTTTGTTTTCGCCGTGTCAAGCACGAGCGGCGGATTCGAGCTAAGGCTTTTAGGAAGCCGCGTAGCCTTTCCCATGGCACGTGTGCTCCTAACGTTGGCACCAAGTTGGATTGATTCTTCTTGTTCTAAGTCCCAAGGAACTTCTCACTTGTCGGAGAATGGTGTGCCTTCCAGTAGGCCTTTGTACCATTGCTCTTTTTGTGAGAAAGATGGGCATCAAGAAAGCTTTTGCTATCGGCGTGCCAAACGTTTGCGCCAAGCTCGCTCTTCTAGGAAGATGGTGATTCATAGCCCGTCTCATGGCATGAACGCTTGTGTTCCTAGTAAGAAGCCCATTTTTGTTGATGGGATTTATGACTCCTTTTCTAGTGGATAGGTCATGGTCGTGGACATGTTTCTACTGCTTCTTCTCGTGGTCCACGTCATGCTTCTCATGGTGCATCTATTGGTTCTTCTTCAAAGACCTTGGAAGATGTTTGCCTCTTTTCCCGTGGTTCGACTCGTTCTTCTCCTCGAGTTGTCCTTTTGAGGAATGCTTCCAAGGGTGTTTCAAAATTGCATTTGAACCAACATTGCATCATGCTAACCCACATGAGAAGTTGAGATTTGTGACCAAGTCCTGGATCCCCAAGTACATGCTTGCTAACCCTTCGGGATCCAAGGCTCGGGTTATCTTGTCCTCTTGTGTGTAGATATGAGGACGCGGGGTGGAGACATGCGCCTGATGGAGCTTGATCTTTTAGATGTGATCAAGTTTGATGGTTCTCTGCATCCCGCCTAGATTTGCCTCCAAAGAGGTTTGTATATCTTGGTGAGCTTTCTTATACACTCATACCTTGTACATCCCCGCTCTATTTCTTGTGGTATGAGATGGTTCTTCATATGCTCACTTGTATAGTTTTACATGGACATTTTCTTTTGTATCATGTTTTGCTTTAGTCTAGCATGTGCTATCTTCTGTATATCTTGTCATGCTAGCTTTGTGTATAGCTTCTGTGGATTATCCACTTTTCATGCTAGTCTGTGATCCTTATGAACATTATGCCATGTTTTACCATACCTCTCCATGAGCTTTACTTGTAGAGGTGTGATGTTCATTAGGTGTCACTTTTCAGGTGCTAGTTTTGATTAGCTACATGTATCCTGTTGATATGATTAGTTTGAGCACTAGTCTTTCCTCGATTTTATCATGTTACATGCTTTTGGATCTATTGCTATCATTATCTTGCATTGTAGCATGTGTTGAGGCTTAGGCTATGTTTGGGTTGATCATGTTTTTAGGCTGCATTTTGCTATACAGTGCTTTATCCTGTTGCATGGTAGTCTAGGCTAGTTTGGTTCAGATCTCCTTGCGGTATCATTCATGGGTAGACCTCTTTTTGTTGAGAGCTTACCTTATGCTTTTATGTGACTAACCGTTTTCGTGGAGACCTTGAGGTCACACTGGACGAGACAATGCCTTGTGTTTCTTCTGCTTTTGAGTGTGCAGGAGAACAGGAGCCTGGAGAGAGCATTTCGGCTCACGGACCCGATCCCACTTCTTCCACGACTTGGGGTTCCGTTCGAGCAGTTCTCCAGTGAGCACCAGCAGCACCTGGGCGAGCGACAGCATCAGGCGAAGGGGAGGCGACTTCGGCGAGGCAGGCGCCCCGGAGTTCAGCAGCATCAGGCGTCCCCTCGGGCATCACACCAGCAGGCGGTCATGTGCTTCATGAGGTACCTCCGACACACTTCTGAGTTCGGTTTTTGGTACACTCCTTCTTCGACCCCTTTTCTGCTGTGTGGTCTTTCCGATGTGGATTTTGCTGCCTGTCGCTTGAGCATTTCCTGGCTCTTCGCTTGTGAGCTGGATGTGTGTTTCCCTTTTAGTTGGGGAAGCATTTTGCTTGTTGTATCTTAGTTGGTCTTCTCCGATACCCTTTTTTACCTTGGGTTTTCCTTTTAGACTAGCTTTTGATTCGTTCCTTATAGACTAGCTTTTGCATGCATCTCATCATGTACATTTGCATTTTAGAGCTTCATGTATATACAATGAGAATGAGACTATGCTCTTTTTGGTATGCCCTGCTTATTCATGATGATGCTTGTAGCTTAGGCTCTTTTTGATCACTTGATACATGTTATGAGCTAAGCTATTTTTGCAAATGGTGAACTTGACTAATTAACTATGAAACCTTTAATTTGTTCACCATTGAGATTGGCAACTAGCATGGGTAGGATGTGTTGAGATCACTTGTGCTATCTTTTGTATGCTAGGTTGCTATGTCTCTTGCACTGAGTCATTCACTTGCTTGGATTGTTCATATGTACATTGTGCTTAAAGTTTGATCCAAGTATTTGTAAATGAAAAGATCGAGATGGGATTGCATGTGTCAGCACATCACGGTATCGAGACTGTTTCTCATTGCACATTTGAGTTAAACTTGAGCCGTGTAGTGTAAGACCGAAACCGGTGCTTTAAGCTTCCGATTGCTTTTATTGCATAGGCTTAGCCCGGTTGAAAAGTTAGGCAATGACCATGCTTTCAACCTCTCGCAATCACATGCTTTAATATGAACTTGTGTTAATACCGCTGCAAACTCCAATAAATTTGAAAAAAAAATAACACAAGTCTATGCTTCATTCTATTGCATGATGATTGAACTTGCTAGGGGTAGTTCACCTTTTATACCTGAGTTAGCACTTGGTTGATTTCCTGTCTATCCATGCTAAGTGTTATTTTAGTGGTGAACACCTTTTCGAATGGCTTAAAACTGCTCATATGCTTAATTGTTCATATTTCGTATTCATTTGATCAGTTTGAGCCTTAGCTAGCATTTGTATTGATTGCTACATTCTCAGGGCAGCACCCCATTGAGCATCTTTTTATTCTGATTGCTATACACTTGAAGCTGTTGCATTGTACATTTCATGCATTCTAGCTTAGTGTGCATACCCCCAGCTCCGATATTCTTTGTGGTCACCTTCAATTGGTTTCGGGCTCTTTTAATGCTTCTCACTGCCCCCATATGCTTTTGGATGACTTGTCTTGTGTTTGTGTCAATTTTGTGGAAAATGTCAAAACCCCTCAGCATGTTCCCTTTTGTCAAGGGGGAGGAGCTGTTTTCAAGGGGGAGCTTGAATGTTGGCACAAAGGGGAGAGTCATGCATTTTGGGGAGAGCTTTGAGCGAGGGGGAGTTTTAGCTCTTTTGGTTTCTTCTTCAATTGGTATCTTCACTCGGTATAGCTCTTTTAGGTGTTCCAATTGGTATCCATCTTTCGGTATGGAATGCAATTGATGTCATGAGCTGTATTGCATAGCTTTTGTATATAGGCTTGCTTTCAGGGGGAGTCGCTTTTGTCTTGCTGCTTCTCCCGCGTGCTCCGAGTGTCTTGTGCTCCATTTCGCCTTGAGCCTTTTCCTTGGGCTTTTTCAATTGAAATTGAACCTTCCTTGTGTTCCTTCATTGGTACGCTTCGATTGGTTTTCATTGGTGCGGAGCATGTTTGGCCGTAAGGCATTGGTATCGAGCGTGCTAGTCGTGTTGAGCCGTTTTGCCTCTCTCTTGAGGGACTAGCAGTTTTTGCTTCGTATTTTTGATTGGTTTGGAGCCTCCAGCTAGTTGTGTTGAGCCGTTTTGCCTCTGTCTTGAGGAACTAGCTGTTTTCACCAATTTGTGGCTGATTTTGAATGGTATCAAATTTTCTGCTAGTTGTGTTGAGCCTCTGTGCCTCTATCTTGAGGGACTAGCAGTTTTGCTTCTTATGCGCTGTTTCAGCCTCATTTGGTGTCGAGCCTTGAGCTAGCGGTGTTGAGCCCTCTTCTTGCCTCTTCTTGAGGACTAGCTCATTTTTGACTTGGTTGCGTCGAGCCGTTGCCCATGTCTTTGGGAACCAAGTCTTTTGCTCTTTGTCGAGTTGTTGCTCCGATCCTTCGCTTGGTTGCGTCGAGCCGTTGCCCATGTCTTTGGGGACCAAGCTTTCGGTGTTGGTATCTCAAACCATCTCTTGTGCTTAGTTTTTGTCAATTCAATCATCAAGGGGGAGAAATTTAGAAACCCAAGTAAGGGGGGAATTTAGAAACCCAAGTAAGGGGAGTAACCCAAGTGAATCCAAGTGGATAAGTACCTTGGTTTCTTTTTGTGATGATTGTTTGACAATTTTTGAGATTGGTTTTTCGAGTGCCTTTTGGGATTCATGAAACTCTTGTCTTCTCTTGACTCTTCGGTTATGTGGAGGCTTTGCCCGCTTTTCCCATTTCTTTCGGACCGAGAGCTTTTATTTGGAGTATTCATGATCCTCCCTCTCTCAAGTGGCCTTGTGTTTGCTTTTACCTGGCTTTTGGGCACTTGAGTGAGACTGGCCTTCAAACCCTTCCTTTTTGATTTTATTGTCAGTCAATGCATTCATCAAGGGGGAGATTGAGAATACATATGATGAATGATTGACTGTGTTGAGGAAGGTTTGAGGCTTTTACCCGGTTGAGTCATTATCTTGCTATGCGCTTAATGTTATGACTAACCGGTGGCGTGAGTTGTGTGGTGTTTCTGTTGGTTGGTGTGTGTGTGCGACATGTGTCTCTTGGCTGTGTTGATGTGCAGGTGTGGAGCTCGGAGACAGTGGTCTATGGCGAGGTGAAGGTCAAGTTGAGCCGTGCCGTGCTGACGGACCGGGTGCGGTGAAGGATGGGCGTGCCGTGCGGCGGACGTGCCATGCCGACGAACCGAGCGGTGAAAGGCGGACGGGAGGCTTGGACTGAGGGACCGAGGGCCAGAGGACCAGCTGTGGTAGCTGGCACGTGGCATCGCAAGCAGGAGCACATGGGGATGTGCGGTGCATCGGCCGAGTCGGGAGGAAGGCGCTGGAGTCGGGTCGCTTGGCGGGAGGTCGGACACGGGCTTGCGTGCGGCGCAAGTGCCGTCGGCCGAGTCAAGAAGGAAGGCGAAGGCGTTGTGCCCGGCGTGGAGGCTGGACATGCATCGGCATCGGCGCCGGTGGTCGGGGTGTGAGAACCACATCCCGTCTACGGTGCGGGTTCGGTAGCTGAGCCTCAAAAAGCTACCATCGACGGTTTCCAGGTTTGGGCCTCAAACCTGGGGTGGACGGTTTCCAGGTTTGGGCCTCAAAACCTGGGCGTGCGGGTTTCCGAGTTTGGGCCTCAAAACTCGGGGTGGCCGGTTTGCCTGGTTTGGGCCTCAAAACCAGGGGGTTGGTCCGAAAGGACGGTCGACGCGTGGCGGCACCGAGAGGCTTGCGTTGCGGCGAAGCTATCGGTGAGAAGGCGCGGCGGTCGACGGTGGCGGCACGTGGCGGCATCGGGTGAGGTCGCGTCGAGGCGAAGCTACCGGATGCTGCGGGCGTGGCCGTCGGATGAAGATTGACGGTTTGGACGGTTGTACCCCTGGGGGGTATTTGGTCGAGTGCTTAATGTAAGGGCGTTTGTGTCATTGGACGTGCGCCTATATATATGAGGCGGCTGCTAGGGCAGCCGTATCCTTGGCAGACCAGTGGTGGTGTCTCTCTCATTTTGTTCCTGTGAGAGTAGGCTAGGGTTAGGGAGAGTTGGCTCTTGTTCTTGAGCTTTTCGCCATCCAAGCTTTGATCTGCTGGAGTGGCTTGTAGCCCGTACACCAAGTGCTTAATGAATCATCCATTCCTCTGAGTCCAAGGATCAAATTCGTGCTTTAATTTGTCTTGCGATTTTGTTCTTCGCGTTTGCACGTTTTCCCCTCTTTCGTTCTTCACGAGAATTCTTGTTTCGAGGGAAGATTCGCAAATCCGTTTGAACCATCTTGTGTAGCTTTGTGAGAGTCTTCTTTCTACCGAAGGAATTTCTCTAATACCTCACGAACTCACAGATCGGGCGGATTTAGTGTTGGGATCAAGTTCTTGCCGTTCTTCATCCTTTTTCTCCGATTCACCGATTTGGAGTTAGGTTCGAGCCATGATCTCTTAGGAGTAGCTCACTAACATCCTTGTGACCCCTCACACGAAGTTGGAGCCCTAGTGCTTTTGATTTGAGGGAGATCGGGTTGATTCGGTGGATGAACAGAGGTGCATCGCGGTGACCGGACGCACGAGTCGCACCGACCGGACGCTTGGTCGTGAGTCCGGTCGTTGAACACGTTCTCTGCGTCTCCTTCGTGACTTGACCGGACGCACGCCTCATATCGACCGGACGCTATCCCCGTGCGTCCGATCGTTGAAGGCCGAGCGAAATACTGTGCGAGATTCTGACCGGACGCTAGGGTTTCGCGTGACCGGACGCACTGAAGGCACTGTTCATTGCCTCCTCGGTGCTTGACCGGACGCTCAGTTGTAACGACCGGACGCTTGATCACCGTGAGTCCGGTCGTGAACAAGAGCATCCAGAGAGGTTTTTCTCTGACCGGACGCGTCCGATCGACACTGACCGGACGCACCTCAGAGTCCGGTCAGTGCAGTGTTTGCGCGTTTTCGCCCGTATCTTTGCGTTCGAGCTCCGATTTGAGATCCGCTTTTTGCGTTGGATTCCCGACTCTGTGCTCTACAGAAACCGGGCTTCCCGCTTTGTGAAAAAGCCTGAATCCCCCTCGCGTTGCTCGGGGGAGGTTGAGTTTACCCAAACTCCATCCTGTCACTAGTTGACTCGCGTGGATTTGGAAGAGGGAGCTTTTGTGGTGTCCCGCTGTGTTCCTAGGGAACATCCACCCATTCTCTTGGGTCGTGGACATCACGTGTGTCGGCTTTGCTCTTGGGGTTGATTTTGTTGGGACAGAGGCCGGAATTTCTGAGAAGAAATTTTTAGGCTCCCATTCACCCCCCCTCTGGTCGCCTTGCTAGCTTTTTCGGTCCTTCAGAGCGCCGCTCGCCGCCGCCGCCGAAAAGCTCCGCCGAACCACACCGCCCCCGCGAGCCCTGTCTCCGACCGTGGTAAGCACTTGAAGCCCCCTCGGTCTCCTGCCTTTTTAATACGGCGCAAAGCTCGAGCCATGCCTCGGGCCACCGCGTTCACTGTTGGCTCGAGCCGAACCTCGAGCACACGTTTTCCGTCTCGCCGCCCAGCCTCGAGCGGACACACCCTCACACTTCGCTCGTCGAGCCAGCCTCGAGCTTACTTGCGCACCCTCCGCTTCGCCGAGCCAGGCCTCGGACGAACGATCTTTTTCCCCGTCTCGCCCGGCCTCCCGGCCAGGCCTCGGACGAAAACCCTTGTTTCCGTCTCGCCCGAGCTCCGAGCCAGGCCTCGGACGAGCAGTCGCTTCCGCCTCGCCCGAGCCCCGTTTCACACCGAACCCGCTTCGCTCGAGCCAGGTCTCGGCGAACACATGTCTTCCGATTCGCCCGAGCCTCCCGTTTCGCCGAGCCTCGCGAGGAAGGAGCACAGCGCTCTTTTCTTTTTTTTCCATTTGAAAGAGTGTGAATAGTGTTCTGTTTTCTCTTTTTTGTGTGAATTACTGTTGTTCCTTAAATCCTGATAAAATTATGGTATGCTCCTTGCACTGTGTAGTATTTTATAAAAATATGAAACTTGACTTTTCTGCAAGAATTTAAAAATGTAAAATCCCTCTTTTAATTAATAAATGGATAGTTTTGGATTTTTAGAAAATTATTTACTCCAAAATCATGAGATAAATTTTTGTGAGCTTCCTATGCCATGTTTTCTCTGGTGAAATTTTGAAGTCTTTTGGAACAAGTTGATTTTTGAGCATTTATCTTTAATTGTTAAATAGTGCCTTTTGTTAATTAATGTCTGGAATTATTTGAGCACCTTAATGACCTCCAAAAATTATCAAATTGTTTTGCCATCTATCTACACCATAATGAACTTATGTGATTAATTTGGTAATTTTTGGAGCAACTTCATAAAATGACCTTTTTTTAAATAATTTAAGGAAAATAAAAAAGTGATTAGGGTTCATGTTGTATGCCCTGTTTTGCATTGTTCATGCTAGCATACTCATGTGCATGCATCATTGCATTCGTATAGTCACCGAAGAAGGAGTCAAGATCGAGGCAGCCGCCGACGAACCTGTCCCAGGCTACCCCAGCTCCGACAACTGCTCGCTCGCCGCCTTCGAGCCTGCCCTCTTTGCTCTTCAAGGCAAGCCCCGGTGCATTTAACCCTTTCCTTGAATTTATAAAATGATTTCCTTAATGCTTTTGAGTTAAATTATTGCATTAGGTTTATAGGAGTTGTGTGCTATCCTAATTGATGCACTATCCACCTTGACCACTGATACACCTGATACCTGCTTTTCAAAAGTATTTGAAAAATGCTTAGCAATGCTTATTGAATTAGACTTTGTAATAAAATGCCAATTTCAAAAGTGTGATCACTTAAGGAATGTTTATGGGATTTGGTCTTACTCCCCGGCTGTTGGCTAGGTATCTGATCCGTACCTAGTCAATAGCGAGGAGAGGTTGTCCGAGCGTACGGTGCCGTCATGTTGTAGTCCGGGACTCAACAGTTGACACCGACTGGGACAGTTTGAAAAACTGACGGGACTATTACGCTTGGGTGAGATATAACCAAGGTATAGTTCTGGCTGGAAAATTAGGGACCATCCGTATGGGGCCTGCTGGTCAAGACTTGTAACTATTCACATACTTCGGAAAGCTCTGGCTCCGAGAAATCCTTTATTGGACCGACAACCGCGCACTGGGAGTGGAGAGATGGCGGAAGTAGCATGTACCCACGTGGTCGTCGTACCTAGAAAGGAGTGGTGTACTGTACTTCCTGGTGGCGTAGGACGGGTCCAATCTTGGAGGAATCGTGGTAGACGAGTTGGCATATGCAAGCTTGGGTGCTACATATGCAGTGTGGATAGGGATCCTCAGCTGAGTATTATTTATCCGGATTAACGTTGCTCCCTCGGTTATGGAGACTTGGTCACTGACTGTCAACGGAGAGTGGTTCTCAACTAGGAATGTTTCGAAATGTAAAATGAATCATGAACGATGAAGAATTGAGGAATACTGAATCTTTCAAAATAAAATAGGTTTACAAAAATGCTTTTCTACAAAATACTTGATCTTGCTTAAAGCCTTACCTTGACTACCCTAAGCCTCTCATTCCTGAGTCTTCTCCCTTTTACTTTAGTCGGGTAAGTCTTGTTGAGTACCCCAGTACTCAGGGTTTGTTACCCATGCTGCAGGTATGACAGAGTCCCCGATGTGTCTTGCACCCTGCTGCGTGACCATCGTCCAGGAAGAGGCCGATGAGGCCGAAGAATAGTTGTACACCCTCGGGCTGGGTGATTATAAGTATCTTTGCTGTTCTCCACTATGTTGCCTATGTCTATTTCTATTATCAGAACTTGGTTTGTAATAACTGCACCTTAATTTCTATTTGGAACCCTGTTTTGTAAAACTAATGTTATTTAAGTCTTCCACTCTTTATTCCGATGTTATTTGTAAAAGTATGCAATGCTGTAACCGAATTGTGAGATGATCCTGCGGACATTGGGCACTGATGTAGCCCGTGGCGAACAGGTCTTAATCACATGGAACATGGGTTCGGCTGTCAGAGGTTGACAGGGACACGTGGGCCATGGGATTAGGGTCGTTCCGTCACATAGGACCGGGCCCAATCTTGGAGGAATCGTGGTAGATGAGTTGGCATATGCAAGCTTGGGTGCTACATATGCAGTGTGGATAGGGATCCTCAGCTGAGTATTATTTATCCGGATTAGCGTTGCTCCTCGGTTATGGAGACTTGGTCACTGACTGTCAACGGAGAGTGGTTCTCAACTAGGTATGTTTTGAAATGTAAAATGAATCATGGACAATGAAGAATTGAGAAATGCTTGAATCTTTCCAAAATAAAACAAGGTTTACAAAATGCTTTTTCTGCAAAATACTTAAGCCTTACCTTGACTACCCTAAGCCTTTCATCCTGAGTCTTCTCCCCTTTTCTTTAGTCGGGTAAGTCTTTTGAGTACCCCAGTACTCAGGGTTTGTTAACCCCCTGTTGCAGGTTTCTATTAGGTGGTGTTGATCATGATCATGTCAGTGGGCTTGACGTGATCTGGTTGTTCCTCTTCTCCAACTTAGGTACTCCGCCTAAGTGTGGTTCTGTCATACTACTCTACTTCCGCAATACCAGTTATTTTTATGTAAAAAGTAACATCTTCATAATTTGTAAAGTTTATCTATCTTGCTTCCGCACTCCGATGGTATTTTGTATCAACTGTTGTAATGTTGTAATTATTCCAACCTTCATGATGATGGTCCTGTGGCTCGTGAGTAATTCGGGGTCCTCTCGGGGACACCCGACGGATCTTTCCAGTAACGTGTTTCATTTGCACAGTCATTGGGCTCCCTATGACGATGACGTGTGCAAGTGGGCCACATTGTTGGGCCGTTCCGTCACAGAATGGTATCGGAGCAGTATTGTCATCAAGGGAAGACTGGTTACAACATTACTTTTGAAAAACTTCAAAATGGTTTCTTAATCTAAAAGTTTTTTTTGAAGTAACAAATTAAAAATGATCCTTCCCTAAGTTTCTTGCTTTGCTGGAAGACTTCGTGAAGACTATACTAGTGATTCCGACAGAAGGTACCAGTCAGTGAAGCTAGTATATAAAGTATAGCCCTATATCTAACTAACAGGTGGAGACAGAGATCTCCTGTCAGTGAGAGGTCGTATAGGACGAGCATGCATCATATCATGCATAATAATAAATGTGCTTCTTCTCTAAATTCTAAAAGCAGCTATGATCCCCGATAGTTGATCGTCCCTAGATTCTGTTGCTCTTGCTACTTTCATTCCATAAGTTCCTAATCCTTGGGAATTTTTGGATATCTTTCATACACTCTACCACATAAAGTCAGAATCATGGTAAAGTCCTTGGTTCTTCTGGAAAGCGCGTGTCATGCCTTGAATTGGCACGTGCTGGGTTGCTTGGTGTCGTGAAAACGACGAATGGTGGTTGAAAGTTATTGAAATTGTGTTCTTTGAAAGGACCCTGATCTATGGACCGGATAAAAGCGTGGGAACCTGAAGTCGCCTATGGATGGCCACCATAGAGCGTTACGGCCAGGTGCTCGCTAATATCCAGGCCTATAGTCATAATTCCTTCTAGTCCACTATGAAGTGCTTTCATTTCTGAATGCCCGAAAGGGAGTTCAAAGCCACTTTCCTTGTAGTTATAACCAACCTTTGTTTCTGGTTATAATTTCCTTCTTATTGAAATGAGGGATATAGAAGTTGTGCTCTATTATGGTGCCATGATTGGCGACCACGGTGCCGCGACGGAACCCAAAGAATCCTGTGTGCCGGATTGCACAAGTTTCCATTGGGTGCGCGCAGGTATCGAGGTCTACAGTTATGATCCATTATAACCCACAGCTAATGTACGCTCTCTCTTGGTTCTTGATAATTTTTCTTGCTCCACTCAAATGTCTTCTACCTTGCTACTTGCAACCGCGTTCTGATCCCAGTTGTAATCCCAACCGCAACCCAGTTGCCTTGTGAACTCCTTGCGAGAAACAAGTGTGACACATTTCCTTTTTCATTACTCAACCCCAGCCTTTAAGCACTTCTTAAATCTCGGGACGAGATTTCTTTTAGGGGGGAAGGTTGTAACACCTCTGGTGTTTAATAAGTAATTAACCTGACATGTCATCATCATTAGTCTTTAATCATTCTTGCCATGCATTTAAGTTTGCTTAATTTTTGTGTAGATCTTGTTCAGTTAAGTGTTTTGATGCTGTGTTATGAGGACCAAAATTCAAAAATCAAAATAAAATTTAAATTCCTTTTGAAAAACCCCCAATTTCCAAACTCTAGTTTTACCCCTTTTTCTAATTCAAAAGTTGTTCAAATTTGAAGTTGGTCCTTTTAGCAAAGTTGTAGATCTCAAATTCTAAACAACTTTGGTGTTTTGAGTTTTCTTTGTGCAGTTCAAAGTTTAGGAGTAATTTTCAAGATTTCAAAAGAAATAGGTTTACACTGTGCACAGCTGGAGGACCCCTACCTCATCCTCACCCGGCCCTACCTCTCTTTGCCCGGACCCCCACCGTCCTTTTGCCCGCACCCCCACCGTCCTTTTGCCCGGACCCCCCCGTCCTTTTGCCCGGACCCCCACCGTCCTCTTGCCCGGACCCCCACCGTCCTCTTCACCTTCACCCGGACCCCCACCGTCCTTCGCCCGGACCCCCGCATCACCCCGCGCCTATAAAAGCCACCAAGCTCCCATTGCCACCACCACACTTCCTCCTCGCCAACCCAAGCCATCAGGCAGCCCCAACGCCCCCGCCAAGGCCGCCACTGCCTTCGCCTTGAGCTTCTCCACCTTCCCAAGCCACCAATTTCACACCCTCCGTCCTTTCCTTCGCCGGCGCAGCGACTCCCTCCAACTCCGGCGAATCGCTCGAGCCTCACCCTCGAGCCACCCTTCGAGCCAACCCTCGAACCGCACACCCTCGAGCGTCCCCTCGAGCCACATCCCTCGAGCCGCATCTCTCGAACATGCCAAGGCCAGCCTCGAGCCTCACCCTCGAGCGTCCCCTCGAGCCTCACCCTCAAGCATGCCTGCGAACCGCGCCCCCTCGAAGCAGCCGAGCCCCACCCTCAGCCTCGGGCGAATCGCAGCCACCCTCGGACTGAGCCTCGAGCACGCCGAGGCTACCCTCGAGAGGTTAGCCGAGCCTCCGCCGAGGCCTCGCCACCATCGAGCTCCCGCCTCCGACCCTTGCACCGCCTCGCCGAGCCTCGTTTCCAACTCCTGGTGAGCCCGCGAAGCTATCCCCACCCTCTGCCTTCCCAGCCGAGACCTCGAGCGACCGTCCGCTGTCCGCCTTACAGGCAAACGCGCCGAGCCTCGAGAGAAGCACAGTTTTCCTTTTCTTTTAAAATATGAATAGTGTTTTGTTTTCTTCTTTTTGTGAGGTTTAATCTGTGTTCTAAAAATCTTGAGATAGATGTTGTGTGTTCCTTGCTCTGTGTAGTATTTTAGAAAAATAAGAACTCTACTTTTCTGCAAAGTTTAAAATATGAAAAATCCTCCTTTTAATTAATAAATGGATAGTTTTAGGTTTTTAGTAAAACATGTATAGCTCCAAAGGTCATGAAATTTGTTTTGTCATCTATTTACACCATGATGAACCTATGAGATTAATTTGGTAAATTTTGGGACAACTGTATAAAATGATCTTTTAAAATAAATTAGGAAAAACAGAAAAGTAATCATGGTGTGACCTTTTGGATTGTTTGTTGTTCATAGACCCCACCCCTCTGGTCTATGATGATTGTGATGCCTTGCAATGTTTTGTAAATAATGCTTAATAAGTTTGTTTAATCTTGCTTAAAAAGATAAGATAATTAATCTTTATGTCTATCCTAGAAGTTACTCACATGTTAGAAAGTTGTACTCTAGAATCAGTAGTCTTGTCCTGCACCTTAGCATGCATTCCATGGCATCATGTTAAAGCATACATCATTTATCCACGTGTAGTATCCAAGAGTGTTGAAGTCGTTTGATCAAGCTCTGGTGTTCACCATTGTCGAACGAGCCTCGGAGGAGGGTTCTTGTTGGACAGGCTTCGTCGAAAAAGACTTAACTTCAAGCAGCAAACGAACTAACTTGTGTCAATCTTTCTTGGATCTTATCTTCCCTACAACGAAGGCAAGCCCCGGTGCATTTACCCTTCCTTGGATTTATAAAATGTTTTCCTTAAATGCTTTTGAGTTAAACTACTGCATTAGGTTATAGGAGTTGTGTGATGACCTATTACCTGCATTATTTACCTCCACCAGAAGATCCACCAGCCCTGCTTTAAAACTATTTGCAAAATGCTTAGTGATGCTATACTATAGATTTGCAATAAAATGCCATTTTCAAAAGTGTGATCACTGAAAGTATCTTTATGGGAATTTGGCTTTACTTCCCGTTCGATGACTGCTTGCCTAGCTAGCATGTGGTCATTGTCGAGAAGAGGTTGTCCGCGCGTACGGTGCCGTCATGTTGTAGTCTGGGACTCAACAGTTGACACCGACCGGGACAGGGTTGAAAAACCGACAGGACCTGTACTCTTGGGTTAGAGTCCCAAGGTGCTTGTCGCTGGCGGAAAAATGTAGGGACCATCCGTATGGGGGCCTGCTGGCCAAGACTTGCAACTATTCACATACTACGGAAAGCTCTGGCTCCGAGGAATCCTTTATTGGACCGACAACCGCGCACTGGGAGTGGAGAGATGGCGGAAGTAGCATGTACCCACGTGGTCGTCGTACCTGGATAGGAGTGGTGTACTGTACTTCCGGGTGGCGTAGGACCGGGCCCAATCTTGGAGGAATCGTGGTAGATGAGTTGGCATATGCAAGCTTGGGTGCTACATATGCAGTGTGGATAGGGATCCTCAGCTGAGTATTATTTATCCGGATTAACGTTGCTCCTCGGTTATGGAGACTTGGTCACTGACTGTCAACGGAGAGTGGTTCTCAACTAGGTATGTTTTGAAATGTAAAATGAATCATGGACAATGAAGAATTGAGAAATGCTTGAATCTTTCCAAATAAAACAAGGTTTACAAAATGCTTTTCTGCAAAATACTTAAGCCTTACCTTGACTACCCTAAGCCTTTCATTCCTGAGTCTTCTCCCTTTTTCTTTAGTCGGGTAAGTCTTGTTGAGTACCCCAGTACTCAGGGTTTGTTAACCCCCTGTTGCAGGTTTCTATTAGGTGGTGTTGATCATGATCATGTCAGTGGGCTTGACGTGATCTGGTTGTTCCTCTTCTCCAACTTAGGTACTCCGCCTAAATGTGGTTCTGTCATACTACTCTACTTCCGCAATACCAGTTATTTTTATGTAAAAAGTAACATCTTCATAATTTGTAAAGTTTATCTATCTTGCTTCCGCACTCCGATGGTATTTTGTATCAACTGTTGTAATGTTGTAATTATTCCAACCTTCATGATGATGGTCCTGTGGCTCGTGAGTAATTCGGGGTCCTCTCGGGGACACCCGACGGATCTTTCCAGTAACGTGTTTCATTTGCACAGTCATTGGGCTCCCTATGACGATGACGTGTGCAAGTGGGCCACATTATTGGGCCGTTCCGTCACATTGATGAACAACATAACCAAATTGGACTAATGCGTTTGCAAGTGTTTGTTTTGTAGTCCAATAGGGTGCAAATGTGACTTGGACTAAGGCGACGTGGTGATCCGATGATCAACACCTCAAGCAAGACTCTAGAAGCTCAGTTGAAGACCCTAAAGATCAAGCAAAGTCCAATGCACAAGAATGGAACCAAGTCGGGCGCAAAGAACGAGAGAAAGGCGGGAAGAACAAGTGACCGGACGCTGCTTCGCAGTGACCGGACGCTGGCCTGGATGCGTCCGGTCAGTACACCAAGCCAGCAGCGTCATGTCAGAGGGATCGAACACTGCGACAGTAGCGACCGGACGCTCCGATGCTACTGTTCCTCAGCGCGACCGCGTGACTGGACGGTTCGATGATGATCGGACGCTGGAGCTCAGCTGAGTCCGATCGAACACAGAGAGGTTCCAGAGGCACAAAATCGTGACCGGACGCGTCTGGTCGTCTGTGACCGGACTCATGCCACTAGGTGATTAGTGTAGGTGCTTTGCGAAGTGCTTAAGCTAGTTAGACCAACGCTTTGCGCTTGCTCTAGGTGTTAGGCCTAGTGTTTAGTGAGGTTGAAAACCTCTTGGCTACCGGTGCTTGCGCGCACCGTTGTTGTACATCGGCGGGGCTTGGAGTCTTGCGAGATCACACCAACCGCGTTTGTGTTTTGGCCGCCTCCGTGTACCGAAGGGAACAAGGCCCGCGGCGTTTCGGCCGGAAACTTGATAGTGAAGACGGCGGGGAGCATCGGGGAGAGGCTTTGCCACGAGTGGCTTAACCGGAGACCCACTTGCGCGTGGGGAAGGCCCGGAGCTATCCACGGAGTTACCCGACCGGGAGCTTGGCCCTTGCGAGGGGCTCCAACGAGGACTAGGGGGAAGCTTGCGCGCTTCTCGATACCTCGGTAAAAATACCGGAGTCATCGACGGGAGTTTGTATCTCTACCACACTATTTAGCTTCTGTATTTACATTGCTACCTTGTTCATGTGCTTTACCTTTCCTAGCTTGATACGCCAGTTGACAGGTTTGGAAACTAGGTAGCATAACTCCTTTTTGCGGTAGAGATAGCAAACACACATAGCAAAACCTTAGTTGCACCTTAGATAGTTTTCTTTCTTGCATAGGTTTTGACTAGGTGGAAATTAGAGGCCATAATTTAGAGTAGTAGTTTTAAGTTGCCTAATTCACCCCCCCCCCCTCTTAGGCGTCACGGTCCTTTCAATTGGTATCGGAGCTGGTTGGCTCTCTTGTGGACTCTTGGCTTAATCGCCTTCAAGCCGACGCCCCTAAGAGAGGTTGGGATGGATATCTCTAGTCCTCCACACTTTGACGGCACTAACTTCCCTTACTATAGTGCTAGAATGGCTTGCTTTTTAGAAGCCGTTGATCTAGGTGTTTGAGAGTCACCCGCGACGGGATGAAACCCATTAAGAATCCCGAAAAGCCTACCGCGGGTGATGAAAAGGAAATTCATCTAAATGCTAGAGCTAAAAATGCTTGTTTGAATCTCTTAGCATGGATGTCTTTAACCATGTTTTTACTTTACAAACATCTCATGAAATTTGGTTAAAGCTACATGAGCTCCATGATGGTACAAGTAATGTACGTGAGCAAAAACATCACCTAACTAAAACAAGCTATGATTCCTTTAAAATGAATGATAATGAGCTTGTTCGTGATATGTATTCTCGGTTGAATCTAATTATCAATGAGCTCCATTCTATAGGAATTACAAAGCTAGGTGATGCGGATATTGTGAGGAAGATCATCTCCGTTCTTCCAAAGAACAAATATGCAACCATCATCACCATCCTCCACAACATGGAGGACTTGAACACCATGACGCCGACCATTGTCATTGGCAAATTGGTGGCATTTGAGATGTCACGCAAGATGGGTCAAGAAGAAGCCACTTCATCAAGCAAAGGCATTGCTCTCACATGTGATGAGCACAAAAAGATGAAGGGCAAGAAGCAAGTTGAGACAAGCTCAAGCTTCTCAAGTGAAGATGAAGAAGAGGATGATGATGAAGAATCAAGTGATGATGATCAAGCCTCCACCTCATCCGATTCCTCCTTAGATGAAGAAGAAACAATCAAGCTCATGAAAGGAGTGAAGAGGATGATCCGCAAGCTCAATGTCAAGGGTGTGCCCATCACAATAGAAGATTGCCTCTTCACTAATCAAAGAAGAGAGCAAGAAAAAAGGGATGTTATAGATGTGGCAAGAAAGGGCAATTTGTGGAAGATTGTCCAAAACAAGAGCCCACACCCAAGGACAAGAAAAAGAAGGGATGCAAGGCCAAAGCTCTCACCACCATCAAGACATGGGATGATTCATCAAGTGATGATGAAGTACAACACAAGAGGCATGGCCGCAACACTCATCATCAAGCTCCTCACGTATGTGTCTTATGGCACGAGGTAACACAGCCCTATCTCTAGTGATAGTGATAGAGATAGTGATAGTGATGATGAGCTACCTTCTTACAATCAACTTGTGCAAGATAATCTTAAATATGCTAAAGCTTGTACTAGCCAACAAAAGAAAATTAATACCTTAAAAGAAAAAATAGATAGTTCTCAACAAGCCTATAATGCTATGGTTGATCAATATGAAACTTTTTCAAACTTAAATGTTGAGCTATCTAATTAAATTGAGAAACTTGAGGCTAGTATAAGCACATATGATAGCACAAGTAATGATGAGCAACTTGCTAAGAAAAATGAAAAACTAAAAAGCAAAGTTAGCTAGCACACAAGATGCTTACAAAAGTTTGCTTGCCAAAATGGAAATTATGTGCAAACATTATGATGAGCTAACTAATAAAGTTGCTAATCTTGAAACCATCGGAGCAAACCCCACCGAGGCACCTAAAATTGAAAAATCAATCTTTAATATGCCTAAAAAAGATGCCTCTACTTCTTGCATAGATTTACTTGATTTAGACTCACCCATATGCAAACAAGCTTGTGTTGAGAATATGATTGTAGAAACATGCACACAAGAGGTTGCAATGGAGAATGAGCTACTAAGGCAAGAAGTGGCTCGCCTCACCAAGGACTTGACTCAAGCAAAAGGCAAGACGAAGCAAACCCGAACTCATCAAGATAACACCATCAAGGGAGTGATGAAGCTTGATGAGGACCAAACCGTGGTTTGTTACGTTTGCCACAAGGAAGGCCACAAGTCCTATGAGTGCAAGGTGAAGCATGGGGGAGAAAAGAAGAAAGAGAAAAACAAAAAGCAAACAAGCAAGCTCTCCAACACCTACTACACACCAACAGGTGAACAAGAAGGCCACCACACCCTATCTCTTGAAGAAGAAGAAGAATGACAAGGTGGTGGCCATCAAGGTGAACAAGCAAGCCTACAATGGGGCCAAACGCATTTGGGTGCCTAAGGACATCATCTCAACAATGAAGAGCACCAAAAAGGTTTGGGTCCCGAAAGGGAAGTGAGTAGCCAATTTGGCTACGAGGAATTTGGAGACTTGGCAAAGTTTTGGGTGCATATATCATGGGGTGCATCACAATGGATCATGTCATTGCCAAGTATGTCAGTGGGTACTATGGACCCAAGTTCCCCCTCCCATGATAGGTAACTAGATTTAAATTCTTGCAATTACTTTTAGCATCTAGTTCCTTCATTGCCTAGGTTTGTATTGGTATATTCATATCTTTTGTCATGCAAATTAGGCTTATCATATGGTAGTTTTGCTCGGTATCACTCACATTCTTAGAGCAATTCTACATGGTCTTAATTGATTAGAAGCACGACACATAGCTTCTTTTACTTTGTATTTATCTTATATGTGCCAAAGTCCAAATTATAGATAATCTACCCCAATTACCATCTCTTCAATTGATGTCACATTTCTTGTAATATCAATATGGAAAATGGTAGTTTGACCTTACAAGTCAATGTGCATGTCTCCTACAAGTATTTCAACTTGTATGCACATTTTTAGGGGAGTTTACTCTACAATTGGAAGCTTTGAGACTAACACTACTTTCAAGATTATCATGTGTGTAGTAGTCTCATTGCAAGGAAAATGGAGTTCTCGGAGACAAGCATCATGTGTGGTGATAATCCAATTGGCATCTACATGTGGTATTCCTAACCGATATCATTATGTTGATTTCAATTTGATACTCTCATATGCTTTCTCCATGCATTATATAGATTAAACTCCTTTGTGCTTTAATTTGTCGGTTATGCATATGCTTTTGCCTTACATCATATGTATGCATATACTTAGGGGGAGTTTTAGCTTATATAATGTTTCCTCTCTTGAGCTTTAATGTCTTCCTTTTTGGTGTTTGATTCCAAAGGGGGAGAAATGTGTAGGGACCAAAATCAAGCCCAAACTAAAACAAACAAAATAAACAAAATCAAATTTTCAAAAATTCTATGGTTATTTTCATGGGAATGGTTCAAAAAAGGGACGAAGTGATTTATGGAGTTAGGAGGAGCCTTAATCCATAAAGTCACTCTCAGTGAGACTCTATGGCAAGGGCAAGATATGTTAGATTAGATATGTTTCATTTGGTATCTCTTCAACATCATATGATCTTGCCTTTGCATTACATCCTAGCAAGTAGATTGCATTTAAATATGTATCTATTATTTGTTTTGTTTTGGTCGTGTTGTCAATCATCAATCACCAAAAAGGGGAAGATTGTAAGGAAAATGGACCTCAGACCATTTAACTTCATATTTTGGTGTTTGATGAACAACATAACCAAATTGGACTAATGCGTTTGCAAGTGTTTGTTTTGTAGTCCAATAGGGTGCAAATGTGACTTGGACTAAGGCGACGTGGTGATCCGATGATCAACACCTCAAGCAAGACTCTAGTAGCTCAGTTGAAGACCCTAAAGATCAAGCAAAGTTCAAGGCACAAGAATGGAACCAAGTCGGGCTCAAATAACGAGAGAAAGGCGAGAAGAACAAGTGACCGACGCTTTGCTTTCGCAGTGACCGGACGCAGGCCTGGATGCGTCCGTTCAGTACACCAACCACAAACCAGCAGCGCCACGTCAGAGGGACCGGACGCTGCGACAGTAGCGACCGGACGCTCCGATGCTACTGTTCCTCGCGCACCAGAAGGACGCTCGTGAACCGGACGCTTTCGACGAGATCGGACCTGGAGCTCAGCTGAGTCCGATCGAACACAGAGAGGTTTCCAGAGGCCACAAATCGTGACCCGGACGCGTCCGGTCGTCTGTGACCGGACTCATGCCAGAGTCCGATCAGTGCCTGTGCAGGCTGGCACTAGCCTTTGTGAGTGACCGGACGCGTCCGGTCAGGACGTGAAGTGTGTCCGGTCGATGTCTGAAAAGTGCATCTCTTTGCCCAACGCTCTATTTGCTTGGGGCTCTATATATACCCCCATGGCCGGCCAAAAACATCAAGGTTGGGGCTCAAGGAAGTATACCAAGTGCATAAACACATATTTAGTTGCTCTAGCCACCAAAGTGCTGAAGTATATACTAGGTGATTAGTGTAGGTGCTTTGCGAAGTGCTTAAGCTAGTTTAGACCACCGCTTTGCGCTTGCTCTAGGTGTTAGGCCTAGTGTTTAGTGAGGTTTGAAACCTCTTGGCTACCGGTGCTTGTGTGCCCGTTGTTGTACATCGGCGGGGCTGGAGTCTTGCGAGATCACACCAAACCGCGTTTGGTGTGTGGCCGCCTCCGTGTACCGAAGGGAACAAGGCCCGCGGCGTTTCGGCCGGAACTTGATAGTGAAGACGACGGGGAGCATCCGGGAGAGGCTTTGCCACGAGTGGCTTAACCGGAGACCCACTTGCGCGTGGGGAAGGCCCGAGCTATCCACGAGTTACCCGACCGGGAGCTTGGCCCTTGCGAGGGATTCCTTGCGAGGGGCTCCAACGAGGACTAGGGGGAAGCTTGCGCGTTTCTCGATACCTCGGTAAAAATACCGGGGTCGTCGACTGGAGTTTGTTTCTATCTCTACCACACTATTTAGCTCCCATTTACATTGCTACCTTGTTCATGTGCTTTACCTTTCCTAGCTTGATATGCTAGTTGATAGGTTTAGAAAACTAGGTAGCATAAACTCCTTTTTGCGGTAGAGATAGCAAACACACAATAGCAAAACCTTATTGCACATTAGATAGTTTTCTTTCTTTCTGCATAGGTTTTGACTAGGTGGAAATTAGAGGCCATAATTTAGAGTAGTAGTTTTAAGTTGCCTAATTCACCCCCCCTCTTAGGCGTCACGGTCCTTTCAGTTGGAAGAAGGAAGACATGGTCGAACCAACCACGCAGTACCAACGAGTAGGTGGAGCTTGAAGGCGGTACAAACCTATGGCATGGAGGGCCAAAGGAGAAGGTGGTGTGGTTAACCAAACTACACAACGATGGAGCTCTCAGATGGAAAGTTCCAGCAGTTCAGCCTGGAACTGACACGCACATTGTGGTGATGTGCATGAGCCTCTGTGGTGGGGGCACTCTCGAGGTTGGAGTATAATTAAAAAAAAGAGTCGATTTGGAGCAAATTCTAGGAGGAGCACGATGACTTCAAAGGATTAGAGTCAAGGTGGAGATTGTTGTATGGTGACTCAAATCCTACTTAGAATAGGACTCAAGAAAGGCGTGCTATTAGGACTTCTAGTTTTACTAGGTCTTGAGTGTAGAATCCTACTAGGAGTAGAACTCCTTTTTGCATGTATGAGGGTCTTGGAGGGGACTATATAAATCAAGGGGTAGAGACCATAGTCATCACAACAAGATCAAGAAAGATAACTAAACCAACACAAGGGATCTCATCCAAGGCTTGTACGGAGCAATTAGGAGCGCTCAAGAGGATTAGGCTAGACAGTTCTATTGCACTAGATTCTTGTATAGAGCAAGAATTGGTGGGTCCTAGAGGGTCAAGTAGGGTTGTGAGAGAGCGATAATCAGTTGTACTCTTTTGGAGTTGTGCTAACAGAATTTGCGGTCGGCTTCGCCAAATCCTAATCTCTTGTTGTGGTTGCTTCATCATCATCTAGAGTTTTCTACGTGATTCGACTACATTGTTCTTGATACTGTGCTAGCTTGTGTTATATTCGCAACATCCTTTAAACGATATGAGGGTTGCTGAGCATAACTAGTGGTATCAAATTCTAACAAGCATATACAGCTGGAGTACTTGTAAATAAACATAATGATGTATATATGACTCCTTTCTCGTCGTAACTCGTAAACAAACCGGCCGGCCATGACGCCTAGCTCCTCCGCAGCGCAGTCAGCGTAACTAATTAGCATTGCCTTCAGCGGTTTATCACCGTTAGTTTCTTCTGCGTGCATGCGTCGTCCTCGTCTTTATTTCCGGCCGGGCGGGGTCACGCAAAGCCCGCTTGCGCATCCACTAGTAGCTTAGCTTGTTAGCTAGCTAGCTAGCTACCGGCCGGCCGGTTTCGGCAGGTACTTACATACGTACGTGTCCAGTCCGATCTGGAGCTAGGTCGATGGTGGCGTGGGCGGTGGGCAACCTGCTCTCGATCGGTTCGATCGCTTACAACCATTTCCCACTACTCATATCACCACGCGTCGTCGTCGACGACGACTCGTTGCATGCGCGCACTCGATGCCCGTTGTCCTTGTCCGGTTCCTGAACCAATTGCTTCCACGAGGACAATCGAGGTGATGCGGCAGCCGGCGGCTAGCTCTCTCGCTCCATCGCCGTCCACGGTCCACCGCGACGATTAGTTTTCTGGTCCTCTAGTGGATAGTGCGGTAGGGTGGTGTACAAAAGTCCATCTCGGTGCCCAGTTGACAGTTGTCGCCCGTTCTTTTTATATACAGCTCCTTTCCGCCCACGTCTCTTTTAGTCTGAATTTGGTTTTCAAAATTTTGATGATGAAAAGAATGATGGTGCTTTTATATATGTATATATTCCCCATTCTCTCCAAGGCGAGGGCTAGCTTTGAAATAGTAATATGTGACCCATAGTAAATGCTAGTGTGATGTTATGTGCAAATGTTCCGAGTTTAAAAGAGACCGGTGAAAGACAAGAGCAAGACACTTACATACATGCCCGCCGCAACACAAACACGCTCGAGTGGCCAAGCCATGGCATGAGTGGCGCAAGTGAGAAAGATGAGAGTGAGGGACAGGAGGAAAGAGGAGTGAGAGATGGACGAAAGGTGATAGTGAAGGACGATGTGACGAACCGAGGGATGGGAAAGGATTGCGTCTTAGAAGAGAGTGTGAAAGAGGATAGGGAAAAATGAGAATGAAGAATGACAAATCGAATGGAATGAAAGATGAGACCGAATTGAAGGTCGGACAGACGCGAACACATTCAAATGGCCAAGCCATGACATATTGAAGGCTTAAACACGTTTCATCAGTTTAAAGAACTTAGAGTCTCAGTGTTTCGTAAGTCTTCAAAAACTATATATTCTCTTCATGGATAGAGGATTTCATTTCATCATACTAAATGCTAGACATGTTAAGTTTCACACGACAATCAAAATCAAGTTATATGCTATATGCCTTTTTCACAGAGGAGGTTGATGCATCGAAAGATCATCGGAACAGGCATGAGTTACCATATGTATGATGTTTTACAATATGGTGCTATTCGGCTAATGGGTTATATGGCTGATTTCGGCTGTTCTAATAATATTCTGTGAGATAAGTTGATAAACCATAAATTCAAAATATAACCCAGATTATCGGGATCTTATACACAAAAAATATCCGACAATTGGGTTGGCAGCGTTGTTAATATCCTCCTAGTCAAATGATAATACTGAAAAGTGGGAAAAGAACCCGTTTGTCAAACATTACTACAATGACCTGTACATATATGCTTGCATTTCCTCCCGCTTATAGTAGTCTCATGTTGTACTAGTAGTACTAGCTAGGCGTCAGAAGTTTGAATGCGCTGCACAGTCTTGTAATTAGTTTATTTTTAATAGGCTAAACTAGTGCCGCAACGTCCGATGTGACTGGCAAAGAAATTTTACGAGGGAAACGAACACCCCTGAAGAGACCTGAATTCAACTCAAGAAGCAAGAAATGTGTAAGGCCTTGTTTAGTTGCTCCCCAATTTTGCAAAATTGGCAAAATTCCCCATCACATCAATCTTTAAATATATGCATGAAAAAATAAATGTAGGTAAAAAATAACTAATTGTACTTTTAGTATTTACATGTCGAGATGAATCTTTAGAGTTTACGTAGTCCATATTTGGACAAAGTTTATCAAATAACAACGAAAACGCTACAGGAAAAATTTTAACAAGGCCTAACTGAAGAAGCTCAGAATACATAAGCAGAAGTTGCTTTGCCTTCATACCTACCTATATTATCTATCTATCTATAACTTTTATAAAACAAAAATCTCACTATCTATTCTCTCTCAACATGCAATTTATCCACCTCATCAGTCCACTATCAGATGTATTTATGGTCACACTAACTATTTCTCTCAACCTGCAAGCTATCCATCTTATCAGTCCACTATCAGATGCATTTATGGCGAATTAGCATTTGCAATTATGATCTACATGTCAGCAAAACACATCATCTACTAACATACATTTAGTTATTGAAGGACCGAGAATGCAACTAGAAAGCGACCAGAGGGGGGGTGAATGGGAGCTTCAAATTTTTCTTTACGGAAACTAGAGCCACTGTCCCGAAAATCAACCCCAAAAACAAACCCTAGATCTTGTAAGTGTCCACGACCCTAGATGTAGGGTGGATGCTTCCAAGAAGCACAACGGAACACTACACAACTCTAGACAGCGAACGCAAAAGACGGAAACCAAATCCGGCAACAAACGAGCAAACTGCGGACGATACTGCACTTCGACCCGAGGCTCACGGAAAGGCCTCGGGAAAAATCTCCGATTCGCCCGAGGCTCGAGGGTAGCCTCAGCCCTGGGGAAAAGTTCGACTGAACTGAAGAAAGACTCCGACCGAGGCTCACGGAAAGGCCTCGGCGTCTTCGAGGGTGGCCTCGGCTCGCTTGAGGGAAGCTGTTCGAGACAGGCCTCGACGTCCTCGAGGGTTATGTGACCTCGAGGCTCGAGGGTAGGCCTCGGCTCGCTCGAGGCTGGCCTCGACGTCAAACTCCGATTCACCCGAGGGTCACGGAAAGGCCTCGGCGTCCTCGAGGGACGTGGGCCGGACTGTCCGCGCCTGGGTGTCCAGAGAAGGCGATTTTGATCGCCCTTCTCTCAATTCCCTCTGAAATTGATCCAAATCAAAATCCAAGTTCCCCAAACTTGGAGAAGATGATCATGGGGTAGTTAGGAGACTATCCCCAAGAAATCATCCGCTCAAATCGACTAAATCAACGGGAAATCAAAAAGGGAAGGTGAAAGAACAAAAAAGTGATCCGAAAACGAAATCAACCCGATCTACTTGTTCGTAGGGAGATAGATGAATTCCTTTGGTGGAAATGTTCTCCTTTCAAATACGAACAAGTTGATTCAAGCGGATTTCGCAAAGATGCACTAGAGAGGGAGATCGAGTGACGGGAAAATCGTGGCAAAAAGCAATCCGCGAAGAACAGCGATGAACTTGAATCAAAACGCGAATTGACACACGATCTTGCAGCCGAAGCGCAACACCACGCTACGACAAGGAGGTTACGGCCTCCTTTTCTCAAAATCAATAGAACACAGAGTCAAGTCTCCCTGTGGATCTCAGCTTTCTACAGAAGGGGTGGGGGGGAGCAGGAAGACCTAGAAGGCCAAAAGCAAGTGGCTGAAAATGACTAACTGAGATGGGGGAGGAGGGTGTCTCCCTGACTACTTATCCTATTCTAGACTAAGTCTATTTCCTACTCTACCCCTCTGTGACGGAACGACCCTAATCCCATGGCCCACGTGTCCCTGTCAACCTCTGACAGCCGAACCCATGTTCCATGTGATTAAGATCTGTTCGCCACCGGGCTACATCAGTGCCCAATGTCCGCAGGATCATCTCACAATTCGGTTACAGCATTGCATACTTTTACAAATAACATCGAATAAAGAGCGGAAGACTTAAATAACATTTTACAAACTGAGGTTTCAAATGAGGTAAGGAGTACGATTATTACAGACCATTGTTCGGGAAATTCAAAGTAGACAACGTAGTGGAAACATTAACATAGAGATACATGTAACACCCAGCCCAAGGGTGCACATTTACTCATCGGCCTCATCGGCCTCTTCCTGGACGAAGGTCACGCAACAGGGTGCGAGACACATCGGAGTCTTAGGCATACCTGCAACATGGGTAACAAACCCTGAGTACTGGGGTACTCAACAAGACTTACCCGACTAAAGAAAAAGGGAGAAGACTCAGGAATGAGAGGCTTAGGGTAGTCAAGGTAAGGCTTAAGCAAGATCAAGTATTTTGCAGAAAAGCATTTTTGTAAACCTTATTTTATTTTTGAAAGATTCAGTATTCCTCAATTCTTCATCATTCATGATTCATTTTACATTTCAAAACATTCCTAGTTGAGAACCACTCTCCGTTGACAGTCAGTGGACCAAGTCTCCATAACCGAGGAGCAACGTTAATCCGGATAAATAATACTCAGCTGAGGATCCCTATCCACACTGCATATGTAGCACTCAAGCTTGCATATGCCAACTCGTCTACCACGATTCCTCCAAGATTGGGCCCGGTCCTACGCCACCCGGAAGTACAGTACACCACTCCAATCCGGGACTTTAACCCACGTGGGTACATGCTACTTCCGCCATCTCTCCACTCCCAGTGCGCGGTTGTTGGTCCAATAAAGGATTCCTCGGAGCCAGAGCTTTCCGTAGTATGTGAATAGTTACAAGTCTTGACCAGCAGGCCCCCATACGGATGGACCCTAATTTTCCAGCCAGAACTATACCTTGGTCATATCTCACCCAAGCGTAATAGTCCTGTCAGTTTTCAACCATGTCCCGGTCGGTGTCAACTGTTGAGTCCCGGACTACAACATGACGGCACCGTACGCTCGGACAACCTCTCCTCGCTATTAACTAGGTACGGATCAGATACCTAGCCAACATCGGGGGAGTAAGACCAAAATTCCCATAAACATTCCTTAAGTGATCACACTTTTAAAAATTGGTATTATTGCAAAGTCTAATTCAATAAGCATTGCTAAGCATTTTTCAAATACTTTTGAAAAGCAGGTATCGGGTGTATCAGTGGTCAAGGTGGATAGTGCATCAATTAGGATAGCACACAACTCCTATAAACCTAATGCAATAATTAACTCAAAAGCATTTAAGGAAATCATTTTATAAAAATTCAAGGAAAGGGTTAAATGCACCGGGCTTGCCTTGAAGAGCAAAGACAGCAGACTCGGGGTAGGTATAGGTGTTGGAGCTCGGGGTCGCCTCGGGAGTTGGTTCGTCAACAGCGGCCTCGACTCTGGTACCTTCTTCGTCAACTATACGGATGCAATGATGAATGCTCATGAGAATGATGATATGGGCTTATGGTGCAAGACAATTCTACTGATTCTAGATTACTCTTAGGCAAGGTATAATCGAAATCTAGGTTGAGCATAAAAGGTAACCATTTCTTTCTTAAGCATTATTGATGTTAGGCCTTATTATAATTATCCTAAGTATTAACCAAACATATCATCACAAACATCATAGACCAAAGGGTAGGGGTCTATGAACATCAATCAATCCAAAGATCACATCATTAAACACTTATTACCAACCCTGATCCATCTTTCTATTTTTCTTATTTTATTTAAAAGGTCATTTATGAAGTTGCTCCAAAAATTACCAAATTAATCACATAAGTTCATTAAGGCATAAACAGATGGCAAAACAAATTATAATTTTTGGAGGTCATTAAGGTGTTCAAAAATTCAGACATTAATTAACAAAAGACACTATTTAACAATTAAAGATAAATGCTCAAAAATCAACTTGCTCCAAAAGTCTTCAAAATTTTACCAGAGGTTCAGCATTATAACAAGGTCACAAAAATTTATCTCAAGATTTTTGGAGTTATAGATCACTCTCCAAAAATACCAAAACCTTCATTTTTCAATTAAAAGGGGAATTTTACATTTTCAAATTCTTGCAGAAAAGTCAAGTTTCATATTTTATAAAATACTACACAGTGCAAGGAGCATACCATAATTTCTCAGCATTTAAGGAACAACAGATTAATTCACACAAAAAAGAGAAAACAGAACACTATTCACAACTTCCCAAAAAGGAAAAGAGCACTGTGCTCCTTCTATGAAGGGCTCGGGCGAAACGGGCTCGGGCGAGTCGGAAAGTGAGTACTCCGTCCGAGGCCTGGCCGGAGGCTCGGGCGAAGCGGATTCGGGCGAGATGGAAGGCTCGGGCGAGACGGAAAAGCAAGCGTCCGTCCGAGGCCTAGCTCGACGAAACGGAGGGTGCACGAGTTCGCTCGAGGCCTGGCTCGAGCGAAGTGGTGAGGGTGTCCGCCCGAGGCTCGGGCTCGGGCGAGACGGAAACGCGTGCTCGAGGCTTGGGCTCGGGCGAGACGGAGTGGAAGCAGAGGCCGGAGGCCTCGGGTGCTTACCACGGATCGGAGGCAGGGCTCGAGGGTGTGGCTCGGCACGTGCTGGGGGTGAGGCTCGAGGAAGGAGGCTCGACACGTGCTCGAGGGGCGGTGGTTCGGTGGAGCTCCTTCGGCGGCGAGCGGCGAGCGGCGCTCCGACGACCCTGCGCAACACACGAGACCGCAAGGGCCTGGTCAGAGTCGCACGGAACCAAGGAACACGACACGGGGGTCGGTGAGGGATGATCATGGCCGGAGGCGGCGAATTTCACGAACCCGAGCTCGCCGGGTTTCTGCCGGAGATGGGAACGGCGAGCTTACGCGGGCGATTGAGGGCGGTAGAGATGAAATTGAAGGGTGGGAAAGCTTCACGAGCTCAAGGCGGAGCTTCTGAGCTAGGTGGTGGAGCGGCGGAGGCACTGGACTGGCCTAGCCACGGTGGCGGAGATGAGTGAGGAGCTCGGGGCTCCGGCGGGCTTATATAGCCGCGGCCAGAGGCCGGTAGAGAGAGCGGGGTGGGGTGGATAAGATCGGCGAGAGCGTGCGCACTCGATTGCGCTAAGGCGGAGGTGATGGCGTGCAGCCGGGGCCGGTGCGCAAGCTTGGCCGGCAATGGCCACGCGGCGGCGGCGCGCTGGACTCGGTAGGGGACGGGAGCGGGGTCAACTGTGCGCGTGCGGGTGCGAAATGATGGTGGCGACAACGGCGGCTGGTCGGGGACAGACGAGCGGCTGCCAAACGCGTGGCGCGCGCAGCGCCGGAGGCTCGGCCACGACCGGGACCCTCCCCTACGCGAGGAAGATGAACAGGGCTATGCCCTAGGGTTTGACTTTTTGGCTAGTATCTGTATTTTGCAAATTACTTCCAAAATTTGAACTGTGTGACAAAAACTCAAAATACCAAAGTTGCTCAGAAAAATGAGATCTACAACTTTGTCAATATGAACATTTTCAAATTCCAAATAGTTTTTGAACTATATTCAAAAACAGAAAAGGGGACACTTTTCAAATTTGATTCAAATCAAAATTACTTTGGATTTCAAACTGAGACTTGAAAATTTGTAAATACCAAAGTTGTTCCTCTCGATCAGACCAACTTTGCTTTTGAACCAACTCAAAATTTTGACTTTTGAAAAAGTTATCAAAAAGGGAATAAATCCAGGATTTGGGATTGGTTTTGCAAAAGGGAAATCAAATCAAATCTGATTTTTGAACTTTGATCAATGCAGCAAACATCAGGGCACTAAATTGAACAAGAATTAAATATAACTAGGCACAGAGGTGAAATTACCTTTGCCCTTATAGAGAGAATTGGGCTTTTAGGGTTTTTGAAAAGGGAATCAAGGCATAGCAATTAGGCAAATCAAATGCATCACAGGAAATGATTAATGCTTAAGATGATGACATGTCAAGTTAATTACATTTGAACACCAGGGGTGTTACAGCCTTCCCCCCTAAAAGAAATCTCGCCCCGAGATTCCACGTCTTAAGAAGGAAAAGGCAAAACCTTACATCTACAGAGATTCGAGAAAGTCGGGATAGTTCTTTGCTAAGAAGTCTTCGGATTCCCAGGTGGCTTCTTCTTCAGAGTGCTGGTTCCACTGGATCTTGTACCATCTTGTGGTGGTTCTTCGGGTAACACGATCCTTGTGATCCAACACGCGAACTGGATACTCAGTGTATGACAGATCTGGTTCTAGCTCAACGCCTTCAACTTCAACCATATGTTCAGGTACTCGGAGACACTTCTTGAGTTGGGAGACATGAAACACATTATGAACTGCTGAAAGATGATCGGGCAAACTTAATTGTAAGCGACCTTGCCACAACGATCCAGAATCTCAAACGGACCAATGTAGCGGGGTGCTAACTTTCCTTTGACTCCAAAACGAGTGACTCCTTTAGTGGGTGAGACCTTCAGGTACACATAATCTCCAATCTGGAACTGCAGAGGTCGACGTTTCTGTCAGCGTAACTTTTTCTGTCGAGACTGTGCAATCTTCATGTTCTCTTGTATATGCTTGACTTTCTCTTCCATATCTTTACTAGGTCAACTCCAAAGAATTCTCTCTCTCCGGGCTCAGACCAATTGAGAGGTGTACGACAACGACGACCGTACAGTGCTTCAAAGGGTGCCATTTTGATGCTCTCTTGGTAACTGTTATTATAAGAGAATTCTGCCAAGGACAAACACTGATCCCAAGTATCTGCGAAGGTAAGCACACAGGCTCTCAACATATCTTCTAACACTTGGTTGACTCTCTCAGTCTGTCCCAGTCTGCGGATGATAAGCCGTGCTCTATACAATAGCTTGGTTCCAAGTGAGGCATGGAACGCTTTCCAGAACTTAGCGACAAACTGAGTACCACGATCTGAGATGATGGTCTTGGGGATGCCATGGAGCTTCACTATGTTGTTCTTGTATAAGGTGGCATAAGTTGGGGCGGTATAACTTGTTTTGACCGGTAGGAAGTGAGCTTGCTTCGTGAGACGGTCCACTATCACCCAAATGGAATCGAATCCTTTTGAGTCTTGGGTAATCCATTGATAAAATCCATGCTGATATCCTCCCATTTCCAACCAGGTACTGACAAAGGTTGCAGCTCTCCTCCGGGCTTCATATGCACAGCCTTGACTTTCTGACATGTATCACACGAGCGACATGTCGAGCGATTTCGATCTTCATCTTTGTCCACCAGAATTTTTGCTTCAAGTCTTGGTACATTTGTTGCTGCCAGGATGGATGGCAAATCTGGTTGAGTGTGCTTCATCAAGGATTATCTGTCTCAGCTCAGGTACCTTGGGAACTACCAGACGGTCTTGAACCATCCACTCCTTCATCATCAATCCTGAAACAGTCAGCCTTTCCAATTGAACCTTTTTGATGATGTGCTTGATTCCGGGGTTATCTTTCTGTGCAGCTATGATCTGTTCTCTGATAGAGGTTTCTACTCTGACATTGCCTAGACTTCCTTGTGGAACTATTTCAATACCCAGCTTCTCTAGTTCATAGCATAGGGAAGATTCATAGGATTTCATAACCAGGCAGTTACAGTATGACTTGCGACTGAGTGCATCGGCGACCACATTCGCCTTACCCGGATGGTAATGCACTTCGATATCATAGTCCTTGATTAACTCAAGCCATCTTCGCTGCCTCATGTTCAGCTCTTCTTGGGTGAAGATATACTTCAGGCTCTTGTGATCTGTGTACACATTGCAGGTACTGCCCAACAGATAATGACGCCATATCTTCAAGGCATGAACCACTGCTGCTAACTCAAGATCATGAGTTCGATAATTTCCTCATGTCGCTTAAGCTGCCGCGAGGCATAAGCGATCACTCTTCCTTCTTGCATCAACACGCAACCCAAACCAGTACCAGATGCATCACAGTAGACATCAAAGGGCTCTCGACGTTGGCTGAGCTAGCACTGGTGACGTAGTTAACAACTTCTTCAAAGTCTGAAAAGCTTGTTCACAAGCTGTGACCAAAAGAACTTCACAGAATTCTTCAGCAACTCGGTGATAGGCTTGGCGATTCTGGAGAAATCTGGGATGAATCGACGATAATATCCAGCCATTCCCATAAAACTGCGGACCTTGTGAACAGAGGTAGGTGGCTTCCAATCCAGGATATCTGACACTTTTCCGGGGTCGACTGACACACCTTCAGCGGATAGGACATGACCAAGAAACTGTATCTGATCTAACCAGAACTCACATTTACTGAACTTAGCATAGAGCTGATGGTCTCTGAGACGGGATAGAACGATACGAGATGCTCGGCGTGATCTTCAGGGGTTTTTGAGTAGACAAGGATGTCGTCAATGAACACGACCACGAATTTATCAAGCTCTGGCATGAACACAGAGTTCATGAGGTACATGAAATGAGCAGGGGCATTGGTCAAACCGAAAGACATGACCAAATACTCATATAGGACCGTATCTGGTGGTAAAAGCTGTCTTAGGAATATCTTCAGGACGAATCTTTATTGGTGGTAGCCGATCTGAGATCGATCTTGGAGAATACCTTGGCTCCAGCTAACTGGTCAAAGAGAAGATCAATCCGAGGCAAGGGATATTTGTTTTTGATGGTGACCTCATTGAGTGGGCGATAATCAATGCACATTCTGAGAGTCTTGTCTTTCTTCTTTACAAAGATTGCAGGACAGCCCCAAGGAGACGAGCTTGGGCGAATGAAACCTTGTCCAACAAATCTTGTAATTGGATTTTTAGTTTGCCAACTCTCTGGGAGGCATTCGATAAGCTCTCGGAGATATAGGAGCAGTCCGGGCTTTAGCTCTATGGCAAACTCAACGTCACGGTCAGGAGGTAGACCAGGTAAATCTCAGGAAAAACATCAGGGAATTCACAAACCACGGGGATGTCCCGGGTTTCCAGAACATGGGCGGTATTTATTGAGTGGCTGCTGGTTTTTGAGGCATTGGAAGTTGGAGAAGGAGTTGGCGGTACTGTTAGGAATATCCACTCTCACAACTCTATTCAGGTTTAGGATGTCGATATGGCTATACTGACACATCCAATTCATGCCTAGGATGACATCTATCTCCTGATCATGAAGCACTATCATGGTGGTGGGAAATACATGTTCCCCAACCTTACTGGTATACTCGAACCACCTCTTGGTGATTATACGCCCTCCAGGCGATAAAATGCAAAAACTTTCTTTCAAATCCTCAATTGATATTTCATGCTTGATGACAAAGTACGACTGATGAAGGAATGCGATGCACCAGAATCAACAACACAACTGCAGGATGATTGGCAACGGGAAACCTACCGACATGACGGGCTCCCTTCTGGAATATCGCTGACAGTGGTGTAGTAGACTTGCCCGTGCTTCTTGATGTGAACTTGCCCTTCTGCACTTGCTGCTGTGGAGCACGGTTGCTGCTGCTGTGTGGTCCTCCAGGACCCTTCTGAGTTCTGAGCATACCTCTTGGGCTTTGGGCACTCACGAGACCAGTGGCCAAGTTGACCACAGTTGTAGCAGGGATGGTTATAGGCGGTTTGTGGGGTGGTGATACGAACACCTGGGGCGTTCGGCTGAGTGGCACTTTGTTGGTTGGCGTTGTGGGTGGTAGCCGCGGTACGGACAACCACTTGCTGGTGAGGGTAAGGTGGACGGTTGTGGTGGTGACTAGGATGATATATGACCCTCTGGCGCTTGTGATTGCCAGAGTGGCTGCTAGATCCTGCTTTCTTTTCTCTTCTCTCTTGGTACTGACGGTTACTCTCTTCAAAAGCAACTGCCCGGTCAACAGCCTCATGATAAAACCGGTCAGGTTGTTGTTGACATGCTTCTGCGGATCTTAGGGTGCAATCCCCTAAGGAAACAGTCTCTCTTCTTCTCATCCGTGTTGACATATTCCGCTGCATACTGACTCAGATGGTTGAATTGACCCACATACTGCATCACTGTGGAGTCCTTCTGCTGCAGGGCTAGGACCTGATCAAGCTTCATCTTCATCAGACCTGATGGGATGTGGTGTGTGCACGGAAAGCGGTGCGGAACTCTTCCCAGGTCAACTCATGACCTTCAGGCTGGGCAGCCAAGAGGTTGGCATACCAAGCACTTGCTGGGCCACGAAGCTGCTGCGAAGAAGCAAACCGGGGCTTCTGGATTTCAGTATCGGATGAGACCAAAACTTCTGCTCCATGGTGCGGAGCCAATCGTCAGCTTCGAGGGGTCATCGGCTCTGGTGAAAACCGGTGGACGGTTTCAGTGAAATCCACATAGGTGGTCTCTTGGTTGTGACGACCACGGTGACCAACATTCTGCTGTCCTTGGTTCTGAGCCATCAGATTGGCAGCGGCGGCCAGGGCTGCAATGGCATCTGCTAGGGTAGCTGGGACAGGTGGAGGGTTTGGGATGTTGGCATCATCAGAACCTCCAGCTCCGGTACGGGTGTTCACAGGCATCTGTATAAGCAACTCGGAACTCAGCATATATGGACAAAGGTTCTGAAACGACCGATTGATAGCTTCATTGATACAAAGATAGCTGGCTTGATAAAGATGACAACAGACTGATACAGGCCGATAAAGGGAAAAGATGCGAAAAGAAGATACATGCCAGACTTGGCAACAGACAGACTAACGCCCCCAAACCTAGACTAGGTTTTAGGTAAGCAGATGGACAGACACAAGGAGTCTAGTCGTCATCGATGAAGATCAACTCTTCGTCATCATCATCATCCTCGATGATAAGCTCAGGCTCTTCCTCCTCATCTTCATCTTCAACGTGGACATCTTCAGCAGGTTCCACTTCCTCATTCTGATCGGGCTCGTGTTCCACTTCAGGTTCCTCCACGACTCCGTCTTCGGGTCCTCAACAACTGGTGGAATCACGGGGTGAAGCTGGTTGTGCAGCTGGTGTACTTCCTCATGAAGCATATCATTGAATTGCTCGATCTGGGCGGTGTACTGCTGCAGTCCATGGAGCTGGGCTCTGGTGACATCCTCTCGGATCCATGTTGCATCACGCTGCTGGATAGCGCGAACACATTCTGGTAGCTTCCTCAAGAGCGGCTCGTGCTCGTAGTAACTCCAGGCGGGAAAGGTAGAAGTCATGCTCCATGTTCTCTATCTCAGCCTTCAGATTCTTGATTTCCTCCTTCAGGTTCTTGCGGGTGCGGCGGGGAAAACGACGACCATTGGAGGATTCTCCAGTCTCTTCTCCGGTGCGTGGCGCCAGCTGGTGACGCGGCACACCGTTCGGTCCAGTCGACTTGCGGGCGGTCAGCTTGATGCGAGCCATATCTGGACAAGAGGTTATAGATGAGAAAGGCTAGCAAGAAAAGGTATAGGTACACTATCCCAACGAACTCATTTATTAACTTAAGTGAATATGACATGATGCATGAATCGTTCCTACGGAACAAGGCAATGCAATACTTAACATATATAGGGCTTAAAACATGTTGTTCCACTAGCTAGTGTTGCCATAAGAGGGACAAGATGAGAGAAGCAATTTGGACTCAAAATAGTCAAGTTTAAATTTTGTTTGGACTCAAAAGAACTTTTGAAGTTTTCGCAAAAGAAACACTGCAACGTTAAAGTGAGATGCTCCGATACCACTCTGTGACGGAACGACCCTAATCCCATGGCCCACGTGTCCCTGTCAACCTCTGACAGCCGAACCCATGTTCCATGTGATTAAGACCTGTTCGCCACCGGGCTACATCAGTGCCCAATGTCCGCAGGATCATCTCACAATTCGGTTACAGCATTGCATACTTTTACAAATAACATCGAATAAAGAGCGGAAGACTTAAATAACATTTTTTACAAAACCGAGGTTTCAAATGAGGTAAGGAGTACGATTATTACAAACCATTGTTCGGGGAAATTCAAAGTAGACAACGTAGCGGAAACATAACATAAAGATACTGTAACACCCAGCCCGAGGGTGCACATTTACTCATCGGCCTCATCGGCCTCTTCCTGGACGAAGGTCACGCAACAGGGTGCGAGACACATCGGGGTCTCAGGCATACCTGCAACATGGGTAACAAACCCTGAGTACTGGGGTACTCAACAAGACTTACCCGACTAAAGAAAAAGGGAGAAGACTCAGGAATGAGAGGCTTAGGGTAGTCAGGTAAGGCTTAAGCAAGATCAAGTATTTTGCAGAAAAGCATTTTTGTAAACCTTATTTTATTTTTGAAAGATTCAGTATTCCTCAATCTTCATCATTCATGATTCATTTTACATTTCAAAACATTCCTAGTTGAGAACCACTCTCCGTTGACAGTCAGTGGACCAAGTCTCCATAACGAGGAGCAACGTTAATCCGGATAAATAATACTCAGCTGAGGATCCCTATCCACACTGCATATGTAGCACCCAAGCTTGCATATGCCAACTCGTCTACCACGATTCCTCCAAGATTGGGCCCGGTCCTACGCCACCCGGAAGTACAGTACACCACTCCAATCCGGGATTTAACCCAAGTGGGTACATGCTACTTCCGCCATCTCTCCACTCCCAGTGCGCGGTTGTCGGTCCAATAAAGGATCCTCGGAGCCAGAGCTTTCCGTAGTAGTTAGTATGTGATAGGTTACAAGTTTGACCAGCAGGCCCCATACGGATGGTCCTAATTTTTCCAGCAGAACTATACCTTGGTATATCTCACCCAAGCGTAATAGTCCTGTCAGTTTTTCACCCTGTCCCGGTCGGTGTCAACTGTGAGTCCCGGACTACAACATGACGGCACCGTACGCGCGGACAACCTCTCCTCGCTATTACTAGGTACGGCATCAGATACCTAGCCAACAGCCGGGGGTAAGACCAAAATTCCATAAAACATCCTTAAGTGATCACACTTTTAAAAATGGCATTTTATTGCAAAGTCTAATTCAATAAGCATTGCTAAGCATTTTTCAAATACTTTTGAAAGCAGTACGGGGTGTATCAGTGGTCAAGGTGGATAGGCATCAATTAGGATAGACACAACTCCATAAACTAATGCAATAATTTACTCAAAGCATTAAGGAACTCATTTTATAAATTCAAGGAAAGGTTAAATGCACCGGGGCTTGCCTTGAAGAGCAACGACAGCAGACTCGGGTAGGTATAGGTGTTGGAGCTCGGGGGTCGCTCGGGAGTTGGTTCGTCAACAGCGGTCCTCGACTCTGGTACCTTCTTCGTCAACTATACGGATGCAATGATGAATGCTCATGAGAATGATGATATGGGCTTATGGTGCAAGACAATTCTACTGATTCTAGATTACTCTTAGGCAAGGTATAATCGAAATCTAGGTTGAGCATAAAAGGTAACCATTTCTTTCTTAAGCATTATTGATGTTAGGCCTTATTATAATTATCCTAAGTATTAACCAAACATATCATCACACATCATAGACCAAAGGGTAGGGGTCTATGAACATCAATCAATCCAAAGATCACATCATTAAACACTTATTACCAACCCTGATCCATCTTTTCTATTTTTCTTATTTTATTTAAAAGGTCATTTTATGAAGTTGCTCCAAAAATTACCAAATTAATCACATAAGTTCATTAAGGCATAAACAGATGGCAAAACAAATTTCATAATTTTTGGAGGTCATTAGGTGTTCAAATAATTCTAGACATTAATTAACAAAAGGCACTATTTAACAATTAAAATAAATGCTCAAAATCAACTTGCTCCAAAAGTCTTCAAATTTTACCAGAGGTTCAGCATGTTATAACAAGGTCACAAAAATTTATCTCAAGATTTTTGGAGTTATAGATCACTCTCCAAAAATACCAAAACCTTCATTTTTCAATTAAAAGGGGAATTTTACATTTTCAAATTCTTGCAGAAAAGTCAAGTTTCATATTTTTATAAAATACTACACAGTGCAAGGAGCATACCATAATTTTCTCAGCATTTAAGGAACAACAGATTAATTCACACAAAAAAGAGAAAACAGAACACTATTCACAACTTCCCAAAAAGAAAAGAGCACTGTGCTCCTTCTATGAAGGGCTCGGGCGAAACGGGCTCGGGCGAGTCGGAAAGTGAGTACTCCGTCCGAGGCCTGGCCCGGAGGCTCGGGCGAAGCGGATTCGGGCGAGATGGAAGGCTCGGGCGAGACGGAAAGCAAGCGTCCGTCCGAGGCCTAGCTCGACGAAGCGGAGGGTGCACGAGTTCGCTCGAGGCCTGCTCGAGCGAAGTGGTGAGGGTCTGTCCGCCCGAGGCTCGGGCTCGGGCGAGACGGAAACGCGTGCTCGAGGCTTGGGCTCGGGCGAGACGGAGTGGAAGCAGAGGCCGGAGGCCTCGGGTGCTTACCACGGATCGGAGGCAGGGCTCGAGGGTGTGGCTCGGCACGTGCTCGAGGGTGAGGCTCGAGGAAGGAGGCTCGACACGTGCTCGAGGGGGCGGTGGTTCGGTGGAGCTCCTTCGGCGGCGAGCGGCGAGCGGCGAGCGCGCTCACCACGACCCTGCGCACACACGAGACCGCAAGGGCCTGGTCAGAGTCGCACGGAACCAAGGAACACGACACGGGGGTCGGTGAGGGATGATCATGGCCGGAGGCGGCGAATTTCACGAACCCGAGCTCGCCGGGTTTCTGCCGGAGATGGGAACGGCGAGCTTACGCCGGGCGATTGAGGGCGGTAGAGATGAAATTGAAGGGTGGGAAAGCTTCACGAGCTCAAGGCGGAGCTTCTGAGCTAGGTGGTGGAGCGGCGGAGGCACTGGACTGGCCTGGCCACGGTGGCGGAGATGATGAGGAGCTCGGGGCTCCGGCGGGCTTATATAGCCGCGGCCAGAGGCCGGTAGAGAGCACGGGGTGGGGGGATAAGATCGGCGGGAGCGTGCGCACTCGATTGCGCTAAGGCGGAGGTTGATGGCGTGCAGCCGGGGCCGTGCGCAAGCTTGGCCGGCAATGGCCACGCGGCGGCGGCGCTGGGACTCGGTAGGGGACGGGAGCGGGGTCAACTGTGCGCGTGCGGGTGCGAAATGATGGTGGCGACAACGGCGGCTGGTCGGGGACGACGAGCGGCTGCCAAACGCGTGGCGCGCGCAGCGCCGGAGGCTCGGCCACGACCGGGCCCTCCCCCTACGCGAGGAAGATGAACAGGCTATGCCCTAGGGTTTGACTTTTGGCTGGTATCTGTATTTTGCAAATTACTTCCAAAATTTGAACTGTGTGACAAAAACTCAAAATACCAAAGTTGCTCAGAAAAATGAGATCTACAACTTTGTCAATATGAACATTTTCAAATTCCAAATAGTTTTTGAACTATATTCAAAACAGAAAAGGGGACACTTTTCAAATTTGATTCAAATCAAAATTACTTTGGATTTCAAACTGAGACTTGAAAATTTGTAAATACCAAAGTTGTTCCTCTCGATCAGATTCACAACTTTGCTTTTTGAACCAACTCAAAATTTGACTTTTGAAAAAGTTATCAAAAAGGGAATAAATCCAGGATTTGGGATTTTAGGGTTTTGCAAAAGGGAAAATCAAATCAAATCTGATTTTTGAACTTTGATCAATGCAGCAAACATCAGGGCACTAATTTGAACAAGAATTAAATATAACTAGGCACAGAGGTGAAATTACCATTTTGCCCTTATAGAGAGAATTGGGCTTTTAGGGTTTTTGAAAAGGAATCAGGCATAGCAATTAGGCAAATCAAATGCATCACAGGAAATGATTAATGCTTAAGATGATGACATGTCAAGTAATTACATTGAACACCAGGGGTGTTACACCGCCTATTCTAAAATTACAGAGCGACCACTAAACCCTGGGGTTATTCTGGACCCAACTCAAGTTGGTAGGTAGATCCTACGGCCACTCCCGCATAATTCGTGCCGCGTTGCCTCCACGCAACCTTCCGATTGCCGCCACGTGTCGCCCTCTGCTCTGCTCCCCCGGTTTTGTGGCCCAAACGGGAAACCAACCCACCAGCTTCTGAGTTTTGAGGCCAACTCAGCAAATCCTATGCCCAGTTTTGATGCCCAACCCTTGAAAACCGTCCATCCGATGGTTTCCCTGGCTCTACACCAAACCGACGTCGTAGAGGGGATGCCCTCCGTGCACCCCATCCACCGCACGTGTCCCCGAGTGTCACGATCAGGCAACACATGACCGCGCTTCTTCACTTGTCGTCGTCGCAGGCTGCCAGCACCACAGCAGATCCTCGGCCTCTGGTCCCTCAGTCCAAGCCCCAGTCCGTCCTTCACGCGCAGTACCTCGGCATGGCACGTCCGTCGCACGGCACGCCCATCCTCGCACCCGGTCCGTCGGCGCAGCACGTCTCAACTTGACCTTCACCTGCCTTCGATCACTGCATCCGTGCTCGACACCTGCACAACACAAGCCAAAGAACATGCGCATCATCCCAGTTGACAATCACTCATCACTCAGAAACCCGGCATACACCCATGTATCCGCAGTTATCCACATCAGTGTACCATGTCATCATCCACTAACATTAACAAATCATCATCAATTTCCATGGTAACGCGCGGGGCATTCCTCTAGCTCACCTAAACCTTGCGAATTATTGGCTCACACACTTTCTTTGTTCATTCTTCTTTTCGCGGAGTAGTCATTCCGTTCTATTAACTACAATGATGCTTAATTTGGTTTATGAACTTTCAGAAATTGTTTCGATTCTCAAACTTTAGTTTGGTCTTAGAGCTATAAGAAAATGACCAGTTTGGAACCCAGACTTCCGATCCCTTTCAAACTCAATTTTCATCCCTAAACTATCATAGTGGTTGTTTCAATCAAACTTTTCTCTTAGTCGCAGCCTCATCTTGTCCTATGTGGCACGCCACATTATCTCATCTCACCTTCAACAACACCCATGGCCGGGTAGAGGTGAATGGTCGCAGGACACGTACGTACGTACTTCAACTAGTGCTAAACTGGGGAGACAACGACGCGGCTGAGTGATCACTGGTGGTGGTGCACGCGCGGTAGATGTCTAGATAGAGCCACCATGTAGCAAGAAATTGACTTTGAAATGTTCTCGGACCTTGCATCATGCACAGTGAAAAGCAATTTTTTATACTGTTATTTGGCAGCGTTCCAGTGACAAATAATGCAATTGCATTTCTGCAAAAAAAAATTCGCGGGTTGAAGGGCCGTGAAAGTTACGTTTAGTACCACTAGTGTCGTCCGTTCGCAGACATACTGGAACACTAGTACAATCAGAAAAGTTGAAAGCTAGTCCATACACGAGAGCGTGACCGAAGAATACAAAGCTGGAGATATGGAATGCATATATGCCCGTGTCGTGCAGGCAGGGTTCGTCGGCCTTCGACCTGGCCACCAGCAGCAGGTCATGCGCGGTTCAGTCAGGTTGATACACACGACACACCACCGTCTTGTTTTGGCACATTCTATTGTAATATTGCAGATATAAGTGACGTGCTCTCAATATATTTAATTAAATTAAATAATTAAATTCCAAATATAACCAGCAATTTACTCATATCATGGCCAAAAATAATTATGATATAGAGGAACAAAAACATGTCTAAAGCTTGTATAAAATAAATACAGCTATTCAGTTCTATATCAACAATTATAATAGCCAGTAGACGAAGAAGACAGATTAATATCATAAACATATTTTGTTTATTTATAATTGTTCTCAAATAGCGGGTTGCTGCTCTAGGAAGCCTTCCAACGCCAGTGGTGATCACTGATCCTAGACTAACGTAACAGTCCTACTTATCAAAACTAACGTGACAGTCCTACTTACCAAAACATTTAGGTTCTAGATCAAAAATTAAATGCCAAGAAATATAGCAATATAACCATGAAGCAAGGTACTGAATATTAAAATAAGACAGTAATTAAACAGTTTATGCTCACAGGATAATTAACAGATCAACAGTAATCAGTTCACAATAGATAAATTCTTAGACAAATAATTTAGCAATGCTGAAAATAATCAACACTTTAGAACCAACTACTGTCACGTTGTCTCACTACACCGCTTGTATCATCGAGTAATAAATTAATCCGTCCAACAGTGCAATCACAACCAAGTTATAATAACTAGCAGATTGCACAAGTAAATATTTCTGAACTGTAAACCGAGAAAGGCAACGGGTAACTCACAGCACGTAGATTGTCTACGTGGGAATACAAGCTCAAGCGAACATGAAGTTCTGTCCCAGAAAACTAATTCCGCCGCTCACGTCCGAGCCTGCACGACGGATGGAAGACGGTGATACTAGAGCCGCTGTCGGAGCCGAGGGAGACGTCCACGGCCCCAACCCGAGGAGCAGTAATATACCGCGTCAGTAGGGAGCCCAAATACCGGGCCAAGGTCGACAGCAACTAGAACACAGTTGCACAACACCACATAGGCGCTTGCACAACAGCAGCAGTACGTTGCCGGTCGGAACCAGCAGCGCACACCACAGCACCACCACCGGACAGTGCACAGCACCGTCGGGACAACCACAGCAGGCGCGAAAGCGCTGCCCAGACAAGGCCGTTCACCACATGAACAGCACAGCTCACGCCCGGCGCCGCATGAACAGCACGACGAACGACAGTAGGCGAGTGACCGTGTACACCCTCGCGAGGAGGAGTACCTAGTGCGTCACAGGTGCTACCGTCGATCAATCGTGCCTCAGGAGAGCAGCAATCGAACCTCCAATGGAGCAAATCGCATAGATCGAGTGGATCAGAGAAGAAAGGTGGAGATCTCAGAGTTTCAGTGTCGTATCCAAATGGAAGGAGGCACACCCCTTTAAAAGGAGTGGAGGAGCGTCGCGGCGTCGGCGGACAACCGCGTCCTGCGGCTGGACGCGCGCACCACGGGCGGGCGGCTGAACGCCGCTGCCGGGCGGTCCGCCCTTTCCTCCCCTCCGCTCGATCGAGAGCGACTCTCGTCCTTTCTCTGTACGTTACCAGGGGAAAGGATAAGGACAGCAGCTTCCGGCTGGGCTGCTCGGCCGAATGGGCCTGGCCTGGCCGGTTAGCTCTGTCTCCTCTTTTTTTTTAATATTCATTTCTTCATTTTCAATAGAAAATAAAAGGGAAAATTCCTTAAATGCATAACACATTCAGGTTTCACCGGTCCGGTTGAAATGTATATATGCTTAGCTTCTCAATCTATGATTCAGTATACTTCTAGAGTTTTATGTTATATAATAAGTATTTAAACTTTTAGATTACTAAATTTAGTACAGCCCGTGTATGGGTATGGGAGGGCTCCGTCCAGAGCCCTCAAGACCATGCCACAAATCGTAGCTCTTTAGCACTGTACGGAAAGACAGCTCCGGCTCCTTCCATTCGTGGTCAAAACGTGCTCCTGACCTGCTGTTGGCTATGGTACGGCTCCGTCGGCTACATGCTCACAAGTAGTAAGAGTTATTTACATTTTTTCCCCTCACCATTTAATTTATTTTTAACCCAATAGCTATTTATATATGCTATTAATTATCTCCATTCGATTGTGATCATTATTTTATCAATAACTCTATATGTGTTTTAACCATTTGTATCACACCTTAGTAGGTTTTAAATATGCATTTAGTTAAAATAAAATATAATCTTTAAGTTATATCATTTTATACATGTTGCATTCTGTTCTATTAGGCCAAAATGTGTACTTTGGCTTTTAACTTTAATCTTATTATTGTTGCAATATAATCAGGATGAATAATTATAACCATCCCATCTCATGACTGCAATGCTAAGCATGGCATCTACCCTTTCACAAACCTGGTTAAAAGAAAAATATGACAAGATCTACTAAACCCTAACATAGGATTCAAAATTAAAACTCTACATGCATCTAATGGATCTAGCTACTCTAATACAAAAAAAATAAAGTAGGTGCAAGATGTTCAAGGGCACTTGCCTTCAGGCTGGGTAGTATCAGCGAAGGCACACTCCTGGTCCTAGGGATCCTCGACTCCACACTCTCTGGATCAAACATCAAACATGGCCCACAAATAGCATGGAAGAAATAGTACAACATACAATAGAAAAATAGGCTATAAAATATTCTACTATGTAGAGCTCATTGATACAAATCTAACATGACTTGAATGGGTCAAATCAGAGTTAAAACGTGAAAGTTATAAAAATTTAAAGTTTAGTGGCAAACTATAAATAGATTGCACTCGTTTTCATATTTTAAATAAATAAAACCAAAAAAGAAAAGGGCTCTGGACCCGACCTCATTTATCCAGACATGTAGGGGTAAAAATGAAAGATTTGCGAGACTCAAAGAATAGTATACGTGGACATCGCATTGATTTCAGAAAAGAAGGGGCCCTTTCTGCAAAACAGTCAGGAAGCGGAGCTGCTGCCGAGTTAGCGCCGACGTGGCGCCAGGTGGCTTCGCCCAATTGGCGCGGTGCAGTGGACTGGTGGGTGTGGATGTTGTGGACAGGGTCCATGACTTTTTGCACCCGGCTCATATCAGTTCACTGGATCTTCTAATCCCAGTCATCCAAGATCGATCAGATAGTCCAAAGGAAAGGGGAAGGGGTATGGCCATCGAGGAGACAGCGATGGGCGGCGCCGCCATAGCTGGAGATGGTGAAGCTCAATCAAAAAGTGTATGTTTGTTGGTGCTATGGTTCAAAAGAGGCGAAGGTTTGCAGGAGATGAGATAGTCGTGGCCATGGTTCAAGATAAGGATTCAAGGATGGAAGCAAGATTAGAAAGAGCAATTCATAGGAAATTTTAATACTATCATATTCTGGTTCGGCCAAACAAAATACAATGGTATGAAAGTGGTCTGAATATAAGAATCAATGATAGTAAAGAAAAACTATAATTTTAGATGGCATAGAAAGGATGGATATTATTATAGACTTTAATGGTTATATTATGTTTTGAACTATCTTCTCAGTCTTCACATTTACCTTTTAGTCTGCCAGAACCGAAACGATGGCTCCTTCCAGCCTGAACCTCCCCAAATCCTAGACCCCAACTGATGGCGCCTCCCACGCCACTGACTGCAGCGTCAGCCGAGACTCCGGCACGTGCAACCCCTGTCCCCACTCCTCCGCCTTCCCCTTCCTTTTCCCCTCACCTTCACTCCCCACCCCCGCAAGAGCTAGCGCTGGAGCACCGCCGCAGGAGCCTGACCCACCTAAGCCGTTGTCACCATTAGGCACCAATGCGGCAGTCGCCTTGAGCCCCGTAAGTCAGAGCCCTAGGTGGCCCGAAAAGAGTCGATGCATCAGCGGCCCACACCTGATGGCACTGCCCCCTCAGTTGGTGGCAACGCCCACAACACTCACTAATGTGGGAACCGGCACTGGAGCAACCTGCCCGCCCAACCACCACCAAACTGGGGCCCACCACCATGGCCACCACTACCAGCGTTGGGATGCCGCCTCCACCGCCGACGACATCGTGCCTCGCGACTGTAGCCACCTCCAGCGCCGGAGCACCCTGGAACTCCCTCTCCATCCGTGGCACTGATAGCATTGGGCCCTTGTGCCATGGCTGCCACCTCCATCTATAGCTCCATTGAGCTCGCCCCCATGAGATCCATCTCTAGAACACCTTTGTTGATTCCCTATGCATCACTGCCACCGCTGAAGCTGGGCTCCAAGCTCTCAACGGTCGTGGCTCTGTTCTAACCATTTTTGGGAGGACGTATAAAGCATCATCGATGGGCGGACGATGATAGGGATGAGCCCGAGGACGACCGCCCACAACCTACCTGGAGGCCGCTCGTTGCCCTACGAAGCCGGTACCAGCGTCCCCATGTGTTCCTAGAGTTCAGTGGTTCTAGGGCGCAACGAAGTGGACGCCAGTTAGGGATTTGTGTGCCAATGGAAGAAGCGCAGCCGGCCGTACCCTAGCTAGTGCACGACTTGCCTAGTCGGCCAGTGGATGGTCGGATACATACACGTCAATGCCTTAGCGCTCGTAGAGGGGTCTCTACCCCCAATGCCGACGGGTGGTGGGAGATCCTACCCCGACAGAAGGCGGGAGCTGCGGCTGCCATAGTTGAGCCTCATCGCGGCCTAGGTCTTCATGCACAAGATCGAAAGATCCCAACACAGATCCATGACAAATGTTTCAACTACCTCTTCTACTCGCATCGAGTAGCGACCTACTGATTGCCATGTCATTGCTTGCGCTGCCACAGATTCCGCCACCTTGTAATGGACTGCAAGCGATTCAAGTCAGCGTTAAAGGGCACTGGTCTGCCTCGTCGCCCAACTCATGCCGACAACACACTGGCCTCCCAGCAAGCACCTGTCTCCAATCCACTAACCTAGAATAGGACCGTGCAGGAAGTCATGGTGGGTGCCAATGGCAACCGATGTTGCCGGAGACAATGCCAACGGTGCAGGGGCGTCTCATCGATGAACATAGGCATGGGCGGGCATGCGGACTACGCCACTGCACCGACTGCTCCCATGCGGCTTCCTCGATGATCTACTGGCGGAGGCGCTGTGCGAGGACGCGGGGTCTCACGCTTGGTCCGTCTCGGCCGACCCGATGGTCGACGAGCTTGTCGTCTCACTTGCCGCAAGTCGATCGACGGTCATACCCATGTCTGGGTGCATGAATGCTACTGCAACCATTCCTTAATAGGTTGAATCTTCGTTGGTGGACAATTCTCTGGGGATGGCTCCCTAGTGCACGGCGGACTCACCTCTGTCGTTGTCTATGCAGGGCATGGCTCCACAAATGGGGCGTCCTGTTGTCCCATGTGTTGTGAACACTAGAGACGATGGTGAGGTCTAGCCACCTGGGTGTGGGCCGGTGGAACCCATGGCTGATACAGGACGACCATTCGGACGGCCAAGCCACACTGATGAAGGATGGCCAGGTGGATGACCAAACCACACCCGACCCCAACGATGCGACGCCCACACCATGCGAGGCCGCTTGGCATCTCGTACAATTTATCGAGGAGGTGCTGCTCAAGCAAAGGTCACCCTTAATTGTCACTCCACCAAGACAGAAGGCGACAACTAAAAGGTCCTTGCCTACTAGGAGGATACAGATTATCACTCAGTCGTTGGCGCACATACTAACATCCAAGCGGGGTGAGGTGCTCCTCATGCAGAGGAGGTGCATCGTGCCGTCAGTGGCTCCAGTTTCATCTGCTTCAAAGGGAACATACGACGCCATATTCACAGGGAACTTGATGGTCGAGCAAAGTGGAAGCCCTAGACGAGTTGTTCCCCGTGACCAATAACATAGCTGGTAAAGAGCATTCTTTTCGGATGGCGGAGTAGGCTCACATAGCCGCAACAGAGCCCCAGCTCCTTAGATTGCTATGGTTCTCTAAGCTCAGTTGTCTACCATTTATATAATATCCACTACTGGAAACGCTTGCTTTGCCGAGTGCCTGTAGCACTCGGCAAAGGCCGTCCGACGCTCGGCGTAGGCTATGCCGAGGGCTGCCCTCGGCATAGAGCTCTCGGCAAAAATCCTCTCGGCAAAGGATCCTTTGCCGAGGGCCATTTATCGGGCTCTCGGCAAACTTTTCGCCGAGGGTTCCGTGTAGCCCTCGGCAAAAAAAAGTAGCCGTTAACGGCGCTCTCTACTGACGGTCACTTTGCCGAGGGCTAACCTGGCCCTCGGCAAAGGCTATATTTTGCCGAGAGTCCGGCTCTCGGCAAAGCTATATTTTTTTATTTTTTTATTTTTCTGTGCCGACGGTTAACTAGGGTCGGCTCTCGGCAAAGAAATTTCTAATGATTTTTTTGTGGCCTCTTCGCCGAGGGCTCTACCATCTGACTCTCGGCAAAGCCCTCTTCGCCGAGGGCTCTATCATCTGACTCTCGGCACAGCCCTTGAAATTGCGTTCAACATTCCCAGCTTTGCCGAGGGCTATGACCATAACCCTCGGCAAACCTGGGAACATTGTTTTCTGGTGCAGCTTTGCCGAGGGTTATGGTCATAGCCCTCGGCAAAGAGGCCCTTTGCCGAGAGCAACCCTCGGCAAAGGAGCAATTTTTTATTTTTTTCTGTTTTTCCTTTTCTCCCACACTACCAACATATATATATCACATTCATCACATATCACATATATATCACATTTCACATCACAGAACATATATATATATCATGAAAGTTCACATCACATAGTTCAATAACATATACGTCCGCGAATCTAGTTCACATCACATAGTTGAACAACATATTCGTCCTCGAATCTAGTTCACATCACATAACTTCAGTGACACACGATAGTCCAACGTACTACACCCCCGGCCAACCAGGCCACCCCTGAGAGGGGCCGCCTGGTTCACCCCCGGTCTGGTTCCATCGGTGGTTGTTCGAACCTTGTGACGGAGGAGGCTGCAAAAGGTCATGTCAGACAAGAAAATGAAATAAATGAAACACTGAAGTATTGATACTCACAGGAGCAGCTCCGGGGTCCTGAGACGGCGGTGGAGGAGTCATGAGCGTCTGCGGCACGGCCATGCCCTGGGAGGCCATGAAGGCGATGAGCTCCGCCATCTGCTTAGCTTGAGCCTCTATCTGGGCCGACATCTGTGACCGCATCTGGAACTCGGACACCTGGCGCTCCTGCCTTTCTCTTTCCAGGCGGGCCTGCGATAATACAAAGTGAATGTTAGAACAATGCAAACATTTAAAGATCAATGCACGATGAGTAAAATAGAAATAACCTCGAGCTCGGCGACCCGCGACTGCGCAGGCGACGGGCGTGGGCGTATGGGGACGCTCCCGCTCGTGCTCTGTGCTCGGAGCTGGGACAGAGTGGGAGTGGAGGCCGTGTCGATGACGCCGTCGCCAAGCCAGAACCGCCCGTGCTTCTTCCCTCCTCCAATCCTCATCACGATGCTCCCGTCCAGGTCCGCGGTGGCGGGATCAAAGTCATCCCCATGGACTGTCCTTGCCGCCTCTGAGTAGTCAGTGAGGCGGGAGTGGACGCTGGAGTTGGTGTACGCGTCGGCGGGATCGTCGGGGTTGTAGGAGGTCTCCGCTGCCGTGGCCTTGCCCTTGTGGGACATGGCGTATGCCGCCACCGTGCCGCAAGGCTGGCCACCGTGTGCCTCCGACTGCGAGGAAGACAACAAGATGATTAGCAATCAGGCAACATTTGATCGAGGAATTGATAAAGTCTTTCACGTACCCAAGCTTGTGCGTACTCGGCGAGGTTGCGGTTGCCCTGGTGGTGTGGTACACCTGGCATCTGCAGACGCGCCTCCCGGGCCTCGGCGTGGTGGGCCGCCCACTCTTCGGATAGCCACCGGTCCACGATCATCTCCCAGCACTCGGGAAACGACTGGCACCATTGGGGATCATCTGCACATCATCAAGTATTTCACGTCTAAGCGTCAGATGAAAAGTACCAAAAGCTTAATCTCAAAAGAAAACACTTACCTGCAAGAACTGCGCCCGGCCCAGCGTCATGCCTCTCGCCTGGGCCTTCGTCACCCTCGTGGCCAAGACCGTGGCGTTGTAGGTGATGATGGCCTGCAGTCTCGCCTCGTAGATCATGTCGGTGACGAGCTTCCTACAGGCCCGGGTAGCCGTCACCTCCGCCACTGCCTCCTTCCCCGGCTCGCACTTGAAGTAGTTCTGCATACAGACACAATACGAGGCGAGACAGTAATTAAAGAAAAAATATGATGAATTTGATATTGTTTGACGAAGACTTACCCACAGCTCCGCTCTAACCCGCGCCGCCTTGTTGGGGAAGTCTGGGTCTGGGGCGACGCTGTAGTGGTCAAAGGTGTAGGCCGGCTCGTGCCTCCCGGCATACTGTACTATGCCGGGGTAGTGCTCGCGGCACAGGAGACCCAGGATGCCGTTGGGTTTGCGGCCTTTAGGCCCCACAAGTCCCATCCCCTGCACAAGTGATTAAAAAAGATTATTAGCTTCTATTTCTATTTTGAATCTCATCGTACGAACAGGTAGTTAGAACATGTACCTTTGTCCGATGGGCGTGATCACTGGGCGTCGGGCACGTGCCGGCAACGCCGGGAGGCTGGCGGGGCCTCTCAAGTAGGGCGTGGACACCCCTGAGGCACCCGAACCCTCGTCCGCCTCGTCCTCCTCCTGCTCGTCCTCCTCCTCTGCCTCCTCGGCCAATGGTGCCTCCTCCTGCCGCTGGGCCTCGGGCGTGGCCGGCACCTCCTCCTCGACCTCCTCCTCCTCCTCCTGTGGAGACGGCTCCCTCCGGCGGCGGCCACTCCTCGTCGAGGGCACGTCGGACTGCGAGGCCCGGTACAACCAACTCAACCGCCTCTGACGTCCTCCCGGCATCTTGCCTCGACCTCCTGCATTTAAAAAGAACAAGCAATGTTGTATTAGAAATAACATAACCAAATATGTGCAATATAAATAAAACAATAGATCCTAAAAATATAACATAATATTACATGTATTAGAAATAATCTGGATCATCCGGATTAGCCGGAGCATGAGTCTCCTCATCACTGTCAACCATGTCTAAGTACTCCTCAGTATCCGAAGACAGGTCATCGTCTTCATTTGCTTGGCCTAAACGGAATCGTTCTAGCATTTCTATGTCCTTCTCATTTACCACCTCATCCCCAGCGTCCTCGTCATCATTCTCTACTTCCATTTCCATCGCTTCGGTTAAGTCTATCGTGAACGTCCCTTGCAACCCAGATTCTTGAAAGAACTCACCGTCATATGTGTTTGTGTTAAAGTTATAATCCTCATCATTGGGGAGAGGTAGTTTACCATGTGGTGATATCTTGTGCACAATATACCAACCCAAGAGATGCTCTTTGATTTTGCACGCGTATGGCGTGTAATAAACCTGCGTGGCCTGTTGAGCCACAATATACACATCGGAGCCTGGATAGACAGAATCCTGTTTTTCGGCTAGCCCAAGATTAGGTGTCAGCCTCGTTCTTCCAGGATCAAACCAATGGCATTTGAACATGACAGGATTCAAAGGCTTTTCACCATGAAATGAAAGTTCGTATATTTCTTCAATTGTTCCATAGTAGTCACGGTTGTCATTGCCTGAAGTACAAACTCCGCTATTTGTGGTTTTTCGATTGGGCCGACTCTGCTCGTAGCTTGATGTGTGGAAGCGAAATCCATTCACGTCATAACCGTTAAATGACTTGACCCTACGGTGAAAGCCTTTTGCAACCTGTCTCAGCTCTTGACTCATAGACGCATCGGTTTGAGCCTGCAAGGTGGCGCAAGATATATCGTTATACGGTCAGAACATAAGAGCAAGTTGGAACGTTAGACTAAGTACGACCTACTGTTGGACAGTACCTTCTGTCGAAACCAAGAAATGAAATCAGGCCTCCCTTGCCCCACACCATTTGCAATTAGGGTTTCAGCTGCCGCATCAGAAAGAGGCCTTGGTCCATTCGAGAACAAATGAAGAAATTCACTGTACTAAGCAAAAAGAATGGTGTTGGAAAGTGACGACGAATTGGATGAAGATAGATAACAACTTACCCCATGTACGGATCCAGCTCATCAAGGTTGGTAAGCACGTATAGCATGATCTTTCGCCACTCTTCATAGTTCAACTGCTTAACTGTGGATCCACTTGCCGTGCCGAGTTGGCCTCGAAAAAGGCTAAGAGTCGATTCATTTTCTCCAGCATTGTAACGAGGGGGTGATTATGCACGCTAGGAAGGTTCTCAGAGTAGTATTCTTCAGTGAAGTTGGACACCTCCTCCAGAATGGATGCCTCTGCAATGGAAGCCTCAATTTTGGCTTTGTTTCTACATTTCTTGCGAAGAGTCTTCATATTTCTCTCGACTGGAAAGCACCAACGCCATTGCACAGGCCCTCCCATTCGAACCTCATTTGGGAGGTGTACGATCAAATGAAGCATCGGAGTGAAGAAGCCTGGTGGAAAGATCTTCTCCAGCTTACAGAGCAACACAGGTGCAGCTTTCTCCAAGTCATCAACGACGGACCGAGATATCTCCTTGGCACATAGCTGGCGGAAGAAATAGCTCAACTCTGCCAGGACAACCCACATAGGCTCAGGAAGATAGCCTCGAACCATTGCCGGAAGAAGCCGTTCGATCCATACGTGGAAGTCATGACTCTTCATCCCTAGGACTCGCAGAGTAGATAAGTTGACTCCTCTCGTTAGATTCGCTGCATATCCATCAGGGAATGTCAATGTCTGAATCCACTGAAGTATTTCTTTCCTTTGTGGCCTGCCCAAGACGAAATCGACCTTGGGCCGTGTCCATCTCCTGCCGGGCTGAGGAGGCAGCATCTCTTGCTTTGGTCTATCGCACAACAGTGCCATGTCTAGTCTAGCCTTAGGGTTGTCCTTAGACTTTTCAGTGTCCATGAGTGTTCCCCAAAGCGACTCAGCGATGTTCTTTTCAGTGTGCATTACATCAATGTTATGTGGCAGAAGAAGATCGTCATAATAAGGGAGTCTTTCCAAGCCTGACTTATGAGTCCACATATGCTCCTGACCATACCCCGCAAAACGACCGTCTGTTTCGTTGAACTGGAGAGCATCTATCTGAGCATGAACCTCGGCACCGGTCAGCAACCGAGGTGGAGGATCTCTCACCACGACACCTTTGGTAAAGTTCTTGGTGTCCCGTCTAAAAGGATGGTCAAGAGGTAGGAATTGTCGATGTTGGTCGAACGCCGAATACTTGCCACCCTTCTTCAACCAGATAAATCTCGTAGCTGTCTTACAAACCGGGCATGAGAACTTGCCATGGACACACCAGGCACAGAATATCCCATATGCCAGGTAGTCATGCAGTGAGTACTGGTACCAGATGTGCATTGTGAAGTTAGACCTTGAAGCTCGGTCGTATGTCAATACCCCTTCATTCCAAGCAGTTTCCAATTCATCAATCAGAGGCTCCATGTACACACCCATGTTATTCCCCGGGTGTCCAGGAATTATCAACGACAAGAAGACAGTATGACGTTGAAATAGGACGCCGGGGGGGAGATTGAGGGGGATAACGAAGACGGGCCAACACGTGTACGGGACAGCCATGAGTCCATAGGGATTGAAACCGTCGGTTGCAAACGCAACACGAACATTACGAGCCTCTCTAGCTTTGTCATGATGGATGCGGTCGAAGTGGGCCCATGCTTCACCATCGGCGGGATGTACCAACTTCTCAGGATTGTATCGGGTACCCTGTTTGTGCCATGTCATCTGTTTCGCGGATTCCTCGGTCATGTAGAGACGTTGGATCCTCGGTGTGAACGGCAGGTAACGCAGGACTTTCATGGGGATAGAAAGCTGCCTCTTCGGGCCTTCACCATCGTCTACCTCCATGTATCTCGACGCTTTACACTTCGGACAGTAACCTGCATCCGTGAGATCTTTCCTGAAGAGGACGCACCCATTTGGACAAGCATGTATCTGCTCATACGGCATCTTCAGTGCACGAAGCAGTTTCTGTGACTCGTACAGGCTCTTTGGCAATATGTGGCCGTCCGGAAGCATGCTACCAAATAGGGCCAACATACCATCGAACGCATCTCGACTCAGGTTGAACTGGGACTTGAACCCCATCACACGGCCAATGGCATCCAGTTGAGAAACCGTTGTCCGATCGTGAAGGGGTTTCTGTGCCGAAGACATCATCTCGTAAAACGCCTTTGCGGTCTTCTCCATCTCCTCCTCCGTACGTCCTTCAGCGTACTGTGCTTCTTGGAAGTCATCTAACATGTCTGCTACCCCCGCATCAGCATCAAAGTCCTCCAGACGTGGTCGCACTGCCTCCGCTCTCAAACGATGTGCTTCACCATGGTAGATCCACCGGGTGTAGTCCGGCGTGAATCCATTGTTCACAAGATGTTTAGCCATGTTCTCCTTGTCTTGCCTTCTCCGGTTCCCACATCTGCTGCATGGGCACAACACTTTGATCTCTCCTCGCCGAGCGGCGCCAAATGCATTGTTCACGAAAGCATCTGTCTTGCGCAACCATTCATCGGTGAAATCACTTCTGCTTCTACGGCCCGAGTACATCCACTGACGGTCATCCATCCTACTGTCATGCATCCGAGTACTTACATATCTACCTCCGAGTACTTCCATCCTACTATCATCTAATAGGTGAGGATAGGTCCTAATCCCACCCGCGGATACGTACATGAGGCCAGTTCCCATTGTCTGCCCCGAGCCGAGACAGAATTTCGGCAGCACCTCCCCGATGTTCTCCCGATACACGTCCCTGTAGGGAGAGTGTGTATCCGGAGAACAACAGGGAGGTGATGCCGAAACTCCATCTCGAATCGGGGCAGACCATGGGAACTAGCCTCATCGACGCATCTGCGGGCTGTCCAAGTAACGTGGACAATCCGAAACAGATACGGTTATCGATATGCAGAGACCTGCATACCTCTAGCCGTATCTCTTTCGGACGGGAGACGCCTAACTGGGTTCAATGACCTAAGACCCTTTTCTGGGAAGAGACGTTATTTATACCTAGGGTGCCGTGGAGTCAGGCTAGCGGCGCAGTGGCGGTCGTGGCGATCGGTGCAGTGGCGAGGCGAAGCGGTGCAGGCAGACCCGACGACGACGAAGACGATCGAGGTCGCCGAGGATCTCCGGCTTGGCCCCGACAGGTCCTCCTCCTACAGAAAAGACAAAATAGTATCCATTAGAAATTTCGGCAGAACCTCCCCTGTACGGTGAGGTTTCGAAACCTGCAAGAAACAACGGCACGATGGCCGACATCCACATATATGTCAAGGCACGATGGCCGACATCAACATACATTAACAAGCACCCCACTACTACTAAATAATACTTGATCGCCGCATACATGAACCACAAAGAACCAATTAAAGCCTAGCATATCATCTGATGACTGCTTACAACCATCCGCCATACACATAGTGAGGGAATACTGAATTAGAATTTCTAAAGTATCCCGTCAACTGCGAAGGGAAGGAAGGGTATACCTTTGCCGGTGAGCGGTCGGTGACGGCTGTGGGGACGACGCGAGGTGGGCGCAGGACTGGTCCGGGGCAAGCTCCTCCTCCTCCACCGGATCTTGGACGGCCGGGGCGAGCTCCTCCTCCCCTCTTCTTCCACCTCCTACTCTCCTTCTCCTCCACCTACTCCCCCCTACTCCCCCTCTCGCCTCCTCTCCAACCGGCCAGGCGGAGCGCGGCGGCGAGGCCGGCTGCGCGGCCGTGGTGGCCGGGCGGGGGCCGGCCAGGGCCGGGGCGCGCTCGGGCGGGGCGGGGCGTGGCCGGGCGCGCCGCTGCGGGGGCGGGGGCTTGGCGGGCGGGGCGGCGGGCGCGGCGCTGGGCGGGGCGGCGGCCGCGTTGGGGCCGCTCGGCGCGGGGCGGCGGCGCGCTGGGCTGGCTGTGTCGCGGCGGCGCCGGGGCGCTCGGCCGGGCGCTTCGGCTTCGGAGGCAGGCGGCCGAGCGGGCGGCCGCTTGCGGCCGGGCCGGCGAGGGCGGCCGGCGCGGCGGCGGCTTCGGCGGGCCTCCGGGCGGGCGGCGCGGCGGCGGCGGAGGCGCGGCGGCGGCGGGCGGCCGGGCGTGCGTGTGCGTGTGTTGGTGCGTGTGCGTTCGGGTGCGCGACCGTTTTTATTTTTTTTTTCATTTGCCGCTTTGGCCGAGAGCCCCGATCCGGCTCTCGGCATATACCGGCCCTTTGCCGAGAGCCCAATGATCCGGCTCTCGGCAAAGGATTTTGTTTTTTATTTTTTTACAATATGATTGCCGAGAGCCCTGGCCCTGGCTCTCGGCATAGGTTCCCTTTGCCGAGGGCTTTAGGAAGCTCTCGGCAAAGCATATTTTTTTTTTTGTTTTTGGCTCCCAATTTTTCCTGTGGCCTTGCTACAGTACTACAAGCCAAGATTTCAAATTTGAAGTGTTTTCCACAAATCTGGCTATATTTCGCGCATTTTTTTTAATTTGATGATTTTTTCCGCGGGACGCACGTTTGAACTGCAGGTGCATGAAATAATGAAACTCAGCGATTCGAAAAATGGTATTCATTCTTCAGAGGGTATTTCGACACCGTATCCAGGGACAGGTGCGGAGACTCGACCGTCTCGTGCACGAGAAACGGCGACCAAGTTGCGTGATATTGGATTTAAAATTATTAAAAATACAAACGAAGTCAGAAAATCATGAAAATGGACGAGTGACCTTGACATCGCATGTAGAGGCTATGAAAAAAATTTAGGAATGTTTGGAGCAAGTGGTGACGCAAGATGGTTAAAACCCTGAGATCTCCGCAAGATGTCACCTGTGATGATATGCGATGATCTCAGGGTTTCAACCATCTTGCGTCACCACTTGCTCCAAACATTCCTAAATTTTTTTCATAGCCTCTACATGCGATGTCAAGGTCACTCGTCCATTTTCATGATTTTCTAACTTCGTTTGTATTTTTAATAATTTTAAATCCAATATCACGCAACTTGGTCGCCGTTTCTCGTGCACGAGACGGTCGAGTCTCCGCACCTGTCCCTGGATACGGTGTCGAAATACCCTCTGAAGAATGAATACCATTTTTCGAATCGCTGAGTTTCATTATTTCATGCACCTGCAGTTCAAACGTGCGTCCCGCGGAAAAATCATCAAATTAAAAAAATGCGCGAAATATAGCAAGATTTGTGGAAAACACTTCAAATTTGAAATCTTGGCTTGTAGTACTGTAGCAAGGCCACAGGAAAAATTGGGAGCCAAAAAACAAAAAAAAATAATATGCTTTGCCGAGAGCTTCCTAAAGCCCTCGGCAAAGGGAACCTATGCCGAGAGCCAGGGCCAGGGCTCTCGGCATAGAATTTACCAAAAAAAAAATTCAACCCTGTGCCGAGAGCCTAACAGAGGGCTCTCGGCAAATGTAACGGCGCACGGGGAGCCGTTCGCGAGGGTGCCGTTTGCTGATGACTATTCTACGCCGAGGGTTCGGCTCTCGGCATAGGGTCCCTTTGCCGAGCCTGGCTTTAGCCGAGAGTCGGACCCTCGGCGGGGGATCGCCGATTTTGTTATGGTGCCGAGGGGTGCTGGGCAAACGCTTTGCCGGTGCCCTTTTTTTGTGGCAAAGGCCGGCACTCGGCAAAGAGCCCGTTTCCGAGAGCCTGGCTTAGCCGAGATCGGCCCTCGGCTGTAGAATCGTCGCCGATTTCTTATGGTGCCGAGGGCTGGCTCTCGGCAAAGAGCCCTTGGCGAGTGCCCGTGTTTTTAGTCTCGGCAAAGAGCCGGACACTCGGCAAAGAGCCCGTTTCCGGTAGTGATCAAAGTTTGTAACAATCGACTAGGAAGGTCCAGTCATAGTTGTTAAACCACCTAGCGCGCTCATCGGAAGTGCATCGTTTATTTGATTAAACTATTCTTCTTAATTACATGGAGGAGTATAATAAAGAACATATTCTATATATTAATTATATATATATATATCACACACGGTAGTGCTATTCTACACCTTAGGTGTAAATATTATTCTACACCCTAAGTCAAATTTGACTAGAAAAAAATACTGAGTAGTACTGAACAGCGTTCAGTATCAGTCAGTACTACACCCAGCATCAAAAAATACTGAATAATACTGACCCGCGAGTACTGAACATACTGAATTCTATCCAGAACACATTTTGGTGTAGAATAGTTTCTACACCTAGGTGTAGAATCACTTGTGTGTATTATATATATAGTAGGACACACACCGGTAGTGCTATATATATATATATATTAGAGCATCTCTGAGGGTTTCTAATTTCTTTTAGAAAAATCATGAAGTTTTCCAAAAAAATTCTAGTAGATTGGGAAGACTGAAAACGCTTCGAGATGCTGGCTAGAAAGAAAAGGCAAAGGCATCCGAAATTCCGCATTGTTCCTCTACTGGTCCAATGCAGCATCCAACCCAAGGCATCATTTCATTTGTTGTTTGCTTGCCCTGGAAAAAGTCTGTTTGTGTGCTACTCCTCCGTGAATCCGTGATAACGCTGTGGCCACTCTGCATTGGTTGCTTCAAAAGTCACAAGGCAGGGCGCCAACGCCCACATTTCCTTCGGTGCTCATGGACCTGCTATATATAACTTCGCTTTGCAGTTTGCGCAGGCACACCACCCACGCCGAGGCAGAGCCACCGCTTCCATTACATGATCCCACGTCCGTCCGCGCGCGGTGTGGTCGCACTACTACGGCACCGCCCAACGCCATACTCGCGGACTTGCCTCCTCCTTCCTCCTGCGGTACTGTCCAGGCCTCTTCTCATGGCCGTGCACGCGCAGTACCTGTCCCATGCCTTCCCCCATGACCACCGCGCCATCAGGTTCGTCTCCCGATCCCCTTTCAGCCTCTCTCTCCTCTTTTTCTGTCTCTCCTATTTATTCATCCTCAATGAAACCGCCCACAGCGTCTCTTTATTCGATTCATCACCCGTGCGTTGCGTCCCATAATCAATATAGGCCGGCGCTGGATCACGCAACGAGCGCGTCCGCGTTCCTCGGCGAGCACGGCGGTGGCGGCCACCCGCCTGCCGCCGCGGTGGGCGGTAACACAGTGATCAGCGACCTCACCTGCAACAACAGCAGCAACGACGACAACAACAACGGTTACGGTTGCCTCTTGCCGAGGAAGCGCGCGCGGGCTGGCGACGTGGCCGGCGCGGGCTTGATCATGGACCTGCAAGGCCAACGCGCTCTGCTGCCGCCAGTGCCGGCGCCGGTACCGGTGCCGCTGCCCGCGGGGGACGTGCAGAGCAGGCTGGTCTGCGCTGCCGCCGCGTCCACCAGCGGGCGCCCGACCGCCAGCGTCGCGCCGGTGTCGCAGGGCCCCTGGCGCACCTCTACCGCCACGGCGTCGAGATCGACGCGCTCGTCCGCATCGAGGTTGGTTGCTTTTTATTCTCCCCCCGAAGAACCAAGATGAATCTGGTCGCGTCGCGAATGGCCAGCGTCTCATTTTGGACGGTCGGCGTGCAGAACGAGCGGCTGCGAGCGGGGCTGCAGGAGGCGCGACGCCGGCACGTCCGAACGGTGGTGTCGGCGGCGGCGCGGCGCCTGCGGGCGGCCGAGGCCGAACTGGAGCGCGCCCTGGCGCGCAACGCGGAGCTCGACGCGAGGCTCCGGCAGGCCGAAGCCGAGGGGCAGGCGTGGCAGGACATGGCCAGGTGCCACGAGGGCGTCGCGGCGGGCCTACGCGCCAGCTCGGCGCTCGGCAGCCTCGCGCAGCAGTCGCCATGCGCCGGCGCAGGGCCTGGTGCGGCGACGCCGAGGACGCGCAGTCATGCTGCTTCGAGTTGGAGCGTGAACAGGGCGCCGAGGCGTCGTCCGGCGGGCGGGCGAGGGCGTGCAGGTGGTGCGGCGCGGCGGAGGCGTGCGTGCTGCTGCTGCCGTGCCGGCACCTGTGCCTGTGCCGCGGGTGCGAGGCGGGCGTCGGGGCGTGCCCCGTGTGCGCGGCCACCAAGAACGCCGCGCTCCACGTCCTCCTGCACTGACCTGAACCTGAACCTGAACACACGCGGCGTGGCAACGCCAACACATACAAAAACCATGGAGGAAAATTTGCAGGCGACGAGGATTCCTCGAGGCAGGGGGGACTGATCTGACCAGACCGAGCTCGGCAGCGCGCCACGCAATATGAATGAAGGCCATTGGAGATCGATGACGTAGGCATGCAGCACAAAGAAAATAAGAAAAATAAGAAATCAAGAAGTTGATTGCTGGTCATCGCCTCGACCTCGATCGAGCAGACGTCAACACTCCTGACCTGCAAGTAGCCTTGATAAAACAGCGAGAGCGACTTTGTGTAAGTGGCATGTACGACTTGTCTAGGAAATTTGGTAGGAGTACAGTCAGTGTTGCCAAGCCCTCAGCTTGTACAGATACCGAGAATCGTATAGTTTCGTAGCAAAGCGACTTGATCTCCGTATCAGTGGCATGTACGACTGTTTCTGCCTGCGTATGCGCCGTATCCGTAGCAAAGCGAGATTATATTAGTATATGAATAGCTTCGCATTTCAAGTTCCCTGTGATCAGTTTCAGAGTTTAAAGGTCGTTGGCAGTGAGCTCACAAAACAAGCTTCCTTGGGCCTGTTTGGTTCGCGGACGAGCTTAACCTGGCTCTCATAGAAGGAGCCTGGTTCTGGGTAGCCAGACCCAATACATACAAGAACGTGGTGTTTGTTTGTCTGTATGCACGAGACAGGTTGAGCTGAGAAGCTGTTTGGTTGCTCGTACGAGAACGAGTTGCATGAGATAAAAATATATAAATAATCATCATCATGACATTTATTACGGACAACTATATTCGAATAACACTTAGTTTACCTTAATTCTCTGTTTGGTTGTCTGTATGCACGAGACAGGTTGAGCTGAGAAGCTGTTTGGTTGCTCGTACGAGAACGAGTTGCATGAGATAAAAATATATAAATAATCATCATCATGACATTTATTACGGACAACTATTATCGAATAACACTTAGTTTACCTTAATTCTCCTTAATATACTTCAAAATATATTAATAATCATTTAATATATGGGTAATAATATATTAATAACGTCATTAGATGACTAATTACCTGCACCACGCGAGCCTGGCCCCGCAGAAACGGCGGATTTCTACGTTCCTCCAGAGCCAGGCTGCGGGAGGAATCTTGCACGAGCAGAGCCTGGCCAGACAGATACGCGAACCAAACAAACGTCTGTTCTCGCATCTGTAGAGCCTGGCTGAGCGGTGGTGCAGCCAACCAAACACACCCCTTGTGATGAAGGGAGTATACAGTGCTAGCTTGCATTGGGCGCCAAGACCGTAGGGTGGTGCAACAGATTGCTGCTTGGTTTCGGTTCAGGTTCAAATCAACGTGTCATCTGCCATCTGTTACAGATGCCAGTGTCGCATGTGACGGGCCGATCGCTGTTGATGTGAAATGGCACGCACTCGTCGTGTCTGCCGTGAGCCGAGCAGGTCAACCGACCGTCGGTGCGGGCTTCTCGTCGTCCCCTCAGCAGCAGTGGGGAGTGGCCGGGGCAGTTGGTGTGGTTGATGTGCCCGTCCAAAGAAAACAATGGCCTGACCGAACAGAGCGAAACGGGGAACCTAACGTGCATGAACGTCTCGGAGGTTCCGATCCGAGGAGCAATTTGTAGAATAAAAGTTCCGGATCCGTCAGCGTCGTCGGATGTGTGATACTGATTGTGAACTAAACCTATCAGCTTCAGTGTGTGATGGATGATCACAGCTTAACCAAACCAAGACACTGTCAGCATCGTCAGTGCTTCGCTGCTGCTTGCTCCCAATTAGGAGGGTGTTTGCTTACTCCCTAGCAAGGACAAGTACATTGGTCTTGTCTCGTAGGGTAGGTGGTCTCATGTAGTGTCACGTAATTTTAAGACAACTTAGTAGACGACATGTACTATAGTTTGTTTTTTAAGTTGTCTCGTAGCAACTCATGATTCATTAATTTATGAATAAAATAAAAATAAATTGTGAGTTGCATGACGACAACAACAACTCATACAATGGTAGAATAGTTCTCTCATAGTCCTAAATTTTAGCTCATGAGATGGTTTTTTCGCGAAACAACGACCTCTTCCTCTTTCGCTTCTGTCTTTCCTCCACATCAGCAAAAATCCTACGTGGCACTGCATGAGACGATGTACGAGACAGCTGACGTATAGCAATGTACTTGCCCTAAGAGGGTGTTTGGTTCCCACCCTCTAGAATTTAGCCACTAGAGTTTAGTCACTTTTAGTCACTAAAGTTCCAAACACTCTCACTAAAAGTCATTTTTAGCACTACCACTAAAGTCACCTCCACTGAACTTTAGTGGCTAAACTCTAGGGAGTGGGAACCAAACATCCCCGAAATTTAGTTTTATTTAGCTACTTTTTATCCAAGCACACCTATTAAATAGGACAAAGTGATTTAGTCAACTAGTCACCCAACGGGTTGCTAAATGGAACTAAACCTCATCTTTTGATCACTTTAGAGCTAAACACCCTGACTACATGGGACTAAACAGCCTCTTTTGGTCTCTTTTAATCACCTAAACTGCACACCTTGTGACTAAAGTTTAGTCTCTGATTTATGTGACTAAAGTTTAGCATTAGAAACCAAACAGAGCCTTAGCTGATAGACGATACATATTTTCAGGGCAGAGGCATCATTGTCGAAGTTTCATGGACGATATATAATAACATGGCCAGATCTTTTATATAGCATCCGTGCCAATTACAAAAAAATGGTTTGCCCATGCAGCTGTCTTTGGATTATGTTGATAGTACTCCGTATATATATATTCATCAGAATCTCCGGATCCATGAACTGAATCAAACACTTAAAAACCTATGCAAATAAGATAACGAGGCGGAGAAGAGAGTTGTCTTAACATGGGGAGTATGTACTACCTAGGTACGGAGTACTATTTATTTATATTAAATAGCATATCTGTTCTTTCTAATGGACAACACATACTCCCTCCGTCCCTAATTGACTGTCGCCGTTGGCAGTGACGAATCTAGCCGAAAGTATCATTAGGGTTATCGGGTCAACTTCACTATGTGATATAAATTTTCTTAAGTATGAACAGTAATTTATTAAGAATTTTACAAATTTTATCGAGGTCAACGGACCCCGATAAATTACTCTAGATTCGCCCCTCGCCGTTGGTGTGTGCCATAAGTTTGAATCAATTTGTAATAAATGTGTGCAGTATTTGGATCTCCAACGATACTAATTATGTATCATACATATTAATATTTTTTTAATATATATTTAGTTAAAGTTGTTCCTTGGGAAGCGCAAACGACAGATATTTAGTGATGGAGAGAGTACGTGTGTAGTATAATTTTTTAAATAAATATATATACATGGATCAATCAGATGGTGGAGTTTAAGCTATAGATCAATAAGTCCGTCCACGAGAAGACGACCGAAGACCAAACACCGCGGAGAGCCGAGCAGCAGTAGTGGGGGGCGGTGCCGGTGTCGTGAAGGCAGGGCAGGGCAGGGCAGGGCAGGGCAGGGCTGGGCTGTGTCGATTTTTTTTAATTTTTAACCCTTTTTAAAAAGAATTTTTAAAAATAACCCTGTTACAGACTTATTTTCAAAACTAACACCTTTGGCCGCGCCACAATAACAGGCGCGGCGAAACAACATTGCCGCGCCATGCATGGTGGCGCGGCAAGGGTGCCACGTGGCCCGGCCCTGCCACGGCTGGGCCGACGTTGCAGCTGACGTGGCGGGCTCTGCAGCGCCACCATGCACGGCGCGGCAGCGGCCGCGCCACGCATCTTGGCGCGACAGCGCGCCGACATACCAGCCATCCTTTCTTTCCCTCCCTTCCTTTCTTTCTCCCGTCTTCGTCCCGTCGCAGCGCGCCCGCCTCCCCCGCCCTCCGTCCCCGCCGCCCGGCCGCCCGCCTCTGTCCCGGCCGGCCGCCTCCGCCTGCCTCCGTCCGTCGCCGGCCGCCTGCCTCCGTCCCCGGCCGGTCGCCCCCCCGGCCGCCGCCTCGTCGCCCTCTTTTACGGTGAGGCAACGCTCCATCTCCTCCCTAAACTTCACATCTTCATCTTCTTATTTGTTGTTGTAATTTTGTAAACCGTAAAATATACGTTGTAGGATGTACAAATAAAATGTTTTTCTTAATTGATTTGGCTAGATGGAGAACTTATATCGGGAGAAGTTTTGGCAAGAACGTGGTCGGCCTAGAGAACTATACCCCAATGTATCTAGCAAAGATGCTCCAGTTCCTCCCGATGTACCTATCCCTAGCTGTGATTGTGGTTTTCCGGCCCACGTTTTCCAGTCGAGACATCCGGATACAGCTGCTCGTTGCTTCTACACATGCAGTCGCTCTGATGTAATTATTTTTGTCACTTCCATTGTTTATTCCTTTAATTTACTAGTTTAATAATATATGGTGAAAACCTGTTTCTGTAGATGGACCCGCAGAGGTGTTTTTTCTTTCAGTGGATCGACGGTGTAGACCAGTTTGACGCAAGGTACCTCCTTCTCAACGATTGGTGGAGAGGAAGACATCCACGTGAGCGCTTTGAGCGGTGGGTTCCACCTCCTCCTAACCCCCCGCCAATGACGAATGAGGAGAAGGAACTTGCTATAGCAAGACGACTCGAGACACCGCCTCGGTGCGATTGCGGAGACTATGCTGTGATATGCCCTGAGACTGAGGTTGATTTTGTGTGTCCCAACATTGAGAAGGTAAGTGTAAAGTTATGTTTTTAAAATTTTTTCATAACTTTTGTACAAGTACTAATCTATCTTCTTGTAGGTCCATCGATGGCGGAAGTGTTTCTTTAGAGAGTGGCTGTATGGTCCTAAGTCTCATTGGTCGGAGGCGCCGCCAACGGAGAAGAGGAAAGAGGCAGTAATCTTCAGAGAACCTCCACGCCTTTGCGAATGTGGAGTCGAAGCGCACTAGGGCCTTGTTCCTTCGGAGCTTGGAATAGGCTACTGATGTGGCCATATGGTCGACTATGATGAGGTTGGTTATTATTCTGCATTGCATGAGATTAAATATGTATCATTTGCTAACTTATTTTTTAATTTCTTATATTGAACAGAGCACTAGGAAATGCAAGATGGAATCTTTCTAAGGAAAAGGGGAGTCCAAGGAAATAATTGGGAAGAAGAAACTTATGGGACGAAAGATAGGTTGTGGATCTCATCTCGTTGACCATTATATTAAACAACGCAAATGTAAGATGCGTGAGCAGGCTAGGCAACTGGGTGTTCTTACCCGGACTCGTGTTGAGTGGAACAAATGGCGTTTGGCAAGGCAGCAAAAAGAAGAGGAGGACAGAGCAAGGGAGGCGGAGGAGAAAGAAAGGGAGGCGGCAAGAAAGGAAGACAAGGCGTTGGACGACCTTATCGATTCCCTATGTGCTAGTGAGTGACTTACCTATTTTTTTAGTAGTATGTTGATCTAGGAAGACAATGTTAATAGTGCTTTCATACTGTTATTACAGAGATAGGATGCGATCGAGACCATGCCGGAGAGGTGGCTCGTTCAAGATATCTGGAGAAGAAGGCGGAGGAGGCAGAAAAGCAAGCTGCCGAGGATGACGATACTTCCCGGTTGAGCGAGCTCTTTGCTCTTGCGGAGGTGAGTTTAGAGGAGCAGGAGGATGAAGACAACAGTAGATTGAGCGAGCTGCTAGCTTTAGCTGAGGCAGGTTTACAGGGGGAGGACATGCAGTTGGAGGACGATGACTTTTTGACCCAGGTAGATCTCGCCGAGGCAGCTTACTACAAAGGCAAAGCACAAGGGCCACAAGGTTGTCAGACTAGTTGTAGCAACAAGGTTGTGGTGGAAGATTAGGATTCCGACGAGGAGTTGTTGTACGATGGTGCCGATGACTAGGGTACTTTCAGCCTCCTGTTTAATGTAGAATGTTCTTGTTGTACGATGGTGCCGATGACTAGGGTAGTTTTAGTCTCTCGTATAGTTGTTGTATGATCTTGTGAACAACTAGTATGTGTAAAGACTATTTCTTGTGAACAACTAGTATGGACGACGGCTACCACTTCCTTAGAACAGCACTAACTTACCGCTCTCTATACTATATAAAAATAAAAGAAAGAGAATAGCTCCATAACAAACAAAATAGTGAACTGCCATGAATTACACACACTAGTAGTGGCGCGGCTAGAGGACTACAACCACCGAAGCCATGATTTGTATGGTATATATATGGAGGGAGTACAATACGGTATTGATGGCATACACAACATGATTACATGGATGACATTCATACACACCGCGACGAAGCACATACATGTTTACTACTAGTGTGAGTACGTGAGTGTATCACTTGAAAATGCAAACAGAATATAACTAAAAAGCACTTGCGTAAGCACACACATGTTCCCTCCATATATATACCTGCCGAACCCTTCGCCAGGTCTTGCCGCGCCGTGAGAAGTGGCGCGACACTGCCGCGCCGTGGCTGCTGGCACGGCACGACTTGCCGCGCCGTGGTTGATGGCGCGGCAAAACCTGACATACAGAATCAGTTATGCATTTTGCCTGCCTTCTGGTCAGTGAACATGCGTCTGATTCTGGTCAGTGAACGGATTACAGTCTAGAGGTGCCCTTCGGCGGAGAAGAGCTCGGATTTGATTACATGCCCAATGGGGAGGTCCTTCATCTCCGAGTATGTATCCGGAAGCATCTTGACACACCAATTTTTCCTAGTATGATTTCCACGAATCAACACCCCGATTCAGAAGCAAGTATGTATCCGGAAGAAAAGAACACATGTGTCAAGTTTGCCAATTCTCAAAAGGGTGCAACGTAGAAACAAGTACACAATTAATTAAGAACCTGATGATAGAAATCCAAGGTAATAGAGGGAGTACAATAAGAGTACAATAGTACAAATTAAAAGTACAGTAGTTCGTCATCAAAGTGCATATCATCTAATACATCCAATAAAAGCAACGTCTACAACCTAAGATCCTGGAGTGTAAGGCTCTCTCAGACGCCTCTGTCTCCTCGGGTGCGTGTCCAACACATTCGGAGTATAGCCAACATCCGTCCGGTCACGTTGTCGGGTGGAACGACGAGGCCTCTGCGTGTGAGTAGTGCCCTGCAAGTACAGAACCGGCTAAGGTCATTAGTAAAATAATGTTACATTTGTTATTTTCATGTTAGTAGCGAAACAAATATGAATTGAGTACCTGGTCGTTTGGCTAGGTATCTAACGGTGCTCCACCTAGCTGAGAAAGACCAATCTCCTCCTGTGATGGCCAAGGGTCCCACCCGTAGTGCTGCTGCTGGAACTGCTGCTGCTGCCCGGAGTACCCTGCGGCCCACTGCTGGGGGTGCTGCTCGGAAGACCCTGCCCTGTGTCCCACTACGGGTGGTGCGGCTGGCCGGAGGACCCTGCCCCTGCCTCTGTCCCCCAGTGCTGGTGCTGCTCTGCGTAGTGGCCCGCCTCAACGTCCTCGTCCTCGTCATCCTCCTCGTCGTCAGTTGCCGGTCCCTTCCCTGCACTGTGCAGGGGTGGTGTTTGTGCGGCAGAGGTGCCACCCATCCTGGTGTCAGTCGAACCCGCTGGTGTCCACAGAGACGAGCTGGACCGCATGCCACCGACCGGCGCTGGCTGTGGGCCAGGTGGCACCCATGGAGTGTCCATGCAGCTCAACTTCTGGGCTAGCTTCCTGCAGTTCTTTCAGACTCTCTGCATGATAAGAGTGTTAATACTGTGTTGCATCACTAGAAAGACAAAAACAACAAAACATATATATTGTACCTCGACAAATGTCCTGAGGACGCCCGGGTCACTTCTTGAAGACTCATGAAGACGAAAGGCTGCTTCGTTAGACATCCTAGACAAGTGTGTGGCCTGCACAAAAAAACATGGTCTTACTGCAATTTGAAATACACATATATATTAAAAATGTAGCATGCGATTATTGTACCACATATCTCTGCAAAGGAGCTCTGTCCGGCTGCGTGTCCTCACGTGTGTCCTCGTCGTACACATCTTCAATAGCGTCCGGCTCAGAGTCTTCTTCAATTCCTTCGCCGGTGTACGACGCCTTCAGATGAGTCCTCGTGCTTCTGTGCAGCCACATTAGGTATTGATTGTAAGTAGCCTGATCGTGAGGCGCCCCCTCACCCACCGGACATCGCACTCTGTTCTCCCATAGCTGGATGTGCCCCTGGTGCGTCACCCGCCAATCCTTATCCTTATACCTCTTCCGACGATCGAACCTTCAACAAAAACGATAGTAAATTATAAGACCATCATTCGTTATACGCATCGATGTTACAAATGATTCCATTACCTGTGCAGAGCTTCACTCGTCGAGTAAAGAGGTGGCGGACAACCTGAACGGATACCGAACTGCCGACAAACTCGGATGGGCAAGTGAAGCTCCACGACGTGAAAGAAAATGAGAGGAACATCGCAACGGTACTCGTCGGACTCCTCCCAACTGGCAGGACTCAAGAACTGCCGAAGTGTGTCGTCTTCCCACGGCTGCCAAGTAACCTGAAGAAAGAGTAATTTAAGTCTTTCTGAAACACATAACACTAGTCTAGAAGGACCTGATATGGAAAAAGTGTATGACCTGGTGCTGTGTCAGCACGTCTAGAAGGTCGGTGTACTGCCTGTGTTGCCGGTGTGGTCTCCCTGTCACTAGCCCTGCGTCCTTCCAAACGAATAGAGCAGTCGGTTGTGTGCCTTGCCATTGCCATAGCTGCAGGGAACATGAAAATCAATTTCACAAGTACATATATTATATGGCAAAGTAAATAGAGAACCAAAAATACGTACAGGCAAGCCGAGCGTGCTCGGTCTACCAACAGGTCATCGCTCCCAACACCAAACCTGCAGTAAATACGAGCAACCACCTAGGTTTGCGTTGGCCGACGTACGCCGGCAGGCAACGCAAAGCTGCCGATACATCCACGCCAACACTGCACTCCCCCAGCTGTATGCTGCTATGTTCTCTCATGGCTCTCGTAGAATGTCCAAAAAGACCCAGCTGATGGTGTTGCCGGAGGCGTCGGGGAACAAGAAAGCACCAAGAAAGTGCCACAACCAGACTCTAGCGAACCTCTCGATCTGGTCGGTTGTGGCCTGTGGGTGCAGGTACTCGAAGTGCTCAGTGATCCACGCCGAGGTCACACCAGACGGCTTCCTGCAACCCAAAAAAACAAGTTAGAAGGGCTTCACAAGTAGAATATGCTTCTAAAGGATGAAAGACTATCAACTTTCGAGTGGGTGTTTTAAACCTTCAAAAAAATGCATGGGAGGAAGTAGAACAGGATGCATTGTGATAGATATATACGTTAGGATAGTCGGGAAAAAATTATTGAGCAATTATACTTTTAGGAGGTAGTGCATGACTAAATTTGGACATGTTTGGTGTTGTAATATGTGACAGCCCAAGATCAGCAAGAAAACCTGTACCATTAGCAAGAAGTATGCTAGAAAGATCAATATTGGTGCTGATCATCAGCAAGAATATTACACTATAAATATAAATACAAAGCTGTCATTAGTTCTTGTCATGTTGCGCCTCATTAGCGAGTGGTTCAGCACAGAATTAAGCTTTACCTATACATGATCTATAGTCGGGAATGTTGGTGTTTTTCATTTGAAGACATATTTTGACATATTAAGCTTTACCTATACATGATCTAAAGCTCATATGGATTTTGTCATATGCTTATTAAGTTGGATTTGCACCTGTATTGAGGCACACACAGTCACTACAGAGGTGGGAGATGGAAGAATTATATTATTTTGGAAGGATTACAAGCACTTACTGGTAGAAGGGCTTCGTAAATGTTGATATGGAATCAAAAAATACGGTACAAGCACTTACTTAGATCTTCGGGCATCCTCATCGTCTGGTGGTGCAATCCCACAGAACTCAGCCACCAAGTCCTTCCACCTGTCAGAGTCGACTCTACCCGTCACAGGTAGTCCCGCCAACGGAAGGCCAAGAATAGCCTTCGTATCCTGTAAAGTGACAGTCATCTCGCCAGAAGGGAGGTGGAAAGTGTGTGTCTCTGGTCTCCACCTGTGTCGTTAGATTATGACAAAAGCAAAATAATTTAGTGTTGTTATAGAACTATTTAATCGAATGGTCAAAAGAATAACACAAATATTAATTACCGATCCACAGCTGCAGTGAGCAACGCTGGGTCCAAGGGTGGAAGCCCGCAGTTCACGACACGCACTAGGGGGAGGAAGCATGCTCGCCTAATATAAGGCGTGTAGCGCTCGTCCCACCGGTGGCCCATGTGGTGAGTGCGTGGCCGCAGCGGCGTCAACGGCTCAGCGTCGGGGGCGCTCAACCTGGCCGCCCGGTGCTCCTGGTCGTAGCACAAGTCCAGTAGCAGGTAATCTGGATGAGGTGCCATCCTGATTTAAATAGAAGACAAAATGTTAGAACAAATTGATGTACATACATAACAGTCACATATAGCGGTAAGAAAGTATTACACACAACATTATTTAGTTGTAAAGAAAAAATTATAAATGAAAATAACAAGTGCAAATAATATAAACATACAATTAAACTACTTATTATACCTGTCCATTTGACGGATTATGGCTCCGTCTGTGCATACGAACGTTGTGGCCAGGTTCGTGACATTCGGAGCATAGATTTTGATTACGCGTCTCATCAAAGTCCCCACCACCATACATATCATCACCGTAACCTTTCATAGCATCCATGTCCCCCTTTAGGCGCTTCTTCTTTCTTCTACCTTTTCCTAATTTTTTCAGGTCTGGATCAGGTGCATAATCCCCATGATTATAAGCTGGCCACTGTGACGGATCCCTAAATGGTTCGAAACTACTCTGCCATATGTTGACTGTGTTTGACCGGTGGTAATAGTTTGACATGTACGATTGTGCTTTGTAATCGTAACCTCGTGTCCGGCATGCCGCTATCATGTGAGAACACGGCGCATGCATAATTTGAGGCACATTGCAACTGCACTCTACTTTCTCAAGATCTACTCTGTAGTTTTGACCACCATATCGTTCACCGCCCAAACTTGTGCCACCCTTACCTCGTACATTATATATTTTTCTATTGGGTCCATATGCCTCTGTAGTTTGCAGCTTTGCCCAACATTCCGCTTCATCCAAGTGTTCTGCACCGGTCTTTCCCCATTCTCCTTTCTCGGCTATGTTCGTTTGTGCGATTTCCCATCTGTTCACGAAGTACTGGTTGCATTGGTGGAATGAGAACTCAACTATGCCAGATACTAGCAAAGCTCAAACACCTTTGAAAACACGGTTGAAAGACTCGGACGAGTTGGTGGTCATGATACCGTATCTGAAACCTCCCTCATCGTAAGCTAACGCCCACTTATCCTTGTGTTCCATCTGGCCCTCCAACCACGCCTTTGCCTCTTTGTTAAGCATGGTGTCTAGTTCTTTCTTTGTCTCCTCGAACTTGTGTTGTGTACGTACACAACATAGAGCCTTTACCTTGTCACACACCTCCTTCTTCCTCTGACGGCGCCAGAAATTGGCGGCAAAATGGCGCATACACCATCTGTGAACTAGAGGCGGGCACCCATCAATATGTTCTTCGGCAGCACTGAGTAGACCTGCATGACGGTCGGAGATCATACAAATCCGGCGAGAATGACCAAGTACATGAGTCCGTAGAAGCCCCATGAACCATGACCAAGAATCAATGTTCTCTCCCTCTGCCAAAGCAAATGCAATTGGAACTATCTGTTCCTCCGGATCAATTGCAGCTGCCATCATCAACACACCTCTGTATTTTCCAGTTAAGAAAGTGCCATCAACAAGTATGACTGGATGACAAAACTGATAAGCATGTTCTGTCTGCGCGAAAGACCAGAAAACCCATCGCAATACATGTTTCCTGGCACCGCTGATGGGGTCCACGAAGAACCGGCTGTCTCGATGTATAAACCACTTCAAGCCCGGGTTGTAGTAACACATTGCACTTAATATCCTAGGAATCCTGTTGTAAGCTTCCTTCCAGCTACCCCAACGAATCTGCAGAGCAATCTGTTTAGCATGCCCAGCCTTCCCATACAACACCTTGTAACCAACAAATCCAAAAATTGACTCAATCAAAGATGAAACAGAGATATCACTATTATCATCGACGAGACCCAATATGTGACGGGCAAGATAACGTGCCGTCAGTTGAGGATGCTCGTCCTTTCCCTAATTTGACAAACAGGTATGGGGTTGCACAACTTTAGTTATTCTCCACTTGCCATCACTCCCTCTCTTCCGAGCATTTAGTCTCCACGCACAACTTGCCTTGCATTTCACATGATACCTCAACTCCACATCTGAATGAGTGACGGTGTATGGCCTATGGTGAAACACAGCATAGTCCTGGAGAAAAAGCTTCAACTCCGACATTGTGTCGAAAATCATACCCACCTTTAGGATATCTGCACGATGGTCATACAGAGATTGTCTACACATCTGAAGTCCTGTGTCGCATACTGCCATGTGCACCATGCTCACATCCCTATAGTTGGGAACGCCACGAAAAGGTACGTTCACCGAACTAAGTTGACGGAGCTCCGTGGCCGTGTAAGGTTCTGGTGCAACATACTGTTGTGCTTCCCTCAACCGCCTCCATGAATCGTAAGGGGTGGCTTCATCTGGCACATCATGAATCAGTCTCCCCTGAACCATTGGCACAACATGAACCGGCATAGCATGACTACCAACTCCCACATTGGTCTGTACTCCAACATTATTAGGTTCTGAAATCATCAAATCCTCATCGTCCAAGCTATCAGACTCACTGCTAACATCATCATGAGCAATCCTTTCATCCTCCTCCTGCTCTTCCTCTTCTTCCTCAAGGTCAGCCACATCAAAGTCGTTGCTTATACAGCCCACGTCATGGGATGGGCCTACGTTAAGGGATGTCATTGGTGCAGAATTTAGTATGTCCTGCGTCAACTGACCATCCAAATCCATATGAGCAGGTGAGGCATCACAATCGGGCCTCAAGTCCAGCTCATCACCTTCATAACCAGCAGCGGATGGACCGTCCTCTTTTCGAAAACCTCAGACCACAACAACCTCGGCCATTGCCGAATTGCATTGCTCAATTACCCTGAGGTATCCCAACCAATGACCCTCGTTGCACAAGGGCATCAAGACTAAGTTTGGCCGAGTTTTCCCGCTATCAAACCTCCCCTTCAATGACAAGTCACCGTCGAACTTCTCCTTCAAATGGCACAAAAGGTTACTAAAGGTAGGACGGTCATCAAATATCTCAAATTCTTCTTCCATATCCACAAACTGACCATCTTCCTGTCTAACAGTGCCTCCATAAAACAACCGCACTAAACATTCCATCTACATAAGCATTCCAACACACTTTGTCAGGTTTTCCCACTAACTAAAATAATAAACTAACTAATCATAGTAAATACATCCTAACTGAAATAAATAACTAACTACTACATAAATCTCTAACCTAACTAAATATAATAAACCTAAAACTAACTACGACAACCCTAACCCTAAACCAAGCTAACCCTAACTACACTACCACTAACACTAACTACATTGCCACTAACAGTAATACTAATAATAGTACTAACTACACTACCACTAACACTAACTACAACAATAAATATAGCAAATTAAAGATTTGACAAACCTTAACGCGGATGACGAGCAGGAGAAAGAGGCAGGCAGGCTGGGGAGGGGGCCTCGGGCCACCGGGGCCGCGAGGGCGGCGGCCGGGGGCGGCGGCAGGGGGCGGCGAGGGCGACCGGGCGGGGGCGCCGCCGCGGCCGAGTCGGAGGCGGCCGGGGGCGAGGCGGAGGCGGGGCGGCGGGGAGGCGGAGACGGGGGCGAGGCGGAGGCGGGGGTGGCGGGGAGGTGGCCGGGGGCGAGGCAGATGCGGGGGCGGCACCGGTATCGGGCGAACTCGAAACAGAGGAGAGGAAAGGAAAGGGAACGGAGCGAAACAGAGGAAAGGAAAGGGCGAACTGGTATCCGGCGCTGTTGCGCCAAGATGCATGGCGCGGCAGGTATCCGGCGCTGTTGCGCCAAGATGCATGGCGCGGCAGCTGCCGCGCCGTGCATGGTGGCGCGGCAAAGCCCGCCACGTCAGCTGCAACGTCGGCCCGGCCGTGGCAGGGTCGGGCCACGTGGCACCCTTGCCGCGCCACCATGCATGGCGCGGCAGTGTTGTTTCGCCGCGCCTGCTATGGTGGCGCGGCCAAAGGTGTTAGTTTTGAAAATAAGTTTGTAACGGGGTTATTTTTAAAAATTCTTTTTAAAAAAGGTTATAAATAAAAAAAAATTCGCTGTGTCGGGGCGGCCGGTCATATGTGGAGTGGAGCACGTATTCGAGTCAGGTCAAATGAGCACGGCAGCTACGGAAACCACCATCTCGTTTTGTCGCCATCAATAGATCGAGGAGTAGGAGGAGCTGTCCTGCAATAATAATACAGTATGCTTCATTTCTCGATCATCAGCGAGCGGGAACAGGAATACAGGAAGTTCCATCTCCCGGTCGGTCCCCCACAAGTGTCATGTAACTGCTGCTGTGCTGTGCCAGGCCGGCCTTCTTCCGTCGATCGATTGAGCACGTTCGTCCAGAGAACGACTACTGCCGCTGAGAAAGAAAACAAGGGCCGGGAGCAACAGCACAGGCAAGTTTTTTACCCCCGTTGTTCGTCGCTCCCTGCCACACCACAATTAAGGCATCCGATCCACATCCATCGGTAGCTCTTTGTACTCCGATCCACATCCATCCGATCCACAATTAAGGGCGGGGAGTACTTTGCTGCAGCGGGCCACCACGGACCTATACGCATTGCTGAGGACAAGTGCACTGTAATTTCCAAACGCGAATGAGAGCCGAACCGAGACAATCAGTGGCACGTACGCATGCACACGGCTCGATCTGGAGGGAGCACGTTCTCGTTGCTGTTTTGGAGTTTGGACCATGAGGAATTGAGGATCAGAGGTGGCCTGGCCTGGCCCGCGTGTTTGGGCCATGCTGACCGACCGGTAAATTGAAGGGCTGCCTGCGGTCGAGACTCGAGTATTTTTATATTTTAGCCTTTTTTTACAAACATATTTATTTAGAAACTTTGTTTAAAAATAAGATACAGTGTCGACGTCATGGGACATGATGCCGAGCCAACGCTGAGCTACTATAAATATTTTTAAAAAGCTAAAATGTAAAAATACCACACAGCAACAGCGGGCTCCAAAATCCAATGGGTTCAGCGAGCGAGCCTGCCACTGGCAGTGCCAGGTGTGGCCTCCATATCCATTCGATTTCGATCTCACGTCTTGGAAAAGTAGGCGTCGTACGGCCGGTCCATGTACGGCGATCGTCCACGCACGTCCTGGTACCTCTACCAGTTTGTGTCTAGCTAGTGTTGTTCAGTACCGTCAGATGAGGCTCCCTGATATGATCTACTCCCTCCGTCCCAGAAAGAAGTCACTACGGGAAGCGTGCGGGTCAAATTTTTTCAACTTTGACCAAGTTTATAGAAAATATGTGCAATATTTATATCGTCTAATAAATTTATTATAAAAGTACATTCAAAGATCTATCTAATGATATTAATTATGTATTATAAATATTAATATTTTTATATATATAGTTGGTCAAAGTTTAAAAAAGTTGACTCCTCGGGAAGTGAGAATGACTTCTACTATGGGACATAGGAAGTAGTCCCTATGATTCTAACTCTAGAACGAAGACCTAACTTAACTATATATGATCCATCGAGAGTGCCAATAATGCCACCAAACTTTAAGTGTAAGTATTACAAAAGGGAACTAATTAGGTGCAGCTATCAACACTAACAACAGTAGGTCAGCAACAGAAAAGAGTACCTGGGTGCCACCCTGCAGGTAAACTCGATCAAATCTGGCAGCACAAAGTTTAATTAGCATGCATGCTACGCAGCGCAGCCTCTCATAAAATAAGCGTCCGGTCAATGCTATGGTATCCTATCGTTTATCAAGGAGGAGATGGCGCTCTTTGCTTTCATGCTACTACTACTACTGAATAATAAGAATATTATTAGTAGATGTAGATGGATGGGTCAGTGAGTGGTACTTTTCGTACCTAACTCGGTTATTGAACACTTGTAATAAAATGTAAGACCAAGTATACTTATAAGACTGTATATATAGACTAGGTAGTGTGTCCGTGCGTTGCTACGAGACAATAACTTTATACTAAAAATACATAGATCGTAAGATACGGGACAACAACTTTTATACTAAAAATACATAGATCGCAAGATAAGATAACAATATTAAATAAATATCGATATTAAAATAATATTTAATATGAAAATTAGAGTTTGTAGAATTAACCGTAGTCACAGAGAGCGGTGTGCAACTCACAAACTCTATATTATAGACCTTTCTATGATGCGTCTAAGATAATGTTTATATCGATAAGAAGATATCTTCGATATCCATTTCTTTCATGCGCCAATACATTTATGAATAAGTTCTGTCACATGTTCATACCATCCTATTTGACATGTTAAGCGTATATACAACATCTCCATGTAGAGCCCGATAAACCATTTGAAAATATTTAGAAACATAAAAAATATGGTGTTATTGAAACAATATTTATACAATATAAATTGAATTTAAAAAACATTGTATCTGTAAGTGATGTTCTATTACCTTGGCTATGGCGTTAAAATCTCCTTAAATACACAGGCAAACAGCAAGGCAATTTTAGTTAAAAATAGTCCTATGCATTACCTGGGAACCTCAAAAATAGAAGTTGATCTAGTATTTATCTTTCCAAAAAATTTCATGTAAGCATAACATAGTAAACTTAAACGATATTGAATAAGCCACAAGACTCAATATAGTTAATCCAAAAATGCTACTCCCTCCATTCCAAATTATAAGTCATTCCAAAAATCTTGGAGAGTCAAAGTTTTTTTTAAAAATTTTAACCAAATTTATACAATAAAGTAATAACATTTATAATACCAACTAAGTACAATTAGATTCTTCATTATTTATATTTTCATAGTATATCTATATGATGTCATAAATCTTTGTGTATATCTCTCTATAATTTTGGTCAAACTTAGAAAACTTTGACTCTCCAAGATTCTTGGAATGACTTATAATTTAGGATAGAGGGAGTAACATGCACTGTCTAGAATAAAAATCTTGTCTAGCAAGAATTATATGGAAACTATTATTAGTATGAGAAGTTACACGTGCGGACACGGCGGAGTAGACGCTAGGGACTTCTGCGGGCGGGTTTGAAGAGCTGTCGGTGGAGCTTGCACAGTTGAGAATCTGTCGTACAGGTTCATGGTCGCAGCTGGCCAGGCAAGCGCGGACGCAGAGTGCAGAGACGGAGGCAGTAAAGCTCGTGCCTGAACCTTGAAGCGGTGTCGGCGGAGCTCGCGCGGTTGTGGAGGCAATGCATATTAAGATTGGGAGAGAAGGCTCGAAGCGGGACTGGGAGCGCACAAGTGAATCTCTGGAGCAAAGAAGGCTACAAAGGCGGAGACGGAGGCGGCGCCGACCTTAGGTCTCACGAATTGCAAAGGGAGAGCACGACATTTGCCTGGGGAGGTTGGAGGAGCCAGCGACCAACGTTGGCACCCGGCCAACAGAGACTCGATGGCGGAGTCCACGGAGATGAAGGAGGGACAAGGTTTTGGGATTCAAATCACCAAAAAATTCAGTTGTGATCGAAATGGACGAATTTTGGAAAATTTGAAAATTTCAGATCAGGATTCACTTGTTTTGATAGGTTAAAATATTCAAATTTAGCTAATATTTGATTAATTTTTTGCAAAAATTTAATCGATCGATCTGAATATGAAACAATTGAACTATAGCTTGGAGGGTTTGCACTTCTATATTGAAATAAGATCTGGTAGGCATGTTTGAACTATAAATTTAACAAAAAAATTGAAATTGCCTGAATATTTTGACCGGGATGTTTTTGTTTTGGACCTCACCGAAATGGGCGAATTTCACCAAAATTCGATCATTTCGGGCCGAATCCGGAAACCATGGGAGGGAGAGGACGGCGACGGCGTGGTCGATGGGATCTTCCTTTTTCACAAGCACATAGATCCAGGGAAACGAACGTGGGATTGCCTCCTCTACTTTCCAATTGATGATTTCACTTCCTTGATTCACGAAGGCACCAGCGACGCTGTTCGCATGGGGGGTGGGGGGGGGGGGGGGGGGGGGTCTGGGCGGGTTTCGTTTCCTTTTAAAATTGATTGATCGGCCTTTTTATGGATGGAAAACGCACGGAGAAAATTTCATTTTCTTTTTCTGAACGCATGGAGAGGTAGGACGAGGAAACCAAACAAAAATCGCACCAATTTTTTTTTCCACATTTTAGTCTTTTTAGTTTTATTAGACTAGGTAGCATGCCCGTGCGTTGCTACGGGATGATTAATTTTTATACTAAAAATATATAGATCACACAATAGATAACAATACTGTGAAATTAAATACCAACTAAACACATAGATCGCACGATAAGATAATAATACTATAAAATTAAATACCAATGTTAAAATGATATTTATCAATGCAAATAAAAAACAAATATTTTTTTGTAATCAAGCATACATTGAGAAAATATTTATAACTCATGCAAAAGCAATTTAAACAATTTTCAGCAACAAACATCAACAAGCCCCGCTTGAACCTAGTCGCAGAGGCCAGCTCTACAAACCTACAATGTAGTTATTATTAAAAACAAAAGGTCCAAAAAAAGATATTACAAGTTCTCAATAATTTTGCAACTAAACACAATTAACACAGAGAGAAATGCATGAAACACAATTAATACACAGAGAAATACATCTCATGTAGGAGCACATGCCTAGGCAGCAAAATGGCTTCAGATCTCTTCAAGGTCCACTACCTTCAAAAGGTGCCCTTGATCCTCTCTAGCTTTGGTGTTAGAGCTTCAAACAGCAAGCATTATATTCTCTACTGTCTCAACATTACTGTAAACTCTATAGAGAAGTAAAACTTAAAGCATTGAAAACAATATATTTTTTCTCACAAACCCACAACTTTTTTAGATTACAATTATCATTCAAGAGGTCCATAACGCACACAGGCACCTGTTCTCTCCGAGTGGTCGAATGAATATTTTGCCTAGCTAAGTGAGCTAATTTATAAGCTACTTTGTTGCACTCTTTTCACCTTCTGGAATTTCCAGTCGACCATCAGGTGGACTAAAAAAATATCTATGTTATACCACTCAAACAACACAGGTAACTCAACATTTGCTTAGCTAGCAATGAAAATATTGCTTGACCGATTAATAAGAAACATATAAATGGCAAAAGGATAAATATTGCTTGACTGCTCGAAAAAGAATAAATATTGCTTGACCGATTAATAATCAATATTTAAGTGGCAAAACGATAATTGCATGCTAGCATGATTATTCAATTGGCTTCTGAAGGTGAGAAGCTAGAATCTGAACGCTTCTTCCTCGCATTGCATTCAAATTTACAGGGAACATCTTTGCATTGATCGATGCCAGGTAAATGCAGAACGCTTGGTAGCCATTCAGCAGATATCTGTAAAACACATTATCCTGAGATGAAACTGATATCACAATTGAATCGCAAGCACTGGAGTAATTGCAGGTGAGGTTTTTCTTGTTACCTGAAGCCATTATGTACATAGATTCCCAAACCCTACCAAGCTGCAAAACCATCTGCCTTGGGTTATCCTGCCAAGCAAATTTATAATACCTTATGAATGGTGTGACTTTTTATAACAAATGACATGTTACCTCCAAAATCATCTAAAAATTATTGAAAAACGTTTGCACCTTGTACCCTATTCTTTTTGTTCTTGCCCTCTCTTTGAAGTCCAGTTTGTAAGGCTTTTGCCTTTGTCATCTGTAACACATTATACAATCAGCTTACCTCTTGACATACCACTCCGAGGAATTAGCACCAGCAAGAGCTATCATGAACTCTTTACATGGTTGTAAAATGTTGCTCTAGAACTGGTCAGCTCTGCTCTTCATCTCCTACTAATTCTTTGGGAAGCCACAGACATGCTGAATCTGCTCACTTCCAGAGTCACTAAGAACCATCTGTCGGTGACTGATTTCTGAGTTGGTGACTGATGGAGATGTTATGAGACAACACCAAGACGTTGGTTCGGCTGGTTCTTCAATTTGTCCGCTGAGTTCCCCTGCCATGCTCATCAAGTGTTCAACACAATCAGGAAGAAGCATGATTTGAGCTGCGGATGTAACTGGCCCTAGAATTCGTACTGGCATCTGACCAGATTGGCACCCATCTAAAAAAAAGTTATACATGTAAGAACTTATACATGGAAATATATTCTAAACATATACATCAAGAGCCTGGACACATATTTCTACCCCTTCTAGTACTTTTAGGATCAGCCTTTCATATATCATGATGACCTAGTGTTTATTTATTATAGATCATGAAAACTTGTCTTTAAATCCTTTTGCTTCCTTTACTAAAGCACGAAAGCCATCAAATTCGAAGGTTGAAGTATGTCTGAAGAAAATATTTTATCTGCATCTGTTCAGGATGACATGAACTGTGACAAAATCATACAAATATCCTATGAAGTTTTGCAAGGAACCCCACATTAGAAGTAAACTGTCACAAACAAAAGGCATGGCCAAGAGCCAAGAGCCAAGAGCAAGGATTCAAACAAAAAGGTAACTTTTCACATAAAAATTTACTCATAATTTACATGGAAGAACCATAACCAACTTTAATCAGAACTCCAATCTTGCCAACAAAACTTTCTGAATTTTATGGCATTGGCACGAACCCGTAGGCACACTAAGAAATGAAAAGTCCATAAGAGCCCCCACCCCCTATGTCAGATGCATTGAGCAGGCAACTATCCTTGTCCAGCATCTTTAACAGAGCACCAATGTTTTTTTTAACAAATAGGCTTAAGCAAAAGTTTTGACTTAACCTTGAACCAAGGCTGAAAGCAGTTGTTACATTCGATGTTTGGAGTTGAATTTAGAACAGTTTTATACATAAAAATATATGGGAGTTCACATCAAATTTGAAGTCCAAAGTTAATTCAATCAAATGGTGTAATTAACCATGAGGCGCTTAGCTAATAGTGCTTTGTCAAAGCTGTTTCCATAGCACTGAAATTCAGTGTTTTGCTGAACTTAGTCATTAGACCACTTCGAACGTCTAGATTTTGTCTTGCGGGTTCTTGAATAGGTTTAGTAGAACAATGGTCATTGAGCAACTTTTATTAAGCCCTATCAAAACTTTTATACATGGAACTGAAAGAACCAGGGAGAGACAGATGTAACATCGTGACTGAACTGGCAGCAAGCAGCCTACTTGCTTCAGCTGCTCACTGGTCTTCTCCACCGCCTATCGCCACCATGCAATGCAATTGCCTACCAAAGCCTAGCACATCAAGCAGGCATGTAGGCAGGTGCTGTCTGTGCTCCCGTCGCTCCAGCCATCAGCGTATCACGCAACGACTGAACCGACCGCCCACAGTGCAGGCATGCACCCAATGATCACATGGATCATGGTGAAATCCTGCCCCTAGGTCCAAGCAAACCCATCGCCGCCACACCACTTTGTCCCTGTCCGCATCTAATCACTGGCGCTCAGCACACGCGACCACACGGTGATCATCTGTTTCTGTATCGAATTCAAGATCACCTCTGTGGACCGTGTAGTCTGCCATTTAATTTGGTAGATCAGACTTACCAACCGAGCGATAGTGAGGACGACGGCGCCAAATACCGTTGTGGCGGCAGTGAAGGGCTCGGGCGGCGCATCCCAGAAGGGGTCAAATGTGTTTCTGCTCTGGCGATAGGGAGGCGTTGCCGTGTTAGTGTTGACAGATACTGATTACGTACAAGGAAGATGACGTGGATTAAATGTATAGCTGCAATATACCTTACCTTATAATCAATAGCAAAAACTTAAATGAGTTCTTATTTAAACAACATTCTCATGTTTATCATCAGAAATCAGAAGCTGACAGTAGCTGAAAGTGTGGTTTGATCTTTGCCAAAATTATTAGCAGAAATCAGAGGCTTGTCTTTGGCTGTTACTGCATTACTGCAGTCTTATGTGTGTGAAAGTACATGTTCTATTATGTCTAATATTTCATTGAAGAATAAACCTTCATTTTTTAACTAAATATTTGACACAGTTCTTATAACTTATGGTCCAACATGTTACTACTTTGTTAAAAAATTGTGCATCTGGTTCAGACGACATTGCTTTTGCACCCTTATGATCTCATCCTCTATAAGCTATATTTATCTCTCCTCCATGCTATCAATTAACTTGAAAACATATTTGCTTTGTTCATAGTTATCCATATGTAATCATGTTATTATGCTTTGGAAATTTGTCATTATAGGGTAACATTGCTCAGAATGAAAGCACAACACCCAAATAAAACAAGTTTGATTCGCTAGGCTACACAATGTATGAAAGCTAGGTTGACATGCTCCAACCTCCAAGCAGGGCATGGGAAAGCCACGCTAGTGTTTCTAGTTAACACCGAATCCATATAAAGGAGACCATAAGCTTCAGATAATTAGGTACATGATTATTGTCACTGAATTCACAAAGGAAATCATAAGCTTCAGATAATTTGGCACATGATTATTAGCACTGAATTCACATCAAGGAAACCATAAGCTTCTGATAATTTGGCACATGATTATTAGCACTGAATTCACACAAAGCATATGGTGACTCAACCAATGCGTAAGCAGGAAATTGTCATTTTTAAATGTGTAGAACTGTAGACATAATTACACAAACACAGCAAGGAAGGTTGTAGTGGCTTTCTCGGCTTTTCTGGCATGGAAGTCCTCACCACCGGCGACGTGCAGCGTGATCCAACTGGCGAGCAGGATCCCTCGCTGGAGGCTTTATTGGCTTCCTACAGTGACCAAATCAAGCATTAGTGGTAAGCACAAGAAAGCAACGGCAGCAAGAAGAGAAATGCAAGCACGACTACCTGCTTGGCCTCCTTTCTTGGCTATGCAAAGAACACACAACATGGCTTCGACATGATAGACGAGCGGGGGGCCTCAGGGTTGACGGTGGAGTTCGTCTTGGCGAGCTTCTGCGGCAATAGGGTGAGCTATTGTTGCGGCAGCGACATATCTTCCTCCTAGTGTCACGGGTTCATGCGGTGAGGGTTCGTCTCGATGCGGAGGTTGGGTCGTGGCCGCTTCCTACTCCCACCCCGTGGCAGAGGCAACGACCGCGATACCGAGGGACACCGAGGAGATGAACGACGGTGTTCCAAGGCCCATGGGGGGAGCGTCGTCTTCTTGGCCGCCGCGGAAGATGGAGAACCTGTTTCGCGCATGCCGTCCGCGGTGAAGGGAAGAATTGGAACCTGACGCTCCCGGTGGCTCCCGTGCGTGCCGTCTTGGTGGAGTGGAGCCAGGGACGCGGCTGCGCCGCTACCGTTGGGCATCCTTCTGCCACCGGATCGACGACTTCTCCTCTCCTCCACCACTTCCTTCCCCAACCCTATCACATCCATCAGCTTGTTGTGATAGATCTGCAGAGCATGGGAGAGGGCCATAGCCAGCGGCAGCAAGCCTCGGACGGCTGTGGCTTGCCCCTGGCCTGGATGTGGCTGGCTATACCGTCCCGTCCTTCCCGCGCCATGAGCAGCCTCCGCGTAGGCCCGCCCGCCCGCCCGCCGCCGCCAAGCTCATCGCCGTGCAGACGACCGTCATCCTAGACGTAGGCCCTACCTCCGCGTGAGCACAAGCGCGAAGCGCTGCTGCGCTGCCTTCCGGGCCGGTCGGAGCTCTGGAGCCCGGACCACAACTTCCGCGCCGGCTCGCACTTGGCTTCGAAGGCATGGAGTAGGGGCGGTAGCAGTCGGGGCAGGTTGTCACAGATCGCACACGGAAGAGAAGCCGCGACCGTGGTCAACGCCGTGAGGAGGAAAGGAGCCGCGTCCGCAATCAACGCCGCGGGGAGGAGAGGAGATGCGATCAACAAGGAAGGCACGCGAAGGCGGTGATGGCGGCGCCGATGGTGGGTGCCAGTGGGCGAGGGTGGTACTGATGGGGGACGGTCTCGCACGAGCGGGACGAAGGCGAGGCGATAATAATACCGCACCAAAAAATTGTCCCCTGTCTTTGTTGTTCTTTTTAGTTGTGAGAGATTACGGTACATGGCATCCCAATATTTTGACTACAAAATTTAATTTCGTATATAGTAATATAAACTCTATCTGTTCTATTGAAAATGTCGTTTTAGATTTTCAGACTTCTCATTTGATCATTCGTCTTATTCAATTATTATTATTTATTATGATTTATTTTATCACTAAAGATACTTTAATAATAATTTACTTATTCTATTATTTATATAAAATTTTAAATAAGACGAACGGTTAAATTAGAAGTTCAAAAGTTAAAAACGATAATTTTAATAAGACGGGGGAGCAGTTCGTTCTAACTTTGCTCTCACGTAGTCGCATCCCTTCAGTTTTCTATTTCCTTGAGGCTGCAGAATTTTGCCGATCGACGTCGTCCTCGATCGTCCATGTCGACTCTGAAAACGTTAGGACAATAATATAAAACCGGTTGTTGATCAACGGTGATGTTGAACTCCACTGTGCTGTGCATGCATGACGCGGATCCAAGAAGAACATAGAAGATAACGACAACGGGACTATCAGATTCAAATCAATTGGCCTGGTAAAAACAGCCGTCACATAAAACAGCATGCACATGTCGTCACTAGGATTATGATGAATGACCAAGCAATCTTTTAATTTCTTCAGAAAAGTATAGACCTGACCTGCCTCGACTACTAATTACGACGGGTTCCAACTTCCAGTCACTCTGATCACTGGCATTTTCCATGCGTCGTGTTGTTGACGAGACCAAACTCTTGAAGCCAGGAGTAGTAGTGTGAACAGCTCCTGCAGGATACTGTACATGACATACAATTGGAGATGCCGTCAGAACATGCATGTGAAGCTGCAGAGTTGTGTCCGTGCTGAGCAGCTGCAGAGTTGATTATAATGCGATCTGACTTGGCATCCTGATCTTGATTGTCAAGTCTCCGATCGGGCAGAACCAAATCAGTGGTCAACACTATCGTGCTATACTGCCTCGTCATTTCATTATGCGTCAAGAACTCAAGAACGAAGCAGAGTACTACTCGTAGCTTTCAAGCTTGTCCTGCTGAGCCCATGTTCAGATTTTCAAATACCCAAAAATATTTTGCATAGCAAGGACACCTCCAACAATTGGCTTTTAAGCTAGCTCTAAGTATTTTTTTATATTTTAATAGAGGAGAGAGAAAATCTAGCTCTTAGTTAAGGGCAGCCGCAATGGCTAGCTCATAAGCTAGCTCTTAAATTTTTTGTTATATTTTAATGCAAGGAAGAGAAGAGTTAGCTCTTGCTCAAGAGCTAGGCTTATACACACATTCCAAGATCATGTGTGAATGTAATGTGGACCTAATCATACTATGAGCTATTGCTAAGAGTTAGTACTATTGAAGAGGTTGATTAAGAGCTAACAACTAGCTCTTACCACTACGGCTGCCCTAAGAGCTAAGCTCTTACACGCATCTCAAGGTCATGCGAGATTGTTACGTGGGGTCATCCATGTTAAAAGTCATGTACTAAGAGCTAGCACTGTTGGAGAAGTTAGCTTGGAGCTAGCAGCTGACTCTAACCATTGCGGGTGCCCTAACCATCACATCAAATCTTTAAACGCATGCATGAAGCATTAAATGTAAGTAAAAAAATAACTAATTGTACTTTTAGTCTGTTCATGTCGAGACGAATCTTTTGAGTTTAGTTAGTCCATGTTTAAACAAAGTTTGTCAAATAGCAACGAAAATGTTACAGTAACTTTTCGCCACAAATTTCGCGAACTGAACAAGGCCTAATACTAGAAGTATTATTGGCAGTACAACGAAACTCATGAGAATCAGTCCTATCTTTTAATTATGGAGTAATATTTTTCTCTCACAATAAATTAATTTTACAAATCAGATGCAACTATAACTAGTCCTGTCGAATATGTGTGTATAGTCTTGTTGAAGTCTAAGGTATCTTTTGCTTGTGCTCAATCGAAAAGAGTCAAAAGACCTACAGTGTACGTTGCCTGTGAGTTTCTGTTCGGCAAGGCTTAAAATGATTATGGTTAATTCAGTCTATGTATGTGTTCTAATATTCAATATGATAGATAAATTTATTTTTTAATGCATCTAAAACAAGACCAAGTAACCGATGGATCACCACGGCTGCTGCGGCATTAACGGCCTCGGATCCTTCTGCCGGTACATACATGTCGCCAGCAGCTAGCTTGATTTGGCGGGAAAGGGAAGTCCAAAGTGAGCTCGGAATGGACCCCACTTATACTATTACTAGCTACATCCATTATTTGAAGGCTGGATGCTGGATTAGTGTGATGGGCAAATTAAGTTTACTATGCGCAGCAGTAACAGTGTTTCCCTCCTCTCATTCCAGCATGCTGCAAAAGACTAAAAATGGTGCTGAATCATGCAGCCAGAGGCCATATATGAAGGAGCCCACAGCTCTCTCTCTCACACATACACAGCATGCATCCGCTCTTGTCCCATCGGCATCGTGCGAGCCAGGACCTGATGGAACAAGCATTTTTTCCCGCGTTCCACGAGCCTCGTCGGCGGACTCGTTTTGCATCACGCGGATCTGGCCGGGAGGCAGGCATCCAATCACGCGTTAGTTTAGTTGCATCGTCCGGGCCTGGTTCGGCACAATACAGGGAACCAAACGCCCCCCGGTGCAGTGCGGACAAACGCAGTATCAACGACAAAACTTTCACAGCTGTAGTTGTAAAGCGAGGTGGCGACGGAGCAACGGCAGCCGGCCGGCGGTGTAGCCGCGCCTCTCCTCTTCTCGCTAAAAAACATTAGTCAGGTGGAAGTGACACAACAGAGAGTAGTAGATGGGCTTCCAGGTGGAAGTGACAAGGCCTAGAAGAGGAATGCAATTCGTAGAGAGTAGCTGTTCTTAGAGAGGATTTGGCCCAGGTAAAGCCACTCAAAGCACAAAATCACTTGGCCAACAGGCGCTTAACACATCGGTAAGATGAAAAAAAAACGGTAATGCTTTGTTCAAGACGACCGGACGGACGGACGACTCTCCACCACTCATTTTCACTCACGCATGGGCGACTTCTTCTCTTCTTATCCGAACGACTCCCCATCGCTCATTCTCACTCACGCATGCGCGACTTCCCCTCTTCTTATCCGGACGACTCCCTCACTCGCGCATGCGTCCCGCGGCTTCCCCTCATCCCCCACTGCGCAAGCTCCTCATCCCCTGTAGCCTCCCTCAGGCCCTATGTTGCCCTCTCCGTTTGACGGTCAACGTCGGGGTGGCAGCACGACAACCCCCTTCAAGGACGGGCGGCGCGGCAAGGACGGGCGGCGCGGCTCCTGTGAGGTAGGTGGGGAAGGATCTAGATCTGAGAAGTCTCTCTTCATCCTTCCTTCATCTGGATCTATGGTCCCTTCTCCTCCTTCTCTTTCTCCCGTATGGATCTATGTTTTTCTGGATCTATGGTCCCTCCTTCTCCTTTTTCTTCTCTCTGGATCTACGTTTTTGGTGGTGGCTAGGATTCCGGCGATTCGGATTTTTTTAGATGCTCCTCGTTGTTGCAGTGATTCATTTTCAATATTGCAACAGATGATGTGGTAATGTTGCAATGGTATATTTTTCTTTGTTGTATAACAAATGTTTCAACGATAGTTCTTGAGATATTTCAATAGTTTTTTCGTTTATCATAGCAGTTTCTCCTCGATGTTGCAGTAGATTTTTTGTTTTTGCAACAGGAGTTTTTTATGTTGCATTAATAGTGTTTTTGTTGTTGCAACTTTCTCTTCTTTGTTGCAGCAGATTCTTCCCGTTTGTTGCAGTGGATGTGTTTTCGAATGTGTGCAATAGACATTTTTAATGTTGCACTTCATATTTTTGTTTGTTCCATTAGTTATTTTTTCGGTGTTTCAATAGCTTTTTTCGTTTGTTTCACCAGTTTTTTCGGATTATATCATTAGGGTGTCCTTCGATGTTACAGGAACATTTTTTTCCTTTTGTTGCAGCGGGGGACGAACTATGGCGATGAGCTGGTGGTGGAGCGGATGTGCTGGGGCCGGCGAGGTTGGGGTGGAGGCAGATCTATGCGCATGCAGAAGGGGGGCGTTTCTCTTAGTTAGACATGGGCGCGTGTGTTAGGGTGAGGGGGTGTGCACGGAGGCAGTAGGAGACTGGGAGCGGGGCAACCGATTGGATTTTGGAAACAGCGTCCGGACGGACGCGGCGTCCGGCGTCCGGACGTCCGGGCGCTAGTTGTACCGAAAAAAAATCACATCGGTAAGATCTCACTTAGTGGTTTAGCACCCCAAGTGTGCCAAAGTCCGCTTCATGTTTTATTTTCGTGATGAGGAGTACGTGTGGTGGGACCACGCGTTAAAAGCTAGACCATATAGAATTAAAAATCTCACGTTCACATTGAAATCTTAGTGAAATTAAATAAAATTTGTTGTATATGATTTTAGCAGTCGGTACTTTATGAAGATTACGATGTATTAATGTATTATCAGTATATGTGAATCCTACACTAGAAACCCGAAACTAAAACGAATTTCGTATTATTTGATTCGTCCATTTCTACTAATAGATGATTAATTGAGCTACCCTACCTATTTCTATTGAATAAAAAACAATATACATATTCTATCCAAATGAGATGGGTATGACCAATTCAAATATAGGTATGGGTTGCAAGTCCACTATTGTGAGAAAGCTTATATACGGGGGGGAAATAGCATTCAGGTGTCGTATTGTTTAGAGCACTTCATTTTTTTTTAAAAAAAAACCTCAACCCGGTTGGGGTGGGGGTGGGGTTCCCCATATAATCCGTATTACAAAGGTAGGGAGAAAGGTTGTCTTGTAAAATTGCGATTAGGGAGGAGGTACTCTGATGAGGGACCTGAGTGCACCCTGTTTACGTCTGAGAGTTGTTTATGGATTGTTCAAACAATATAAACCATTCGTCATTCACCATTTTGTTTCCCTTTGGCATTCTAGCACGCCAATGATTGGCCTCCGTTCTACAGTACAAGATAGGGTGAGTTGTCTGAGATTGAGGGGCTCATTGCGGAACACATACCCATTTCTCTTTTCCAAAGCTGCCAGCAGGCAGCAGCATAATAGGACGAACGTATTATACTGGGCCTCCGGGATGTTGTTGATCTTTGGGAGACAATGCATGCCGTTGGTTCCGAATGCTGAACTGAGCTGAAGACCCAAAGCCGACCAAAACTGAATTACAATGTGTTTCCGGTGAAGATTGGTTCTACACTGGATTCGTCCTTTGCACACGTGGAGGTCCACCATTTTTCCAGATGAAAAGGATGAGGCTGGATGAGCTGACTGTCCCCGGGCCTTCAGCAGCTTATAGATTGCTGACGTATCCAATCTCTCCTTGGATGGATCGACAGGGGATATATATTCTCTTGTCGGGTTGGTCAGAAAGTTGTAGCTCATGGATGATCAGGTTCAGTTGATGTAGCTCTTCCTGCGCAGGGGACAGTCGGTTCACAAAAGCTTCACAAAGGTTTAGACCACTTCAGTTACTGCTGTAACCCTGCAAGCTGATTGAATACGATTGATATATACTGCATCTGCTTCGTCAGATAATGAGCATAGCCACACGCCCGATCTTTACTTTACCAGATAGAACCTGTGGCATATAGCATGAGGTGGTGAGGCATATGATTCATGATCACTTCGTCGTCAGATCCTGCAGGAGAATCAAATGGCTCATTGGGAGAGTCGTTAAACAGAAAACAATCTATGTTTAGCGAGCGACGGCGAGAGGACCAAGATCAACTTAAGGGCTTGTTTGGATGAACTAGAGCTAGTTACTTTTGGACTATGAATTAGCTTAAATTAGCTAAGATTTGCTAGCTAGTTGACTAACAACTATTTAAAGCCTTGTCTAAAAAATTAGCCCCACCTATTGGCCCTCCTGTTTAGATATAGTAAAGCTAGTTTGGACAATTTTTAGCTAGCGGGTGATTACCCATTGTATCCGAACATGCCCTTGTTCTGTTTAGCAAAGGGGATGCAATGCAAGCTAAAGCAACAACATAAGTGCACGGATTGACGGATCTCCATGAAACACACGCTACATGTGCAAACAACAAATAAACAAAGATTGAAACCTTTCCGGTTTCCGAAGGAAAGTAATGCTGGGAAGATGACCGAAAGATCCGGGATCAACCACGGAGGCAGAAGAACCACATCCGGGATCGGAGAAGTGCAAACCTCCATTGTAAGTAGCCATGGCGCAGTGGTGATCGATTTCTGATCCGTAGCAAGAGAGCATATATATGTTGCTTGCATGCCTCATGAACATGTTTGCTGATGGTCATCTAACCATGCACTGATGCACACATGCATGACCATGACGAGTTCAAGTTCATGGCACCATCCTCTGCCATAGCCCATGATGATCCCATCGAAGCATGGTTAAATGGCCACCAACAAAACAGATTCGGAGCTGCATTAGGAATTTAGGAACGAAAGGAATGGTAGCTAGCTGGAGATTGGGAGCTGCAGCTTAGAGAGAGAGAGAGAGAGGAGCAAGAAGGCGTTGCGGTCCGCGCCTATCTGATTCGAGGTGGAAGACGAGATGGAGGATATTGTTGGATTGATCTCCACCAACTGGACCCTGATCTGCATCCTGATCGGGGATGCCCAGCCCATTAGTAGGCTACCAGGGCGCTACCACTGCACCCTCGCCGCTGGAATGACGGGACGTCACCATCTCGGTAACAAGTTTCTATCCATCCGAGTTCCTTTTCCCCTGATCTACTCCTAGTCGATCCTAAAGGTTTAACAGATATATGCTGCGGATGATGCCAGCGGAGTGAGGGCATATTCCCCGGGAATAAACCATCCAACAATCATAGAGGAGGGGCCGAGCTGTGTGACGGGCAACACCTTCCTTCTTCAATTCTCCTCCTGCAGATTAGATGGGCCAGCTAGCAAACATCAGTAACTCGTCTAGAAAACAAAATTAAATTCAAGCGAGTAGCATTACTAGGGTCGACGACGGAGATCCTTTTTTTAAACTGTTGACCACGATGCAGATTTAATCGGGGAATAGCAATCAGATGGTGAGGCTTACTTGATTGCCGTTTCATGGTGGGGGCAGCAACAGCGTGGGAGCTGACCAATCAGAAGGGATAAATAACGCTCGGCGTGCAAGGGCACATTTGAATCCAATCTAAAATTGTAAATTAGCTCTAGTACATCCAAACAAGAAGGTTGAGTGCTAAAAATTAATCTTTAACTAGTTATTAGCCAACTATAACTAATTTACACTGATAGGGAACCGTGCTTCAGTCCCGGTTCCAAAGCCCCTTTAGTCCCGGTTTTACCAATCGGACTACCAATTCGAGCGGAACTAAAACCCACCCTCACAACAAAAAACATTTGAATCAAATCTAAAATTCTAAATTAGCTCTAGTACATCCAAACAAGAAGGTTGAGTGCTAAAAATTAATCTTTAACTATGAAGGGCCGAAATGGCGACCAGAAGGGGGTGAATGGGAGCCTCAATCAAAGAGGCATACTTGTTTGCAAGGTGGCAAAGTTTGTCATGTGCATCGTACACTCATCACACTCCTCCTCATCGGTCACCCTCACCTCGGACCTAGCACTCTCAAGCTCCTTAAGCGTCTCGCCTAGCTTAGCCTTAAACTCGCTGCGCTCTCTAGCGGCACGCTTAAACTGCTTGTCCTGAGCGAGAACTATAGCGGCCAAGGAATCTCGCTCGCCGGAAAGACGCTCGACAATGGAAGAGGTTGATACCTCAGAAGATGTGTCGTCGTCGTCGGCGGCGGCGTGCTTGTCCTGGCAATTGCGGTCCTCCTCATCCAAGGCCATGGTGCAGAAGCCGTCGGTGGAATTGCCGAAGAAGCAGAGTCCGTTGAAGCATTCCTCCGTCTTGTGCTCAGACTCATCATCGCTGGAGTTGCCGTCGGAGCTTCTCTCAACGTCGTTGAGGGAGGCGATTGTTTACACCAAATTTTGGATCGAAAGGGGTTTTTATTTTTGTAAGTACAAATGGCTGATTTATTAAAGGAAAAATCGACCCAAAAATAAAAGAAGCTTAGACACAGCCAGGAGATTTTATATGGACTAAACTTAATGGGCTTTGAAGACGTGTCGGGCTCAGCCAAAGGAGTTCAAGTCCAGGTCGTCTTTTATTTATATGTATCCTAGTCGTGTTAGGATAGGAGTCTGCCGGGTTATAAATAACTAGAAACCCGAATTTTGTAAGGATATCAATCCAATCAATCAATACTTCGGCCACCGACCGAACCCTAGGAGTAGGAGTAAGCTAGAACTCGGCGGAACCTTCAACCAGGCAGGGCTGTATCGGCTAGACCGACCTCCGGTTTGCTTGTAAGTTTCACCAATGGCTCGTGTTATTGTTCAATAAGGCTGTATTTGGCATCGATCAAACTCTTATTCAGCCATGACATGAGTTAGTTATCGGTTTAAGTTCGTCTCTTGTAAGACTGTCTTGACCTTGATCAATCCCTTGCTGTAGTCGATCTTGACTAGTTATCGGCTCTATTAGTTCTGGCAATAATAGATTCATCAAGTTATCGATATTGTTTATGTTTTCTTACGTTTTCAACAATATCTTTCCCAATTAAGATTGACAAACTAGCTTAAACTTAAAAGTTGTTTAGTTTCGGCTATCCAAAGACTTTACACGCTCATATCAAGGAGAATAGCCGATCTAAGCTTCTCATTGACTGTCAATCTTGATTGTAACATGGTGCGTTCGAGATACCCGTTTGAATTATGGTTTGATCTAAGAATAAGTAGACTTGGTTTGACATTCTTATTATGGCTGTATTTCCAAACCCCACTAATATGCATGCTAGATTAGATTTACTTGATCCTAGATTAAATCATAGCTCTAACAGATAGATCTTGTTCGTGCTTCATGGACCCTGTATCGGCTAAAATAGTCGATCCAGTTACGCTTTCTTCATAATGTATACGTTTAAATGGTCTAAAGCTAATGGATCTGCTTATTGTATCAGATGTGATTTAACTTGGTCATTATTATGGCTGCATGGAGACACCCCACTAATGATGTTCAAGTTATTTTGTCGATCTATTTGTTATTATGGCTGCATGGAGACACCCCACTATTAACGAATAGAATTGCCTACACGATTAGTCAATCTGTTGTTCTTATGCTATTTAAATGAATACATAGATATTTATATTCTTCATATGCTAAGCTGGTCGGCTATCTCTTTTTTTTTCTAATTTTTATCTCATATTCCATAATAGCCGTTTTGCTTCAGATAATGTCAATGTCTTAATCTTTTCTTGGGAGTTTACTTTGTAGTCAAAATCCTATGATAATGGCTATATCGGAGCCGCATAACCTGGAACTGTCTGACATCAATCCGGCAGGTTCCATGATTTAACGTCTTTTTCTTCTCCGTGGTCGTTCTCACCAAGATTTAGCATCACCATCCTTTGAAGGTCCAGGAGGTCAAGACCTTGCTTCTGCACAGCCTCTGAAGACCGTGGTCGAGTGTGTTGGCACCTCGCCTAAATTTTCGTGTCAACACATTTTTTGGCACGCCCGGTGGAACAACAATTGTGTGATCATGACTAACAGCAACGGTGAAGTGTTGAACGTGACAATGGATGAACTCCCAGAGGACGTCCAACGCTTGATAGAAAAAACCGTTGAGCAATATCAGAGCATGTGTTTGCTAAGTTTCACCAAAACTAGGGATAAGAAAATTATCCAGAAGTCTCATTTTCCAAGGGTGGTTCTAGAGAGTCGCGTTGATTCGATGATATAAATACAGCACAACGCCATGCAAGAGACAATCAACAAAGCAATGTCTGCTACACTGTTGGCTCACAAGGAAGCTTTCCTCAACAGCCTCTCAAATGCCATCAAAGAAGTTTTCAATTTGGGTAATGATAGAAGAGGTCCGACATATACAGTTGGGGGCAATCAAGGGGCTGAAACTTCTGGGGTTCAGTAGTTAAGCAGCCCTAATGGCAATGGAGGCATGGCGCAGCAGCAAGTGCAACAACTGAATATGAGTAACAACATATACTCATCGGCTACAAAAATAGCTCCACATGCGAGGAGGATTACCAAAGACTTCAATGCACCACCTTATTAAGGGAATGTGGCACCTAGTGATATTCCTCCTGGTTATCATTATGTATCTGATTACTATACTTTGGATGCTCATGAAAATCCAGGGTATCAGAATAATGCTTTTGAGGGGCAGAACATCGGCTATCAGGGGCCGGTGAACCAGGTAGATCAGTTGATGAGTCGAGTCACTGATATGGTTCAGAAGCAATTCAGTTTAAAGCCGAAAAATACATTGACTGCCTACAAGAAACCATATCCAGAATGGTATGATCAGGTCACTTTCCCTCCGAGATACAGAGTTCCTGATTTCACCAAATTCACAGGAACAGGCACAGTAACAACTATGGAGCATATAACTCTGTTCCTGGTACAACTTGCGGAAATCAGTGATGAGCCAGCACTCAAAGTCTGAATGTTCCCTTTATCCTTGTCTGGCTCGGCTTTCTCATAGTTCTCATCCCTGCCACCAAATTCCATTCAAGGTTGGGAAGATTTGGAGAACAAATTCCATCAGTACTTTGACTCTAGAATCCTGGAAAAGGGGATTGCAGATTTAGTCGATGTAAGGCAAGGAAATAATGAATCTGAAAGCCAATATCTCCAAAGGTTTAGGGATATGAAGAATCAATGCTATACCTTAACATTGTCAGATTCAGAGGTAGTTAGCATTGCAATTCGAGGGCTAATTCGAGCCATCAGGAAAAAGATTGGTTTTGGTTGTACTAGTCTGCCTGATTTGGCCAAGAAAGTGGCAAGTGTCGATGCATGGAACAAATACAATCAAGTCTTCAAGCCCAAGAAAGCTTTCAATACAGAGATTACCTTCTTTTTACAAGAAGAGGATGAAGAAACAAGCGATGAAAGTGAAGATGAGATAGCTGCTATTGACTGGGCTTGGAAGAATAGTGAATATATGCCTTGGGCAAAGGCTAAAAATACAGAAAAGGATATGAAATACAGTTTCGATATCACCAAGGCCGATAAGATATTTGACTATTTGTTGGAGAAAGGTCAAATCAAATTGACTAGAAATCATAATATTCCATCGGCTGAGGAACTCAAAAATAAGAGGTACTGTAAATTCCACAATTCCGGTACTCATACTACTAACGATTGTAGAGTTTTCAGAGACATGATCCAAAGAGCCATTACCAAAGGAAGAATTGGCTTAGAAAAAGCCAAGGGTATGGGTATCAACGACCATCCCTTTCCAACAAACATGGTAGCTCCTGCACCTCAAAGTGAGATTAAGATTCTGACTTCTGACAAAGCCAAGGCAGTTGGAACAGTAGATCCAAAGAAGCAATTAACATCTGAAGAATATCAGAAGATGAAAGGAAAAGAAAATACTAATCGGCATGACCATCCTGAGACTTCAAAAGCTGGTGAAGCAAGAAGGCGTCCAACTGTCAGAATTCTATTGAATAAATGGCAACGCCAGAAAGAAAGATATCAAATGCATAGGCAGAGAGATGAACAAGAGTACCAAGAATTGCTTAAAGAGGAGGAGTATAGAAGGTCTCAGGAAGAGGAAAGGCGTATCAAAGATAAAGAAAAGAATCATTGGGATTGCCCTTTCTTCAGACATTGTTGGAACGAGGGATTGAAACTTCCTACTCTTCAAAATTTCCCAGAATGTAGTGAACAATATTGGGAGTATAGGCAGTCGAGAGACAACTGCCGATTTGTACATGAAAGACTAAGGTTTGAAAGAACAGATTGGCGCATAAAAATGAAAATGTACATGATTGGCTCGGGGTGAGGTTAGCCGATCAGGATTATACTTGGCAAGAGGGACAATGGTGTCCAGGTGGTTTGACCAGAAGCCAGAAATGTCGGTTCAGAGGTTAAGGAACAATGAAATTCAGAAGATTAAACCCAAAGTCTGGCAGGTAAAACAAATAGCCGATAAGAGCGAACCATCGGCTAATATATCCACTTTGTTCATGCTACCTGCTGAGTTCAGATCCGTTGATCAACAAGAAGAGTCAGATGATGAAGAAACAATGGCTTAATGGATCTATCAAGTGGAAGGAGCTACATTCCAAAAGCCTGAAAAGCATTCTCATTTGAAGGCTTTATATTTGAAAGGATTTGTTGATGGAAGGCCTCTGAGCAGAATGTTAGTTGATGGAGGTGCAGCTGTTAATTTGATGTCATACGCCACTTTCAGAAAACTTGGGAAGACCACAGAAGATTTGACTCAGACTGATATTAGGTTAACGGACTTTGCTGGGAAAGTATCGACTACCAAAGGTGTTGTGTGTGCTGAGTTGACAGTTGGCAGCAAGAGTCTTCCTACCACTTTCTTTGTAGTCGATGCAAAGGGTTCATACAACGTACTTTTGGAAAGAGATTGGATCCATGCTAATTGTTGTGTTCCATCTACCATGCATCAAAATGTGATACAGTGGATCGGGGACGCTATAGAGGTAGTACCAGCCGATTCGACTGTGAGTATTGCATACTCTGACCCTAAAGATTGGAACCTCGACAATGTGGAGTGCTTTTCTGGGAAGATACATGAAGAAGGTTTCATCAAAATGTTTGATGATGACTAACAGCTGATCCAAGCAGTTGGTTTTAAAAAATATATTTAATAGATTATTCAGCCAATGAAGACGAAGGTAAGATGGGTAAAGGTTTTACATCAGCCGATGAATTGGAAGCTGTTGATATTGGAAACGGTGATAAACCAAGATTGACGTATATTAGTGCTAAGTTAGATTCCAAGTTTAAACAAGAACTCATTGCTCTATTAAAAGAATATAAAGAGTGTTTTGCTTGGGATTATTCTGAAATGCCTAGTCTTGATCGATCACTGGTTGAACATCGATTGCCTATCAAACATGGGAGTCGGCCTGTAAAACAAGCTCCAAGAAGAATCAGAGTAGAAGTCATGACTGATGTGAAAACAGAAATCACTCGGCTTTATGAAGCTAACTTCATTCAGCAATGTAGATATGCCGAATGGATATCTAGTGTAGTCCCTGTGTATAAGAAAAATGGGAAAATGAGAGTTTGCATTGATTTCAGGGATTTAAATAAAGCTACTCCAATGGATGGTTACCCAATGCCAGTGGCAGACATGTTGGTCAATGCGGCAGCTGGTCATAAGGTAATCAGTTTTATGGATGGTAACGTTGGTTATAACCAAATTTTTATGGCAGAAGAAGACATACATAAAACTGCATTCAGGTGTCCTGGCGCCTTAGGCTTATAGGAATGGGTAGTCATGACTTTTGGACTTAAAAATGCCGGTGCAACCTATCAAAGAGCGATGAATTATATCTTTCATGAGTTGATCGGTAAAATTGTGGAAATCTATATTGATGATGTAGTTGCGAAATCCAAGGACTATCAGGAACACCTTAAGGACCTCAGGAATACTCTGGACTGTGCAAGGAAGCATGGATTAAGGATGAATCCTCACAAATGCGCCTTTGGGGTATCGGCTGGACAGTTTTTGGGTTTATGGTACACGAAAAAGGGATTGAGGTTGGTCAGAAAAGTTATGATGCAATTGACAAAGCAGTACCACCAACCACGAAAACTCAGTTACAATCCTTGATCGGCAAGATCAATTTCATCAGAAGGTTTATATCAAATTTGTCAGCCAGGATTTTGCCGTTCTCAGTTATGTTGAAATTCAAGGATGATCAAGAGTTTAAATGGGGTAACGAACAACAAAAAGCATTTGAGGAGATCAAAGAGTATATGAAATCTCCACCAGTTTTAATCCCTCCTAAGAAAGACTGAAGGACCGAGAAGCAACCAGAAAGCGACCAGAGGGGGGGGGGGGTGAATGGGAGCTTCAAAATTTCCTTACGGAAACTAGTAGCCACTGTCCCGAGAATCACCCCGAAAGACAAACCCTAGAGCTTGCTAATGTCCACGACCCTAGATGTAGGGTGGATGCTTCCAAGAAGCACAGCGGGACACTACACACCTCTAGAAACCCAACGCAAAAACCCAAAACCAAATCCGAAGTCGAACGATCAAACCGCGGACGAAACAGTGAAGAACTCACTGCATCGGACGCTGGCAGCGTCCGATGGTCAAGCACCGGACGCGTCCGATGCAAACAGTACCTCTCTGGAACCTTACTAGACTAGCATCGGACGCTGCTACAGTGAAACCCTAGCGTCCGATGCTAGACCCCCGGCGCGTCCGATGGCAACGGACGCTCCGATGGTCAGCGTCCGATGCTCCTTAAAACCACCTGTCAGATGACACGTGGCAACAGACGCTTCCGATGCGATGAACTCAGCGTCCGATGCCTACAGACTCAGCGTCCGATGGTCCCGAAACCGCACTGTTCTTCCGCGAAATTCACTCGATCTCCTCCAAAACAAAAGCACTAAGGCTTAGACTTGGTATGAGGAGTTCCAAGGATGTTAGTGAGCTATCCCATGGGAATCATGGCTCGAACCTAACTCCAAATCGAGCAAATGGAAGAAATCGGGGCAATGGAGCAAAAACGTGATCCAAAACAAAAATCGATCGATCTCCTAGACCGTGAGGTTTGAGAACGATTCCTTCGGTGGAAAGAATTGCCTCACGATCTAGAACAACTTGGTTCAAGTGGATTTGCAAGAGACACACCAAGCAAAGAGATCAAGCGACGGGAAGAACGTGGAGAAAAAGGATTCCGCGAAGAACACGAACAAAACGCGAATCACACCCAAGAACTCGAATCAAAGACGCGAATCAAGTCATTGATCTGTGCTCAACGGTGAGGTTACGACCTCACTTCCTCAAATCAACAGTACACAGAGGTGAGCCTCTCTGCGGATCTCAGCTAGCTACAGCAGGGGATGGGAGAGCAGGAAACCCTAAGTGCGAAAGAGCAAATGACTGAGATAGGGGAGGAGGGTGTCTCCCCTGACTATTTAAACTAACCTAGCCTAAAGCCTAATTCCTACTCTACCCCTCACTATTCTACTTACAGAGCGAACCAGCTAAACCCTAGGGTTATTCTGGACCAACTCGGTGGTAGGTGTATCGGATGGCCACGCCCGCACTGGCCGAAGCGTTGCCTCGACGCAACCTCCGGATAGCCGCCACGTGCCGCCCTCGCTCTGCACCCCCGGTTTTGTGGCCTAAACCGGGAAACCAGCCTTTTCCAGCAGCCCCTGGTTTTGAGGCCCAAACCAGGAAACCAGCCCACCAGCTCTGAGTTTTGAGGCCCAAACTCAGCAAACCCGCAGCGCCCAGGTTTTGAGGCCCAAACCTGGAAACCCTCTGTCGCCCAAGTTTTGAGGCCAAACTCGGAAACCCTCAGCCCGAGTTTTGTGGCTCAACTCGGAAACCCAGCACCCAGGTTTTGAGGCCCAAACCTGGAAACCGTCCACCGGTAGTTTTTCTCTGGCTCAACTACCAAACCGGAGCTGTAGAGGGGATGCACCGCCCGTGCACCCCGTCCACCGACACTTGTCCCCAGGTCCTTGACCCGAGCAACAACGTGCCCCGCAGTTCTTCGCTTGTCGCTGTCCCAGGCTGTCAGCCACCACAGCTGATCCTCAGGCATCCAGTCCCTCAGTCCAAGCCTCACGTCCGCCCTTCACCGCTCGGTACATCAGCATGGCACGTCCGCCGCACGGCACGCCCATCCTTCACCGCACCCGGTCCTTCGGCACAGCACGTCTCAACTTGACCTTCACCTAGCCCTCGATCACTGTCTCCGTGCTCGACACCTGCACAACACAAGCCAAAGACCCTGCGATCAAACCCGTTGACAATCACTCATCACTCAGAGACCCGGCATACACCCATGTATCCGCAATCTCCCCCTTGATGAGTGCATTGTCAACTACACACACAAATCATAAGAAGAGAAGAAGGGAGGTAGGAGAGGGAGAGAAAACTCGACCAAATGACCCAAAAGCATAGCAAAGCCGAAGAAGGTCAAGTGGAAAGAGCGAAAGAACTTGGTCCCCAAAGACATGGGCAACGGCTCGACGCAACCAAGCAAAGCAAAGCTAGCCCTCAAGAAGAGGTAGAATAGGCTCAACACCGCTAGCAGAACAACAATTGGAAAATCGAAGCAAAATGCTAGTCCCTCAAGATAGAGGCACCGAGGCTCAACACAACTAGCAAAGAAAGTTCGATACCAACGCCTTACGGCCAAACACGCTTCGCACCAATTGAAAACCGATCGAAATGTCTCCAAACCAAAGGAGAATGCTCCGATCCAATTGAAAGACGAAGGCCAAAATGTTTGCCAAAATGTTTGCTAGTTCCTCAAGACAGAGGCAAAGGCTCCAAAATGTTTGCTAGTTCCTCAAGACAGAGGCAAAGGCTCAACACAACTAGCAAAACTCCCAGGCAAAGGCTCAACACAACTAGCAAAACTCCCCCTCGACAAGTGCAAGAACATCCGGGGAACTCCCCCTTAGACGAACATCCGGGAGTATATGATTTGAAAATTCTCCCCCTTAGTTGAAAATGCACTTATCAAGTAAAAAGTTCTCCCCCTTAGAAAATGCACCAAGCAAAAGTGCCAAACAGAGAGAAACTCCCCCTTCCAACATGCATATGAAGTCAGAAATGCAAGTTAGTAGCTTCAGGCGTATAATCAAAAGAGTGCAAGGATGCTCTAAACAGTATAGCTCTAACGACACAACTAAGCACTCAAATAGCAAAGGCTCAAACTGATCACCAGATGTGAAATATGAACATATGAGCAATTGAGCAGTTTTGAGTCAAAAGGATAGTCACCATCAAAATAGCACTAAACAAGTATAGGCAGGAGTCTAAACAAGTGCTAAGCATGTATGAAAGGTGAACTACCCCTAGCAAAGTTCAAACATCATGCTGATTCCAATCGAAATGCTTATGAGTGCAATTTTATTCGGAGGTTGCAGCGTTGAAACTTCACAAGTGCAATCTTCAGCATGTGAGTGCGAGAGGTTGAAAGCTTGTCTTTGCCTAACTTTTCAACCGAGCAAAGCCAATGCCGAAGCAATCAGAAGCTTAAAGCCACGGTTTCGGTCATACACTACACGGCTCAAGTTTAACTCAAAGTGCAATGAGAAACAGTCTCGATACCGTGAGGTGTTGACAAGCAATCCCATCTCGATCTTTTCAATTCACTAAAGCTTGGTTCAAATTTTAAGCAAGATATGAACAGACCAAGCAAGTGAATGACTCAGAACTAGAGACATAGCAACCTAGCATACATGTAAAGCAGGAGTAAACTCAACAGACCGAGCAAGTGAATGACTCAGAACTAGAGACATAGCAACCTAGCATACATGTAAAGCAGGAGTAAACTCAACACATCCTACACAAGCTAGTTGCATATCTCAATGGTGAACATTTTCAGATTTTAAGACATTAAGCAAATTCACCATTTCAAAATAGCTCAGCTCATAACATGTACTAGTGATCAGAAAGAGCATAAGCTACAAGTATCCAGCATAAGCATCAGAGCATACTAAACAGAGCATAGTTACATTCTAGTGATTATAAACATGAAGCTCAGAATGTAAATGCGTATGCTAAAATGCAAAAGAAAAGAAAGACAAACGAAAAGAGTCAGTCTATACAAGATCCAAAATGTTTCCCCCATCTAAAAGGGGAAACACACACCAAGCTCACCCCTCAACCGGTTAAAGGTTGATTCGTCTAAAGGCTTGGTGAAAATATCAGCCAGTTGATGGTGAGTATCGACATGGCGAAGGTCGATATCACCCTTCTCCTGGTGGTCTCGCAGAAAACGAAAGCGCACATCGATGTGTTTGGTCTTCGAGTGAAGCACGGGGTTCTTAGCAATGCTAATAGCACTCGTGCTGTCACAAAGCAAAGGAACACGAGTAAAGCTCAGACCAAAATCACGCAAAGTGGCCATCATCCAAAGCAACTGGGAACAGCAGCTAGCCGCAGCAACATATTCAGCCTCTGTAGTAGACTGAGCGACACTAGACTGCTTGCGAGAAGACCATGAAACAAGAGAAGAACCAATAAACTGGCAAGTCCTAGAAGTGGACTTGCGCTCTATACGGCAACCAGCAAAATCGGCATCCGAATAACCGCAAAGGGAGAGGGTGGAGGAAGCAGAATACCAAATCCCAAACTCAGGAGTGAAACGAAGGTACCTGAAGATGCGCTTCACCGCCTGACGGTGAGAAGTGCGCGGCGACGCCTGAAAGCGCGCACACAGACACACCGCGAACTGGATGTCCGGGCGTGTCGCCGTCAGGTAGAGGAGCGACCCGATCATGCTGCGGTACTCCTTCTGGTCCACTACTTCTCCATCCAAGTCGGCATCCAGGGCAGTCGTCGACATGGGTGTTGGAAGAGGCTTGGCCTCACCCATATCGAACCGCTTCAGCAAGTCCTTGGTGTACTTTCCCTGGTGCACGAACGTCCCCTCTCGGGATTGCTTAATTTGCAACCCGAGGAAGAATGTCAGCTCGCCCATCATGCTCATCTCGAACTCCCTGCTCATTATATCTGCAAACTTGGCAACCAAAGTGTGAGAAGAACCACCGAAAATGATATCATCCACGTAAATCTGGACCAAGAGTGTGTCTTTGCCTTGCCTGAGGAGAAAGAGCGTTTTATCTACACATCCCATTTTAAAACCCTTAGCAAGCAAAAAGGTTTTCAACCTATCATACCAGGCTCTAGGGGCTTGTTTCAAACCATATAAAGCTTTGTGGAGTTTAAAAACATGGTTTGGAAACTTGGGATTTTCGAAACCGGGTGGTTGCTCAACATAAACCTCTTCTTCTATGTAGCCGTTTAAGAAGGCACTCTTGACATCCATTTGAAAAGTTTGAAACCTTTGGATGCAGCAAAAGCCAAGAGTATCCTAATGGCCTCCAAACGAGCTACAGGAGCAAACGTCTCCTCAAAGTCTATCCCCTCCTTCTGGCTATAGCCTTTTGCTACAAGCTTGGCCTTGTTTCTAACAACGTGGCCATCCTCTCCTTGCTTGTTTTTGAAAACCCATTTTGTCCCAATAGGCTTACACTCAGGAGGAGGAGGAACTAGAACCCAAACCCGATTTCTCTCAAAATTTTCTAACTCCTCATGCATGGCATTGACCCAGTCCGGATCCGTCAAAGCGTGTCCAACATCTCGGGGCTCAAAATTAGCAACAAAAGCAGAATGAGCGAAGTGCGAGATATGCTGTGACCTGGACCGAGTGACACGTTCGTTGATGTCGCCGATCATCTGCTGAGGCGGGTGCTGGCGCTGGATGTGTCGAGGCGCCTCCCGAGCTGAAGTAGCCTCCCCCTCAACAGCAGCTGGTGCCTCCCCGGGTACAAAAGGTACCGCTCGGGGTGGCTGATCCCATGGCCCCCAGGAAGAAGAAGTGTCGGGGCCGTGAGTCGTCGTAGAAGCCGCTCCTTGCGGCAAGGCAGGTGGAGGGGGTGCTGGATCATCTATACCTTCAGCACCCTCTTCCTCGTCATCGAAAAGAGGTTCACCAACCTCCTGATCACCTGCACGCTCAAAACGAGAAGAAGGAGAAACAAGAGTCTCGTCGAAGGTGACATCTGATGTCTCCATGACTTAGTTAGTGTCAAGGTTAAGTACACGATAAGCTCGAGTGTGAGTGCCATAACCCAAAAACACACCGTCAGAAGAACGAGACTCAAACTTGTCCAGGTTGCCTTTCTTCAATATAAAACAATGGCAACCGAAGACTCTAAAATAACTCACCTTGGGCTGGCGGCCAAAACGCAGCTCATAAGAAGTCTTTTTCAAGAAAGCTCTCAGAAAAATGCGATTTGAAATATAGCACGCAGTGTTCATAGCTTCGGCCCAATATCGCCTAGGAGTCCTATGCTCATCGAGCATCGTCCTGGCCATCTCAACAAGGGTCCGATTCTTCCTCTCTACAACACCATTCTGGGGCGGTGTGTAGGGGGAAGAAAACTGGTGCTCCAAACCCAAAGAGTTACAAAACTTCTCAAAATCCAAATTTTTGAATTCGGAACCATTATCACTCCGAATTGCTCGCATAGAGTTCAAAAGGAACTCATTCTGAAGACGTAAAATCAGATTGCGAACAAAAGAGAAAGTCTCAGTTTTCTCAGCTAAAAAGAAAACCCACGAATATCTCGAAAAGTCATCAACAATAACAAGCACATACCACTTCCCACCAACCGAGCTCACCCGAGCCGGACCAACAAGGTCCATGTGCAAAAGCTCTCCGGGGCGCTTGGTCATGACCTGAGTCACTGGGTGGTGAGGAGCAGCAACCATCTTCCCGTGTCTACAAGAGTGGCAAACCAGATCCTTCTCCATATGTAACTTGGGCAATCCTCGGATTAGGCCAAGTGAACTGAGCCTTGCAAGCAAGTCGAAGCTCAAATGTCCAAGTCTCCTATGCCACTTCCAAAGATCAGAAGAAGGGGATCCGGCCACAAGACAACGAGAAGTGCCAAAATACTCCGAGAAATTCGCACGAAAGACTTTTCCAAAGGGAGAAATCAAACATACAAGATTGCCCTGAGGATCCAAAATACGACTGAGATTCGGTTTAAAACGAATCTCATAGTCATCATCAAAAAGTTGCGAAACAGAAAGAAGGTTAAAATGCAAGTTAGAAACAAGAGCAACATCGCGCAACACAAAGTGCTCATTAACTCGCACAGACCCGCGAGACAAAACCTTACCTTTGCTATTGTCGCCGAAGGTTATGTACTCCTTTCCGGCGACTGGACTAAGGCTGGAGAACCACTTGGTGTTTCCGATCATGTGTCTCGAGCAATCGGAATCCACCAACCAAACGTCCTCCAACCGCTTAACCTACATCAATAAAAAGACATAGGGTGAGCATACGGTCCAACACTGGGGTTAGTGAAGTGAGGGTAAAACCAGTGTTGGGCCGGCTGCTCAAAAGAACGGTTAGCAGAAAAACCATTCCTAGCACGTCTACGAGGGAAGCGATCACCACGCTGAGGAAAACGTGGTCCGCTGGGAAAGAAGCGCTCACCGCGATACTCAAAACGCGGTGGGGGAAAGCGCTCAACTACAAAGCCTCCGCCACGGGGTCCATAACCTACAACAGCAGGCTCCCGCCGGGCATGCTCTCTACGAGGCCTACGCCTAGGAACTTGAGGCTTAGGACCTCTAAGCCTAGTGTCTCTCCTCGGGGCTCTCTGCTGCTGCCTAGGCCTGGGGACTTGAGGTTCTGGACCTCTGGGCCTAGCAGCTCTCCTCTGGACGTTCGGCCCATGCACACCATGGAAAGGGTGGTACATGTCCGGGTTGTCCATCTCCCGAGCACGGCGCGCCTCTCTCTTGCGCCGAAAACAGAACTCACTCAAGTGGCCATCTCTCTCACAAAAATCACACTGGTACCTCACCACACGCAAAGGGGGTTCTTGGTACACAGGACTGTGGGTGTGGCTCACTTTGCCCTTCTGAGGCAAGCACTTCTCTCTGATGGGTGGCATAGCATCAAGCTTGTTCTTGAGGTGGTTTGGCTTGGGTGCCCATACTTGGTTCTTGGGAGGAGCTCTCGGAGGTTCCTCAACCACACCATCCTTGGTGGTAGGCTTGGCAGGCTCTTTGGGTGAGAGCTTGGTCAGTTTGGGAGTAGTGGTGGAGTTGAGCTTCTCACATGGGTTCAGACCACTAGACTCTCTAATCTTCCCAAAAGCAGAAAGATCAACACCCGGAGCAAAACCTACACCAGGAGCACCAGCAGCTCGCTTGAATTGGGAGATCATCATCCCGAGCTGTGGCTCACTACAGGAGACCCATGACAAGATGGTCCGAAGGTATGTGTTTTCTTCCTCGGTTTGCATCTTGCCATGCTTCACATTGGCAATCTCCATCTCCAAGCCCTCGCACAAAGCGCACCTCGCCACACACGTGCTATCTGAGCTGGCCTTCTCTAAAGACTCAAGCTTGGCATTCTTCTCTGCCAACTCAGATTGCAAGACAGGACAAGTCTTGCACGCACCCAATAGGGAAGGTCTAGCCTTCAGCTCATCTAGCTCTCCTACCAACGCAGCATACTTATCTCTCAAAGTGAGAAGATCAGTCATGTGCGCGGTGCACGACTCACACTCAGCCTCCTCTGACACGACCGCGGTGGACTTGGCAAACTCAAGCTCTCTCACCGTGTCCTCCCACTTCTGCCTAAACTCCTTGCGCTCTCTAGCGGCACGCCTAAGCAGTTTATCTTGGCTAAGGAGAGCAGCAGTAAGCTTCTCAACCTTGGAAGAAAGCTCGTCATAGGTGAGAGATACCTGGGAGGTGTCGTCGTCGTCCCGAGGGGTGTGCTCCAGCTTGCCGTCGACCTCATCACCAAGCGCCATGGTGCAGAAGCCGTCGTCGTCGGCGAAGAAGCAGAGACCGTTCAGCTTGTCCTCGATCCTCTTCTTCTTCTCGGACTCGTCATCGCTTGAGCAAGCGGAGTCGTCATCCGATCCGTCGAAGTCGCTGAGCGTGGCGAAGAACGCACGCTGCTCAGCCTGGCCTTCTCCAAGTACTTCTTCTTGATGTACTCCTTGTCGAAGCCGCCCCTCCGCTTGTGCCTTGCGGGGACGTACTTCTCCTTGCGCTTGCTGGAGTCGTACTTGTGCCCATGATCGCCCTTCCCCGAATGCTTGTTCTTCTTGGGGCAGTTGGCGATGAAGTGGTCGGAGTCGCCGCACTCATAGCATCCTGAGCGTCCTCCTCCGCGGCGACGGTTCATGCGGTTGTTGTGGAACCGCGAGAACCGGTTGGCGAGCATTGCTAACTCGTCATCCCCCAACGACTCAAGCTGGTCCTCTGTGACAGAAAAGAGTGAAGAAAGTGCAAAGCCAGCAGAGGGGTTAGCAGAAGAGCCAGAAACCAAAGCCATAGTCGGGCCAGAAGGATTCGCATAAGAAGCCCTCGACATGGCGTCAATCTCACTGGACTTGAGCTTACTGAAGAGCTCGTCGCAGGTGAGGGTCTCATAGTTCGGTGATTCGATGATTGCCTGAACTTTGGAATCCCACACCGAGCGATCAAGAGTGTGCAAGAGCTTCAAAGCACGCTCATGATCGTCAAAAGGCAACTGCTCTCGGTTAGCCCTGATCCTGTTGACAATCACCTGAAAGCGAGCGAATAAACTCTCTATGCTCTCGCCAGGCTGATGTCGGAAGTTCTCGTACTCTCGCTTGAACGACTCGTAGAGTCGGGTTTTGACTTGAGAGGTGCCCTCATGGAAACGCATGAGGGTGTCCCAGATCTCCCGAGCCGTAGCGAGGTGAGAAACACGATCAAACTCTCCCGTGCTTAAACACGAAAAGAGAGCATTACGGGCTCGGCTATTGGCTTCGTGCTCATCGATCTGTTGCTGAGTAACACGAGCAGCCAAGACCACGTAATCAGCAGAGTTGCAAATATCCCAAATAGAAGCACCCAAACTCTGCAGATAGGCCGACATGCGTAGTTTCCAGTACGCATAGTTCGTCCCATCGAAAAACGGCGGTTTGCCCACGCCGCGATCCATGTCGCCTTCTGTGGATCTAGAACCGGCTAAGGTGGAAGATCCTTAACCCGCTCCGATACCAATTGAAGGACCGAGAAGCAACCAGAAAGCGACCAGAGGAGGGGGGGTGAATGGGAGCTTCAAAATTTCCTTACGGAAACTAGTAGCCACTGTCCCGAGAATCACCCCGAAAGACAAACCCTAGAGCTTGCTAATGTCCACGACCCTAGATGTAGGGTGGATGCTTCCAAGAAGCACAGCGGGACACTACACACCTCTAGAAACCCAACGCAAAAACCCAAAACCAAATCCGAAGTCGAACGATCAAACCGCGGACGAAACAGTGAAGAACTCACTGCATCGGACGCTAGCAGCGTCCGATGGTCAAGCACCGGACGCGTCCGATGCAAACAGTACCTCTCTGGAACCTTACTGGACTGGCATTGGACGCTGCTACAGTGAAACCCTAGCGTCCGATGCTAGACCCCCGGCGCGTCCGATGGCAACGGACGCTCCGATAGTCAGCGTCCGATGCTCCTTAAAACCACCTGTCAGATGACACGTGGCAACGGACGCTTCCGATGCGATGAACTCAGCGTCCGATGCCTACAGACTCAGCGTCTGATGGTCCTGAAACCGCACTGTTCTTCCGCGAAATTCACTCGATCTCCTCCAAAACAAAAGCACTAAGGCTTAGACTTGGTATGAGGAGGTCCAAGGATGTTAGTGAGCTATCCCATGGGAATCATGGCTCGAACCTAACTCCAAATCGAGCAAATGGAAGAAATCGGGGCAATGGAGCAAAAACGTGATCCAAAACAAAAATCGATCGATCTCCTAGACCGTGAGGTTTGAGAACGATTCCTTCGGTGGAAAGAATTGCCTCACGATCTAGAACAACTTGGTTCAAGTGGATTTGCAAGAGACACACCAAGCAAAGAGATCAAGCGACGGGAAGAACGTGGAGAAAAAGGATTCCGCGAAGAACACGAACAAAACGCGAATCACACCCAAGAACTCGAATCAAAGACGCGAATCAAGTCATTGATCTGTGCTCAACGGTGATGTTACGACCTCACTTCCTCAAATCAACAGTACACAGAGGTGAGCCTCTCTGCGGATCTCAGCTAGCTACAGCAGGGGATGGGAGAGCAGGAAACCCTAAGTGCGAAAGAGCAAATGACTGAGATAGGGGAGGAGGGTGTCTCCCCTGACTATTTAAACTAACCTAGCCTAAAGCCTAATTCCTACTCTACCCCTCACTATTCTACTTACAGAGCGAACCAGCTAAACCCTAGGGTTATTCTGGACCAACTCGGTGGTAGGTGTATCGGATGGCCACGCCCGCACTGGCCGAAGCGTTGCCTCGACGCAACCTCCGGATAGCCGCCACGTGCCGCCCTCGCTCTGCACCCCCGGTTTTGTGGCCTAAACCGGGAAACCAGCCTTTTCCAGCAACCCCTGGTTTTGAGGCCCAAACCAGGAAACCAGCCCACCAGCTCTGAGTTTTGAGGCCCAAACTCAGCAAACCCGCAGCGCCCAGGTTTTGAGGCCCAAACCTGGAAACCCTCCGTCGCCCGAGTTTTGAGGCCAAACTCGGAAACCCTCAGCCCGAGTTTTGTGGCTCAACTCGGAAACCCAGCACCCAGGTTTTGAGGCCCAAACCTGGAAACCGTCCACCGGTAGTTTTTCTCTGGCTCAACTACCAAACCAGAGCTGTAGAGGGGATGCACCGCCCGTGCACCCCGTCCACCGACACTTGTCCCCAGGTCCTTGACCCGAGCAACAACGTGCCCCGCAGTTCTTCGCTTGTCGCTGTCCCAGGCTGTCAGCCACCACAGCTGATCCTCAGGCATCCAGTCCCTCAGTCCAAGCCTCACGTCTGCCCTTCACCGCTCGGTACATCAGCATGGCACGTCCGCCGCACGGCACGGCCATCCTTCACCGCACCCGGTCCATCGACACAGCACGTCTCAACTTGACCTTCACCTAGCCTTCGATCACTGTCTCCGTGCTCGACACCTGCACAACACAAGCCAAAGACCCTGCGATCAAACCCGTTGACAATCACTCATCACTCAGAGACCCGGCATACACCCATGTATCCGCAAAGACAAACCTTTCAAGTTGTACATATCGGCCGATGATCATACGATTGGATCGGCCTTAATGCAAGAATTTGAGGGAAAGGAAAGAGTAGTGTTTTATCTCAGCAGAAGGCTACTAGATCCAGAAACAAGATATTCTCCTGTCGAATAGTTATGTTTGTGCTTATACTTTTCATGCACTAAGCTTCGAATTACTTGTTATCTTCTGAATGCACGGTGGTGTCGAGGTTTGATGTGATAAAGCACATGTTGTCTATGCCTATTTTAAATGGGAGAATTGGCAAGTGGATTCTTGCATTTTCGGAATTTGATTTAAGGTATGAATCGGCTAAAGCAGTTAAAGGACAGGTGATAGCTAATTTCATTACTCATCATCATGGGCAAGAAATTAAAACCTTGGACTTCACTCCATGGGCTTTGTTCTTTGATGGATCTAACTGTAAGCAAGGTGGAGGTATTGGTATCGTCCTTGTTTCTCCACAGGGAGCCAACTTTGAATATGCTTTTCCTATCGATCCAACCTCTACTAACAATCAAGCTGAGTATGAGGCTCTTCTAAAAGGACTTCATCTTCTGTATGAGGTAAGGGCCGAGTCTATTGAGATTTTTGGTGACTCTCAATTAGTAATTAATCAATTACTCGGCCTATATAAGTGCAAAGATGATATCTTAAGCAAGCATTATGAAAAATGTCTCCAGCTGCTTGATTCTTTCTCTTCTGTTGTCATAAAGCATATTCCTAGGTGTCAAAATCAAGAATCTAATCGATTAGCTCAGAGTGCTTCTGGATATCGGCAAATTGTTGAAATATTAGCCGACGAGCTTGCTGATGACAATGACTAGAGAATTGAAATTGTTGAATATTTGAAGAATCCATCATGGCAGGTATCCAGAAAGCTGAGATACAAAGCTATGAAATTTGTTATTCTTGATGATCAACTTTATCATAGAACAGTTGATGGTGTACTCCTTAAGTGTATCAATCAAGAGGAAGCCAAGGTTCTAATGGGAGAAATCCATGAGGGAGTTTGTGGTGCACATCAATCTGCTCATAAGATGAAATGGTTGATCCAGAGAACAGGATATTTTTGGCCAACTATGTTAGAAGATTGTTTTAAATATTATAAAGGGTGTCAAGAGTGCCAAAGGTTCGACAATGTTCAGAAATCTCCAGCATCAGCTATGAATCCAATTACAAAGTCATGGCCATTTAGAGGATGGGGAATAGATCTGATTGGCCAAATATTTTTGTCATCTAGCAAGAGACATAAATTTGTGTTGGTAACAACTGATTACTTCACCAAGTGGGTTGAAGCTATTCCTTTAAAAGAAGCTTCATTGGCTACTGTGATTGAGTTTATCAGAGAACATATCATCTACAGGTTTGGTGCTCCTCAAACCAATACTACGGATCAAGGGAAAATGTTTACATCAAAAGAGTTTGAGGATTTTGCTACCAACACGGGTTTCAAATTGATTAATTCATCTCCATATTACGCCCAAGCCAATGGACAGGCTAAGTCCTCTTACCAGATTTTGATCAAGATTATTAAGAAAAAAGGTTAGAGAACATCCAAAGAAGTGGCATTCGATACTCAGTGAAACGTTATGGTCTTATAGGATGGCCTGTCATGGTGCAACCAAATGTTCACCTTATGAGTTGGTTTATGGACATGAAGTTGTGTTACCTTGGGAAATTAATATAGGATCTAGAAGAGTATCACAACAGAACAATTTAAAAGCTAATGAGTATAAACATCTTATGATGGACAACCTTGATGATTTAAATTTTCATCGGTTAAAAGATTTGGAAAATATCGAAACTCAGAAACTAAGAGTCGCTAAATATTACGATCGGAAAGTCAGAGAGAAGAAATTCAATGAAGGAGACCTGGTTTGGAAAGTCATCTTGCCAATTGGAGCTAAGGATAACAAGTATGTCAAATGGTCACCAAATTGGGAGGGGCCTTATCGTATTACGAAGTGTTCTCCTGGCAATGCTTATTTCTATGAAACTTTAGAAGGAATTGAATACTTCAGAGAAGTCAATGGAAAATATTTTAAGAAGTATTATCCCAGTTGAAGGACCGAGAATGCTAAACCAAGGCGACCAGGGGGGGGGGGGGGGGTGAATGGGAGCCTAAAAATTTCTTTCGATACTCTGGCCTCTATCCCACAAATCAACCTCAAATTCTTCGAATGCAAACGTGATGCCCACGACACTCAGAAAGAAGGTGGATGATCCCTTGGATCACAGCGAGGCACCACAAGAACGAGCACCTCAAAAACTCACAAACTCCGAGTAGAATTCTTCTCCAAAAACCTACTCCCAAAAAGTAGATGGAAGGCTATGTCGGGAATCCTCCAAATACCTATACCAACGGGTGGCAAAGATACTTAGAGAGGTTCCTTAGTGAACTCTAGAAGCAAACGAGAGGTCCGGAAACAAAGTGGAAAAGCAGAGAGAGCAAGCACACTAAATAGTGCTTCACTGCAGATTCCTGGACTGTCCGGACTCCCAGTCCCGGACTGTCCGCCCTGTGCCGGACTGTCCGCGAGTCTGTGGCGGACTGTCCGCCGGCCAAAAGCAAAAAACAGCAAGTCTGTTGAACCTCCCTGGTCAGGTCCCGGACTGTCCTCGCCTGACAACGACGTACTGTCTGTCGATCAAACCGAAGCACAGTGCACCGCGACGAACAGCCACTGCTCGGCTGAGTCCCGATGCCCGGACTGTCCACGCCCCCAGTGGCGGACTGTCCGCGGCTATGCAGAGAGGGCGATTTCGATCGCCTCTCTCCCAAATCTTCCCAAATTCGATCCAAACTGAAATCCCTCGATCCCAAACTTGGAGAAGATGATTACTAGTTAGTTAGAAGACTATCCCTAAGAAATCATCCCCTCAAATCAACTCAATCTCTGTGAAATCGAAGGGGAAGGTGCTAGATCAAAAAAGTCACCACGAAACTCAAATCGACCCGATCTACTTGCTCGTGAGGTTTGAGTTGAATTCCTTCGGTGGAAATGATCTCATCACATCAAAGAACAAGTTGATTCAAGTGGATTTGAAAAAGATGCAACATAGAGGGAGATCGAGTGACGGGAAAATGAAGGACCGAGAGTGCTACCAGAAAGCGACCAGAGGGGGGGGGGGTGAATGGGAGCTACAAAAATTCTTTTCAGAAACTTATTGCCACTGTCCCGAGAATCACCCCAAGAGCAAATCTAGATCTTGATAGAGTCCACGACCCTAGATGTAGGGTGGATGCTTCCAAGAAGCACAGCGGGACACTATACAACTCTAGAAACCCAAGGCAAAAACCCAAAACCAAATCCGAGATCGCACGAATAGGCTGCGGACGAGACAATGCAAAAACCCCTACATCGGACGGTGGCAGCGTCCGATGGTTAGGCACCGGACATGTCCGATGCAAAATGAGCCTGTCTGGAACCTTACTGGACAGGCATCAGGCGCTGGCTACAGTGAAAACCTAGCGTTCGATGCTTGACCCCCGAACGCGTCCGATGGCAACAGACGCTCCGATGATCAGCGTCCGATGCTCCTTAAAAATGCTATCAGATGACACGTGGCACCGGACGCGTTCGATGTGATGAACACAACGTCCGATGCCCCCGACTCGAGCGTCCGATACCCCCGAAACAACACTGTTCTTCCGCGGATTCAACCCGATCTCCTCCGAATCAAAAGCTCTAAGGCTTAGACTTGGTATGAGGAGTTCCAAGGAGGTTAGTGAGCTATCCCAAAGAGATCATGGCTCGAACCTAACTCCAAATCGGTGAATCAAAAGAATTTGGGGGAAAAGGAGCAAAACTCGATTCGAAACAAAAATCGACCGATCTACTAGCTCGTGAGGTTAGAGGTGAATTCCTTCGGTGGAAAGAAGTGCCTCACGATCTAGAACAACTTAGTTCAAACGGAATCGAAAGAGACGCAACGAGTAGGGAGATCGATCACCGGGAAAATCATGGAGAAAAGCAACCCGCAAAGAACAACACCAAAACGCGAATCACAACCACGAATTTGCAACCGTGTGGCTACCACACGCTACAATCGTGAGATTACGGTCTCACTTCCTCAAAATCTCACGAACACAGAGGTATGATTGTCTTCTCTGTGGATCTCAGTTCGCTACAACAGGGGATTGGGAGAGCAGGAAAACCCTAGGAGAGAATAGCAAATGACTGAGATACTTTGGAAGGGTGTCTCCCCCTACTTATCCTAATTCTAATTCCCACTCTACCCCTAACTAATTACAGAGCGAACCAGCTAAACCCTAGGGTTATTCTGGACCAACTCGTGGTAGGTGGTGATCCGACGGCCACGCCCGCACAACTGGTAGTCTTGCCTCGACGCAACCTCACCAATTGCCGCCACGTGCCGCCACCACTCTGCTTATCCTTTTCATGGACTCTGCCCCCAGTTTTGAGGCCCAAACCGGGAAACCAGCCTTCACGACCAACCCCCGGTTTTGAGGCCCAAACTGGGAGACTAGCCGTCCATAGCCTGAGTTTTGTGGCCCAAACTCAGAAACCCGCTAGCGCCCAGGTTTTGAGGCCCAAACCTGGAAACCGTCCTCAGTCTGAGTTTTGTGGCCCAAACTCGGCAAACCCGCATCACCCAGGTTTTGTGGCCAAACCTGGAAACCGTCCACCGATGGTTTTTCTATGGCTCAACCATCAAACCGACGCCATAGAGGGGATGCACCGCCCGTGCACCCCGTCCACCGACACGTGTCCCCAGGTCCTCGACCCGAGCAACACCATGTCCCGCAAGTCTTCGCTCGTCGCTGTCCCAGGCTGTCTGCCACCACAGCTGATCCTCAGGCCACTTGTCCCTCAGTCCAAGCCTCACGTCCGCCGTTCACCGCTCCCGGTCCGTCGGCACGACACGTCTCTACTTGACCTTCACCTTGCCTTCGATCACTGTATCCGTGCTCGACACCTGCACAACACAAGCCAAAGAACATGCGCATCAAACCAATTGACAATCACTCATCACTCGAGACTCGGCCTACACCCATGTATCTGCAATCTCCCCCTTGATGAGTGCATTGTCAACTACCAACACAAATCATAATGAAATAGAAGAAAGAAGAAGAAGGAGAGAGAACTCGACCAAATAACCCAAAAGCATAGCAACGCCGAAGAAGGTCAAGTGGAAAGAGCAAGACAACTTGGTCCCCAAAGATATGGGCAACGGCTCGACGCAACCAAGCAGAGCAAAGCTAGCCCTCAAGAAGAGGTAGAACATGCTCAACACCGCTAGCAGGAAAGCTCGATATCAACTGAAGGAATGCCAACTGAAAAGCAAAAGAGCTCGATACCAAAAGAAGAGCATATAGGCAAGTCGCTAGTCCCTCAAGAAAGAGGCAAAGGCCCAACACAACTAGCTACCAAAAATGCTCCGAAGCAAATGGAAAAATGCTCCAAACCAATTGAAAATCCATCAGACAAAGCGAGCAAACTCCCCTTCCAATAGTGCACACCCCGTTATGATTTGACAAAATTCTCCCCCTTAGTTGATAATGCACTATCAGGCAAACTTTTCCCTTCCAAATGCATATGAGTCAAAAATGCAAGTTAGCAGCTTCAGGAATATAGTCAATAGAATGAAAAGATGCTCTACAAAGTATAACTCCAATGACTCAATAATCAGAGTACATGCCAACAAAGGCTCAAACTGATCACCAAATACGAATTATGAACATATGAGCAAAGTGAGCAGTTTTAGCCAAAAAGGTAATCACCATCAAAATAGCACTAAACATGTATAGACAGGAAGCCAAACAAGTGCTAAACATGTATACAACGTGAACTGCCCCTAGCAAAGTTCAGTCATCATGCTACAGAATGAAACATATACTTGTGATTTCAGATTTTAATTGGAGTTGCAGCGGTGAAATGACACAAGTTCAAAATTAGCATGTAACTACGAGAGGCTGAAAGCTTGTCATTGCCTAACTTTTCAACTGAGCTAAGTCTATGCATATGCAATCAGAAGCTTAAAGCGTCAGTTTCGGTCATACACTACACGACTCAAGTTTAACTCAATGTGCAATGAGAAACAGTCTCGATGTGTTGTGTTGACAAGCAGTCCCATCTCAATCTTTCCAATTCACTTAACTTGGTTCAATTTTATGATAGAATATGAACATACCAAGCAAGTGAAAGACTCAGAACTAGAGACATAGCAACCTAGCAAATACGAAAAGCACAAGTGAATTCAACACATTCTACACATGCTAGTTGCATATCTCAATGGTGAACAATTTCAAATTTTAAGTTCATTAAGCATATTCACCATATACAAAATAACTCAGCTCACAACATGTATTAGTGATCAGAAAGAGCATAAGCTACAAGCATCATCATATAGCACCAGAGCATACTAGATAGAACATAATCACATTCTAAAGATTATATGCATGAAGCTCAGAATGCAAAGATGCATGATGAAATGCAAAGGCTAATCTATCAGAAACGAAAACAAAACGAAAGAAAAAGAGTCAGTCTATGATACAATACCCAAAATGTTTCCCCATCTAAAAGGGGAAACACACACCAAGCTCACCTCTCAACCTAGCAAAAGTTGATTGGTCCAAAGGCTTGGTAAAAATATCTGCCAACTGATGAAGAGTATCGACATGGCGAAGGTCGATATCACCCTTCTCATAGTGGTCTCGCAGAAAATGGAAGCGCACATCAATGTGTTTGGTCTTAGAATGCAGCACGGGGTTCTTAGCAACGCTAATAGCACTCGTGCTATCACAAAGCAAAGGAACGCGAGAAAAGCTCAGACCAAAATCACGCAAAGTGGCCATCATCCAAAGCAACTGGGAACAGCAGCTAGCCGCAGCAACATACTCAGCCTCTGTGGTAGACTGGGCGACACTAGACTGCTTGCGAGAAAACCAAGATACAAGAGAAGAACCAATAAACTGACAAGTCCCAGAAGTGGACTTGCGATCAAGTCGGCAACCAGCAAAATCGGCATCAGAATAACTGCAAAGGGAGAGGATGGAGGAAGCAGAATACCAAATCCCAAACTCTGGAGTGAAGCATAAGTACCTCATAACGCGCTTGACTGCCTGACGGTGAGAGGTGCACGGCGACGACTCAGATCGCGTGCAAAGACACACGGCGAACTGAATGTCCGGGCGTGTTGCCGTCAGGTACAGCAGCGATCCAATCATACTCCGGTACTCCTTCTGGTCCACAGCTTCTCCATCCTTGTCTGCATCCACGGCCGTCGTAGTTGGCATGGGTGTTGGAAGAGGCTTGGCCTCACCCATGTTGAACTTCTTCAGGATGTCCTTGGTATACTTACCCTGGTGCACAAACGTCCCCTCTCGGGATTGCTTAATTTGCAACCCAAGAAAGAATGTCAACTCGCCCATGATACTCATCTCAACCTCTCTGCTCATAAGATCTGAAAACTTGGCAACCAAAGCGTGAGAAGAACCACCGAAAATGATATCATCCACGTAAATCTGGACCAAGAGAGTGTCATTGCCTTGCTTGAAGAGAAAGAGCGTTTTATCCACACATCCCATTTTAAAACCCTTAGCAACCAAAAAGGTTTTCAACCTATCATACCAGGCTCTAGGGGCTTGTTTCAAACCATATAAAGCTTTGTGAAGTTTAAAAACATGGTTTGGAAACTTGGGATTTTCGAAACCGGGGGGTTGTTTCACATACACTACTTCTTCTATGTAGCCATTTAAGAAGGCACTCTTGACATCCATTTGAAAAGTTTAAACCCTTTGGATGCAGCAAAAGCCAAGAGTATCCTGATTGCCTCCAAATGAGCTACAGGAGCAAAAGCCTCCTCATAGTCTATCCCCTCCTTCTAACTATACCCCTGGGCTACAAGTCTGGCCTTGTTTCTCACAATGTGGCTGAATGCATCTTGGCCCCTAGTGGGTTTTGGTGATTGGATGAAACACAAGATTACTGTGACTAACGTGTGTTTTGCAGAAACATGATTGAGTTAGGTCACGGTAATGGCGACGATATGAGCATATGGAGTTCATGTCCCCTAGTGATGGATATCGTTTCGGTTTTCAAAGGACGGATGACGAAGGCGGTGGTAGACTAGGCTAAGTGTCATATTGTTGGAGGACACTTAGGTAGTCTTAGGTCTTTGTTTTTCCTTTGGCTGTACTATAAAGGGGAGCGTGAATCAGTAGCTTGACCTAGATGAGTCTATTGAGATAGGTGTGGTGCACACTTGTTATTTCATAGCCCTAGGTAGCTCAGAGAGATGCCTTATGTCGAGAGGAACAAAAGTCGTTAAGGCCACGTCGCGATCCGAGTTCGTTTTGGCCTTGTAGTAGGCATCGAATGCTGGCCTGGTGGGCATCAGAGCCTCCGATGCTCACCCCGACTAGGGTTTTGTCTGGTGCATGGCATCAGAGGCTCCGATGTTGCCACATCGGACGCTCCCGTGCCACTGTTCACTTGTGAGTGAACTGTGGGATGCATCGGACGCTGGCATCGAATGCTGAGGGCCAGCATCCGATGGCCATGCAGAGAGGTTCCAGAGAGGGTAAATCTGCATCGGATGCTTCCGATGTGGAGGCATCGAATGCTGCCCAGCGTCTGATGCTCCTTTAAACAGTCTGACAGGTTGTACAGTCGACCGTTGGTCGAGGTCACCGGAGCCTCCGATGCCCCCGCAGAAAGCCTGTTTTGTGCTATTTTTGGATGGCCGGTTGGAGGAGTATATATACTCCACCTCCTCATCCATTTGAGTGTTCTTGCCACTTCCATCTACTGAGAGACACATTGTGAGTGTGAGAAAGTGCAAGAGCCCTAGTGAGGTTGAGAGATTTGCTAATTGAGAGAATTAGACACCTCCTAGTGAGAATTGAGTAGCAAGTGTGCATCCATCCATCTCTTTGGCCTTGTGTTGGTCAAGTGAGAGTTCTAGCTTGTTACTCTTGGTGATCGGCATCACCTAGATGGCTTGTTGGTGATCGAAGAGCTTGGTGATCATCCGGATGCTTTGTGGATGACCCAAGTCAAGTTGTGACCGGTAGCGAGCGATTCACCGGGCCGGAGTGGCGAAAAATCAGCTCATAGTGAGCACTTGATCCTTGCGCGGATCAAGGTGGAGCGATACCCTTGCGCGGGTGCTCCAACGAGGACTAGGGGGGTGTGCCGACACCTCGATACCTCGGCAAAAAGATCGTCGTGTCATCTCTACTCTCTTTACTACGCATTTACCTTTGAGCAATTCAATTTCGCATTTACTTGTTGTTCTTTCATAAGTTGAATTGCCATGCTAGAGTAGAATTGGTTTAGCGTAGTCTTTTGTGCGGTTGATTCTAGTCAAACACACTTCTAGGCACTAGGGGGTTAATTGGGGCTTGATAGGTTTTAATTCTTGCAAGAAGTTTTAGAAAAGCCCAATTCACCCCCCTCTTGGGCACCTTGATCCTTTCAATTGGTATCGGAGCCTCGTGCTCTCGATTTAGGCTTAACCGCGTAGAGTAAAGATTTCCGGAGGTGATGGACCACCTCCCATGTTCGAGGGAGATGACTTCCCATATTGGAAAATCCGTATGGAGTCGTACCTAGAAGCGGTTGATGTAAAATGCCGCGAAGCTGCAATCACCGGTTTTGCCAAACCCAAGGAAGGCACAAGCCTTACTCCTAATGAGGAGGAAAATGAGAAATGGAATGCAAAAGCCAAAAACATCCTTTTTAGAGGCATTTGCAAGGATGTGTTCAACCGTGTCCGGAACCACAAAAATGCCCATGATATATGGGAAAACATTTATGAGCTCCATGAGGGAACCAAGAGTGAGCGTGAGGAGCGCTATCATCTAGTCATGCAAAAACTTCATTCTTTTGATATGCATGCTAATGAAAATGCAAATGAAATGTACTCACGGTTGAATGTTCTTGTAGAAGGGCTAAATGGACTTGTCCTCACACAAATGCAACCATCCGATGTTGTGAGGAAGATTCTTTGTGTCCTTCCAATTGAGAAGTATGGACACATTGTGACGGTGCTACATCAAGGCGATCTTTCCACCGCTACACCAACCCAAATCTTGGGAAAGATCAATGCGCATGAGATGTACATGCACATCACACCAAGTGGTGGCTCCTCCACCGACAAGAAGAAGGACTTGGCCTTCAAAGCTAGCCATGACAAGAAGGGCAAGTCCAAGGCTATTGAGGTGCATCATGAGAGCTCAAGTGATGAAGAGGATGATTCCAACATCGCTCTCATGATGAGAAGGACCACCAAGATGTTGAAGAAGCTTCACAAGAATGGAGTCAACTTTGACTCAAGAAAGAAGAAGTTCTTCACAAGTAGCAAGAGGAGGCCAATCTCCGAAATGGATTGCTACAATTGCGGTGAACTTGGCCATCTTGCTCATCAATGCACCAAGCCCAAGAAAGAGAGCTACAAGAACAAGAACAAGGGCAAGAAGTATGACTCATCTAGCGAAGATGAGAAAAAGAATGAGAATCCCTACAAGAAGAAGGATGGCAAGAAGAAGCAATACCACAAGAAAGGTGGTAAGGCTTACATTGTTGGTGATTGGCTCACCGACATTGACTCCTCCGGTGGCTCATCAGATGAAGATAGTGATGATGAGAAGGAGAAGGTGGCCGCTCTAGTCATTGGCTCCTCTACACCACCACCACCGTCGCCATCATCATCTACACACCTATGCCTTATGGCTAAGGGTGACCGGAAGGTACAAAGCGATGATGACTCTAGTGATAGTGATAGTGATAGTGATAGTGATGGTGAATTTGAGGCACCTTCTTATGATGAGCTTGTTAAATTGCTAAACAATTACTCTAAAATCATAAGAAAGACTAGAGCTAAAAATGAAAAGCTTGTTGATGAAAATGAATCTCTTGTTGAGAAATATGATCATGCTATTCATGCTAGTGATGAGTTAAAAGATGAACTTGCTACTATGGCATCTTCCATCAAGGAGCTCAAGTCCTCTAACAAGGAGCTCAAAGCTAAAAATGAAAAACTTGATAAGATGCATAGTGACTTTAACACTAGTTATGCCTTGCTCAAAGAACAATACACTCAAGTGAAAGTTGACTATGATACTCTCACCATTGCTAATGATTTGCTTTCACATGAGACACATGATGCTCCTAACCTTGTTGTTAAGTGTGACATAGCAACATCTTGTGAGGACTTGGTTAGTGAGCATGATGAGCAAAGAGCTAGTGGCAAGGGCAAGAATGTGGTTGTGGCTGATCACTATGATGATTATGTCAAGATCAAGAATGAGAATGCAAAGCTCAAGGTTGATCTAGAGAAGCTTGCAACCACAAAGCAAGTCACTATTGAGACTCATGATGATGACTATAGCATGTCACTTGAGCTAGACATGCTAAAAGAAGAGAACAAGAGATTGAAAATGGAGAGGGATTACAAGATGACACCATCTCAATTAGAGCTCCAAGAAGAGAATGACAAGCTCAAGATAGAGAAGGAGCACCTCACCACCAGGTTGAAGAAATTCACCAAGGGTCATTGTCTTCAAAGTGAGCTACTCATGAACACGGCGATGAAGACAAATAGAAATGGCATTGGCTTCCTTGAAGAGAAAATGAAGCAACGCAAGAGCATCACAAAGCCAAAGAAGAAGAAGATTGGGAGATGCTATGAGTGTGGAAAGGAAGGACACTTTGCTCATGATTGTGAAGAGCCAAAACCCACACCCTTGCCCAAGCATGCTAGGCCCTTTGCTTTCAATGCTCACTACATGCTTAGACAAGACTCTAGTTGCAAGATGAAAGTCATGTTCATGGGGCCTCCTAACAAGAATAGGCCAAAGCAAATTTGGGTTGCAAAGTCACTAGTTGAGAAGGTTAAGGGACCTCAACAAGTTTGGGTCCCAAAAGCTCAAGTTTGATTTCTTGTGTGTGTAGGTGAACTACAAGACCGGTGGATCTCATTGGGTGATTGATAGTGGTTGCACACAACATATGACCGGTGATCCCCGGATGTTCACCTCACTAGAAGAGAATGTCGACGACCAAGAAAAGATTACATTTGGTGACAACTCAAAGGGCAATGTCAAGGGATTGGGCAAAGTGGCAATTTCAAATGATCAAACCATCTCCAATGTGCTTCTAGTTGCATCGTTGAGCTTCAACTTGCTATCCGTTGGGCAACTATGTGATCTTGGCTTTCAATGTTTGTTCACCGACAAGGAAGTGGTTGTGACCAAGAAAGATGATATACAAGTGATATTCAAAGGCTTTAGATACAACAATCTCTATCTAGTAGATTTCACCTCCGAAGATGCCAACTTAAAGACATGTTTGTTCACTAAGCAATCACTTGGTTGGCTATGGCATAGAAGATTGGCTCATGTGGGAATGAACACTCTCAACAAGCTATTGAAGAAAGATTTGGTTAGAGGCTTGAAGGATGTCAAATTTGAGAAGAACAAATTGTGTAGTGCATGTCAAGCCGACAAGCAAGTTGCAAATACACATCCAACCAAAGCCTTTGTATCAACATCAAGAGAGTTGGAGCTACTTCACATGGATCTATTTGGGCCAACAACATATGCTAGCTTGGGTGGAAATCTCTATTGCCTAGTGATTGTTGATGACTATTCTAGATACACTTGGGTATTCTTTCTTCATGACAAATCTGAAGCAACCCCTTCATTCAAGAAGTTTGCCAAGAGAGCGCAAAATGAATTTGACTTGAAGATCAAGAAAATTAGAAGTGATAATGGAAAAGAATTTGACAACACCCATATTGAGGAATATTGTGATGAAGTTGGGATCAAGCATGAAGTCTTCGCAACATATACACCACAACAAAATGGGGTAGTTGAGAGAAAGAACCGGACACCAATCACCCTAGCAAGGACAATGTTAGATGAGTACACTACACCGAAAATATTTTGGGCGGAAGCAATCAACACCGCTTGCTATGCATCAAACCGGTTGTTCCCCCATCGTCTCCTTGGCAAGACCACCTATGAGCTACTCAACAACAAGGAGCCGGATATATCATTCTTTAGAGTGTTTGGGTGCAAATGCTACATCTACAAGAAGCGTCAACACCTAGGGAAGTTTCAACGCCGATGTGATATTGGTTTTCTTGTTGGTTACTCATTGAAATCCAAAGCATATCGAGTATTCAACCATGCCACCGGGATGGTAGAAGAAACATATGATGTGGAATTCGATGAATCTAACGGCTCTCAAGGAGAGCATGAAAATCTTGATGATGTAGATGATGAACCATTGAGGGAAGCCATGAAAAACATGCCGGTTGGAGCCATCAAGCCTAAAGATGATGATGATGATGTGCAAGTCATTGACAAGCCATCCTCATCCAATGTACCACATGATGATGACAAAGATTGGAGGGATCCATTTGAAGATACTCATGTCTCCCATGATCAAATGGTGGTACAAGCTCAAGATGTTGCGGATACATGGGTGTATGCCGAGTCTTTGAGTGATGAGTGATTGTCAACTGGGATGATGCGCATGTTCTTTGGCTTGTGTTGTGCAGGTGTCGAGCACAGATACAGTGATCAGAGGCAAGGTGAAGGTCAAGTAGAGACGTGCCGTGCCGTGCCGATGGACCAAGAGTGGCGAAGGGCGGACGTGAGGCTTGGACTGAGGGACCGGTGGCCCGAGGATCAGCTGTGGTGGCTGACAGCCTGGGACAGTGACGAGCAAAGACTTGCGGTCATGTGTTGCCTGAGTCGTGGACTTGGGGACACATGTCGGTGGACGGGGTGCGTGGGCGGTGCATCCCTTCTACAGCTTCGGTTTGGTGGTAGAGCAAGAGAAAAACCATCGGGTGGACGGTTTCCAGGTTTGGACCTCAAAACCCGGGCGCCGATGGTTTCCGAGTTTGGCCACAAAACTCAGGCTGAGGACGGTTTCCAGGTTTGGGCCTCAAAACCTGGGTGCTGCGGGTTTGCTGAGTTTGGGCCTCAAAACTCAGATGCTGGTGAGCTGGTTTCCCGGTTTGGGCCTCAAAACCAGGGGTTGGCTGGAAAGGCTGGTTTCCCGTTTTGGGCCATAAAACCGGGGGTGCAGAGCGGTGGCGGCACGTGGCGGCAATCGGGAGGTTGCGTCGAAGCAACGCTACGAGTTGTGCGGGCGTGGCCGTCAGATCCACCTACCTTCGAGTTGGTCCAGAATAACCTTAGGGTTTAGCTGGTTCGCTCTGTAAGTAGTTAGGGGTAGAGTGGGAATTAGGAATAGTTAGAATTAGGATAAGTAGGGGGAGACACCCACCTCGCCAGCCATCTCAGTTCATTTGCTCTTTGCTTCTAGGGTTTCCTGCTCTCCCAATCCCCTGCTGTAGCTAGCTGAGATCCGCAGAGAACCATACCTCTGTGTACTGGAGATTTTGAGGAAGTGAGGCCGTAACCTCACTGTTGTAGCGTGTGGTAGCCACACGGTTGCAGATCGATGTGTTGATTCGCGTTTTGGTTCGTGTTCTTCGCGTTCTTCGTTTCTCCGCGATTTTCCCGTCACTCGATCTCCCTCTCTCGTGCGTCTTTGCGAAATCCGTTTGAATCAATTTGTTCGTATTTGAAAGGAGATCATTTCCACCGAAGGAAATTATCTAACTTCTCACGAACAAGTAGATCGGGTTGATTTCATTTTCATGGCGCTTTTCGGTTCATCCTCCGCCCCTTTTGATTTCCCGGTGTTTGAGTCAATTTGAGCGGATGATTTCTTGGGGATAGTCTCCTAACTACTCCGTGATCATCCCCTCCAAGTTTGGGAATGTGGGATTTTTGTTTGAATCGATTTGGAGAAGATTTGGGTGAAGGGCGACCGAAATCGCCCTCACTGGGTGTTGGCGGACAGTCCGCCACCCCAGGCGCGGACAGTCCGCGCGTCGGGGACTTGGCCAGAGCAGTGGCCGCGAGTCTCTGCGTTTTGGGTCTCGGTTGACCGGCGGACAGTCCACCGGTGTAAGCCGCGGACAGTCCGGGACTGTCCAGGGAGTTTGCAGCAACTGTGCTGTTTCAGGTATTTGACCGGCGGACAGTCCGGGATCCCCTCGCGGACAGTCCGCAGTAGGGGCGGACAGTCCGGGACCCCAGGGCCGGACAGTCCGCGGATTGGCTGAAGCCTCTGGTTTTGTGCGTTTGCTCTCCTGGCTTCCTCGCTTGGTTTTCGGACTTCTCGTTTGGCCTTGTAGTTGACCAAGGAACCTCTCTAGGTATCTTTGCTACTTGTTAGCATCGGTATTTGGGGATTTCTCGATGTAGCCGTCTATCTACGTTCGAGACTTGGTTTCTGAGGGTCGAACTTGTGCCAGAGCTTTTGGTGTTTTGGTTTGCTATCGCTTTGTGGTGCCTCGCTGTGATCCTAGGGATCATCCACCCTCTTCCAAGGGTCGTGCGCATCACGGTTTCGGTCGTAGCTTTTGGGGGCTGATTTTGGGACATTTGGCCAAAGTTTTGAGAGAAATTTTTGAGCTCCCATTCACCCCCCTTTTGGTCGCCTTGCTAGTGCTTTCTCGGTCCTTCAGATGTTGATGCTCCACAAGCAGCCCCTCAAGTGGTTGATCGAAGGACTACTCTACTACAAGCTCATCCTCAAGATCTCATCATAGGGAGTCCAACAAGGGGTGTAATGACTCAATCTTAAAAACTTGCTTTATTTATTGAACATCACTCGTTTGTGTCTCTTGTTGAGCCTACCATTGTAGATGAAGCTCTAGGTGATCCGGATTGGGTGAATGCTATGCATGAAGAATTAAACAACTTCACCCGCAACCAAGTTTGGACACTTGAAGAGCGATCCAAAGGCGCAAGAGTCATTGGAACAAAATGGGTGTTTAGGAACAAGCAAGATGATCAAGGCAAGGTTGTTAGAAACAAGGCAAGGCTAGTGGCAAAGGGGTTCTCTCAAGTTGAAGGTTTGGATTTTGGAGAGACCTTTGCACCGGTTGCAAGACTCGAAGCCATTCGTATCCTCCTTGCATATGCATCACATCATGACATTAAATTATATCAAATGGATGTGAAAAGTGCATTTTTAAATGGCTTCATAAATGAACTAGTCTATGTTGATCAACCTCCCGGGTTTGAAAATCGTAAAAAAAACCTTCCGGGTTTGAAGACCCTAGATATCCTAATCATGTTTATAGGTTGTCCAAGGCGCTATATGGGCTAAAGCAAGCCCCAAGAGCATGGTACGAGCGCCTCCAGGACTTCCTCATTGGGAAGGTTGACACCACACTATTCACCAAGAAGATTGATGGAGAGATCTTCATTTGTCAAGTCACTTGATGTCGAAGGAGTTCGAAATGTCCATGATTGGAGAGCTCACATTGTTCCTAGGCTTCCAAGTCAAGCAATTGAAGGAGGGGACTTTCATATCTCAAGAGAAGTATACAAAAGACCTCCTCAAGCGCTTCAACACGGATGATTGCAAGCCTATCAAGACTCTAATGCCAACAAACGGACATCTCGACCTAGATGTGGGAGGTAACTCGGTTGATCAAACTCTCTACCGTTCTATGATTGGTAGCTTGTTATATTTGACCGCATCTAGGCTCGACATCATGTTTAGTGTGTGCATGTGTGCTTGCTTTCAAGCCGATCCTAGGGAATCACATCTCATAGCGGTGAAGAGAATCCTTAGGTAACTAAAGCACACCCCAAGCATTGGCCTTTGGTATCCCAAAGAAGCTTACTTCCAACTCATTGGGTATTCCGATTCGGATTACGCGGGTTACAAAGTAGATAGAAAAAGCACATCCGGAGGGTGCCATTTGCTTGGGAGATCACTAGTTTCATGGAGTTCAAAGAAGCAAAATAGTGTGGCCTTGTCTACTGCCGAGGCGGAATACATAGCCGCTGGTGCTTGTTGTGCACAAATCCTTTACATGAAACAAACCCTTTTAGACTATGGTGTAGTTCTAGAAAGGGTACCTTTGTTGTGTGACAATGAGAGTGCGGTTAAGCTTGCTAACAACCCGGTTCAACACTCTCGCACAAAGCACAAAGATATTCGCCATCACTTTCTTAGAGATCATGTTTCAAAGAAAGACATATCCTTAGAGGGAGTTAGAACCGAAGATCAATTGGCGGATATCTTCACAAAACCCCTAGATGAAAACACTCTTTGTAGATTGCAGAGTGAGCTTAATGTGCTTGATCTAAGTAACTTTGTCAAAAGGTGAAAGGGGGTTGTTCTTGCATTGCATTGTACTTTATGCCATGTTTAAATTATGCTATGCACATAGGCTTTGTTGATGCTCACTAAGTGTCATATTTTTAGCATCAACAAGGTCATATAACACAACACAAGGGCCTAAAATCAACAAAAAACCTTTTATAAACTAACGATTTCCACTTGTCCTTGAGTTTTATTTGAATGTAGGAAATTGCAGGGTTTTTGAGCAAAATGACTAAGAGGACCCACCAGGAGGCGAGCACACTCACCTAGGCTCACTTTGGGCCAAGGTGGGGTGGCGCCCGCCACCCATCACTGGCGGCCGCCAGGGGAGTGAGGCCCAAACTCCTCCCCTGCCACGTCACTGATCCAAGGGAGGCATGCCACACTCATTTGCAGCCATTGATCACTTAGCTCATTGCATCCAACGGCCAAGAAGGGATGTCACATGGATCATGACCCAATTGCCCATGTGACGGTTATTTGGACATGCAACCGACCTTGGAACCGCCTCCCTGGAGCTCCTGGATGCCGTTGAAGCAAGGTCGGTGGATCCAACGGCCAGGGGGGTGGCGGCCGCCACCTAGGGCTGGCGCCCGCCACCACACTCATCCCCCTGACCTAACCCTAGGTCCCTTAGGCTATAAATAGGACCCCCCCCGAGCTCATTTGTACTCAGACCTCACCTCATTAGTCCCACTCTCTTGTAAGCGAAGCTCTGGTGAATGAACACTCTAGTTGAGAGACTTAGAGTGAGAGCGAGAGTGAAGAAGAGAAGAGCTGGAGTTGTAATAGAGGATCTTCCAAGTCTCTGGTATAATTCCAAGTCTTTCTTCATTTATCTTAGTGTTCTTCTACTTTCAGCATTTACTTTAAGTTCTTTACTTATTGTTCTTGTTGAGTGCTTTCGATCATAGATAACTTAGTATTTAGTTTGTATCTAGTTTGGGTTCTTCGCTGAGTAAACAGTGCTCTAGTTTTGGACGCAAGATTAGAGTAGTATATATTAGTGTAAGCGCGGTGCTTAGACTAATTATACCTTAGTTTGTGGCCAGCCCCCCGGATAGCTGTGGTAGCAAACAGGTGGTGACAGCCCTGGGAGCCTTCAATTCCACCACGTAGTTGGGTTAGTTCTTAAATCATAAACCTCGTTGTGCACGTTTGAGGTAAATAGTCCAGAGGGTGTGTACGGTTCGAAGAACTAGATAAAACCTTTGTTGCTAAGATAGTTGTGATCGTAAGTGTGTAGGAAAACATTAATTTGTTCATCGGCCAGACCCCGCCGATTTAGTAGTAGTTAGTCTTTCTTTCTTTTCTTTTTAGTAGTAGTAGAAACCAACCCCCATTCATACTTTTCGATCAACCCTGCTAGAATCACTAGTTGTTCATAGCAGTCCTAGTGTTAGTTCTGCCATAGTAGCTTCCCTGTGGAAATAAATACGATACTCGGTTACTCCCGGGTGAAGTGCTACAATAGACTTATTCTGTGCGCTTGCAGAACCTACCAATAGTCATACGAATAGTTAGTTATACTTCTTACATTAAGAAGTATCAACAAACCTTTCTGGCGCCGTTGCCAGGGATAGATTCCATAGTCTACTCCTAGTGACGACGTTAGCAAGAGTCAACAAGCATTTCTGGCGCTGTTGCCGGGGAAGGCAATCGGTGTATCGGTTGAGTCCGTGTTGAATTTATCTTCGCTTAAGCTCCCGCTTAGCGAATCCCAGCTTACCCCATTCTTTCTTTCCTTAGTCCTTATCTTTTTCCTTCATCTTCTACAACTTCTTTTTTTCTTATCTCGTTCTATCTTCACGATGGCCAATAAGACCATTCGTGAGTTTTCTGCTCCTTCTGCCGCTAATGTAGTGATAGGACCAGACGTGATCGATGCCAACCTCAATTTTGAGTTGAAACCAGCTCTGATCACGATGGTCCAAGCTAGCCCGTTCTGTGGCAAGGCTTATGAGGATGCCAATGCTCACCTCCAACAATTCTTGGAGATTTGCGACACCTTCACCATTAAGGGGATAACCCAAGAAGCCATCCGTCTTCGGCTCTTTCCTTTCTCTTTGCTAGGAAAAGCGAAGCAATGGTTCTATACCAATCGCAACGCTGTAGACACATGGGACAAATGTTCCAATGCTTTTCTCGCCAAATTCTTTCCGATGGGCAAGACGAATGCTCCGCGCAACAAAATCTCCAGCTTTACGCAACAAGCCGAGGAATCTATTCCCGAGGCTTGGGAGAGGTTGCAAGAGTATGTCGCCGCTTGTCCGCGCCATGGTATGGAGGACTGGCTATTGATCCAGAACTTCTACCATGGCCTAACCGCATTCTCTAGAAGCCATTTGGATGCCGCCGCCGGCGGTGCATTCTTTTCTCTGAATGTTGCAGATGCTAAGGCTCTCATAGAGAAGATGGTGTCGAACCAAGGATGGAATGACGAGAGACTGCAGCCCCATAAGCGAGGTATGCATTCCCTTAAGGAGGCCGACATGATCGTGGCCAAGATGGACCTGCTCGCAAAGAAGCTGTACAGCTGTGAGAAGATGAACGAACAAGAGAGTGTCCAATCTTTGGAATCCTACATGACTTGTGAAGTCTGTGGAGAAACCGGACATTCTGGGAGCCACTGCCCCGAGCTACATGAAGATTTGAACTTCATCAACAACAACAACGGTTTCCGTCAACAGAATCAAGGATGGAATCAGCCTGCAAATTCTCAAGGTAACAATTCATTCCCCACTCTAATTTTCAGAATTCTGATGATTTCTCGTTCTTAAAGAATCTAGTCTACTCTCAAGGTAGAACTACTGAATTTTTGAATAAGAAATTAATGTCGAATGATAAAACCCTTGAGAATATAAATGCTAAATTGGAAAATTTCTCATCTGCTCTGAAAAATCAATTAAGCTTTAATAAGATGTTAGAAACCCAATTAGCTCAACTTGCTGCTATCATACCATCTTTTGAATCTGGCAAAATTCCTGCTAAACCTGACATGGAAACTGCAAATATGGTTGAAATAAAATATTTTAACTATTATGAAGATCAAACCATGACTGTTAAAAAGGGTGATCCTGGTAGTCCCATAATTAGATGCTCAATCTGGTGAAGTCTTTAAAAATGCCATGTGTGATTTAGGATCGAGTGTGAACATTTTATCTAAAGATTTCTATGAAAACTCGTTCTTTCCACCCATGTCATCCACATCTGCCTATGTTGAGCTAGCTGATCAATCCACTTGCTATGTAGAAGGAATAGTTAATGATTTACCTGTTCATATTAGAGGATCATATGTTCCTGCTGATTTCATAATACTAGTTATGGGAAATAGGAAAGATGTGCCTCTAATCTTAGGTAGACCCTTCTTGAACACTGTTGATGCTTGCATATATATGGGAAGTGGTAAAATGAAAATGACATTAGGAGGGAGGAAGGAAATATTCTCCTTTTCCCGTGGTCCTGCATATGCCGCTAACATGCAGGAAGCAAAACCCGTTCGTACCAAGAAGAGGCGCCCAAGAACAAGGTAGAGCAGAAAGAAAGAACCACCTCCTCCTGAGTTGTGTAATTCACATAACAAGGGAGAGGTGCCAAAAGAAGAAGAACCAGATGTAGTACTTAAAGAAGAAGCACCCAAGGAAGAAGATCCACCCGATAAGGATGAAACCCCTTGGACCTAAGGTATGGTTTTACTTTTAATTTTTCCCTTTTTCGAATAAATAACATATGTCATGCATGTAACTAAAAAAAATCAGTTATCATTAGTTATATGCATAGGTATATGTTAACTTAGTTAGAATAATAAAATATCATAATAGGATAGTTTCCCTTTTCACAACATTAGATAGTTTCCGTTTTTAATAAAATAAGAACAAGAGCTCCGTCCGAGAAAGAAGAAGACCCTTCACCAAGCAAGAAGCCAGCTTGGGGGAGACTCCCGCTCCAATAAGGTATGTCTCAAGCCTACACTTTACATTCAGTTCTTAAATTCTATATCTTTTGAATGTCACATGCTTGCCTAAATAACAACTCCATGAATAAAATTGATAAAATCTGCTTAAACAAGTTGAAACCTGAATAAGATTTGAAATATGTCATGCAAATGCTATTGTTATGGTTTGAATAACTGGTCTTATCTAAGTTGTAGCTTTTGTGGGTTGCACATGCTTTAACTGAAATTATCCTTAGTGAATAAAGTTAGTAAGAAATGGAGTAATTCTTTAAACTTGCTAAAGTGAAATTAGGACCTAATCTGGAGGATTTCTTTTAAAAATCATGAAAACCTTGCTAAAAGTTCCTCCTGGATTTTATCCCATCCCACTACCAGCCAAATATTTGTTAGTCATTAGTCAAAACCACAAAGAGCTTTGTTTGTGTTGAGTTTTGTTAGACCTCATAGATCTTAGTAGAGAAGCTTATCATATCTTTTGAATCAAGATTCACACACACCCACCATAAATTGCCTACTCTCCACTTTGGAAGTTTGCAACTACCAAATAAATTGCTTATTCTCTACACCGGAGATATGCAATACCCTGTCAAACATCCCATTGCTAGCCTTATGCTTATTCCTACATTGGGAATAAGCTTTTCCCCCTCTTCCCCCTTTTTCATTTCTGAATTCCTTTCCTATAGATGTCTGGGGAAATCTAGAGCTAAAAAAAAGAAAGAGAGAGAAAAATGAGCAAAGTAGCTCAAGAAAGGACTAAGTCCTAAAAAAAGTGAGCAAAGTAGCTCAAAAGAGGACTATGTCCTAAGAAAATGTGAGGACACATCTTTTGTCTACTCACTATGTGTAGGGGGACCACAAAAGGGGTACCCCCAATCAACGCAAAACAAATAAGTTAAGCCTAGAGCACCAATTAATAAGAGACCTAACTAGTCTAACCCCCTAAAAAACCAACCCCTCGAGGCCTACAACGCCGGCTCACCGCCAGGAAGGCCGGTCCGCCAAAGCCTTACCGACCGCCTCATGGTAGCCTACCTCTCGAGCCCCGGCACATAGGCCTCGAGCCCACTACAGCCGTACACCGTTCCTCAAGACCCCACGTGGGGACCTCGAGCCTCTCTAACACGGTAACCCATCCCTCGAGACACATCATACCTCCCTCGAGCAGCGCCAGACATCGGATACCAACCCCATACTGCGCATTTAATGCGTCCACCTACTCCGGTCACATCCTCTGGTACACGACGTATGCCACAGTGAACCGGGGCCAGAGTCAAACCTCGTTTTCACCACAAGCATGGGCAAAAAGGCACAAGTACAACACTGTTAGGCCATACCCTGCACTGTAGCACACTCGAGCCACATCTCGAGACCTGGATTCCCGCTGTACGGCCGGGTTTTCCAGGACTTGCCCATACCTGCGGAGGCTCGAGCCCCCCGTAGGCGCCACCTCGAGGCCGACCCTGCGCCCCTTGAGCCCTGACTGCTTTCATGCTATTGGAGGACAGGTACCCCAAGACCCGGAGGGACCCTGCCACGTCCTGTACGTGCCGGAATGGGCGCTGTACAGCCTCCACGTCGCCATGCCTCCACGTCCGCGCCTGGGATGGAGGCCACGCTTCAAGGATGCCTTAACAGCAACCCCCACGCCGGCTCCAGTGATCTCGACAAGACAGAATTCCAACCCTTCGCCGTATTGGGCGTTGTACATATCACTCCAGTGTAACCCTGGCCTCCTCTTGTTCTATAAAAGAGGACACCAGGGCCCTCCACGCACACGAGTCCACACGACACACACATGAGTCCAGACTCTCGTCCACGCTCATTGAGCTTGTATTGCCCCTGTACAAGCACTTAGGTGCAAGTAATACAAGAACCTCCTCCCCCCGCTGGACGTAGGGCCTTCTTTGCCCGAACCAGGATAAACCCTTGTGTCATCTTGCATCACCATCCAGGAAGAGAGCACGCGATCATATTACTAGTTGGTGTCATACCCCCGGGGTCAAAACACTGACAGTTGGCATGCCAGGTAGGGGCCTTCGCATGTCGGAGTCGATTTCTCGTTGTTTCCTGGATGGCTTCTTCCACTCCTTCGTTCTCTGCTGGCGCCGTCATCTGGTTCGGGAGCCTCGAGTTCCTAGCCACCGGCAGCGGCAACGAGCTGACCCTGCTCTCCACGGAGAGCCCGAGCAGAGGCCGTGTCACGCCACCCCACGCGGGGGGCGTGGCGCATCGCCCGCACCACCACGCGAAGCCACCTCGTGAGCGGCGCCGTCGTCACCATCGTCGCCTGGCACAGGCGGTGCCCGCGGCGTACACCCACTTCCCCGCGGCTGGTGCAGAGTCCCTGAGGAGAAACCTGCCCGGCGCGCGGCCGGAGACTTCTAGGGCGCGCGCGCACTCTCCCAGCGAGTTCACGTTCGTCATGCGCACGGACCGGGAGCCTGGCTAGAGGCCCCCGAGCCGTGCTCCGTCGACACCACCTGGCTTCCTCCCGCACGGGGTGTACCGCGCTCGACGCCAGCGGCCCCCGTTCGGCCTCAACAACTCCGCAGCTGTCTACGCCCACCACCTCGACGAGCGCCGTCAGGACCGGGCGGCGGCAGAGCGGGAGGAACGTCCGGGCGTGATCCTACAAGCCACCACCGACCTGGAGATCGTCTACCCCGCGCACGTCGACCGCGGCTTCTCACGAGTCATCGAGCCACCCCGGCGAGCCACCATCGGAGAGTGGTACCGCGAGCTGCAGTCCCAGCATGAGCCAGGGCGGCGCGACATCAACAGCTCCGACTCCAACGAGTACGACTACCACGACCCTGACCTCTGGGGTCCCACCAGGGAGTGCTTCCAGCTCGAGGGGGTCGTGGGCGATGCCGAGGACGACAACGACAACGACGCCAGGCCGACGCTCAATCTCGAAGAGCCCAACGACGTGGCTGCGGCGGGCGGTCCACACGTTTGGGGAGGAACGAACCCCCGGCACCGGATGCACCACCTCAGCACAACGACGATCGGGCGGCGCAGCTCGCGCAGCTGCGGGAGGCGATCACCAAGGCTGAGGAGGACCGACAACGCCTGCTGCAGCTCGAGCAAACTCTTGTGCAGGAACAAGCTCAGCCTCGAGGCACCGGCGCTCGTGGCCGTGCTCGAGAGGTCCACCGGCAGATCCTCGAGGATGGGGCACCAGCACGCCCCGAGGTGCGCTTCCCGCGAGCCGGGCAGAACATGGTGGCGGCTGCGATGCTGCTCCGCGATCTACCCGCCATCTCCAACCCTGACGCCAGGCGCATGCTCGGGGAAATGAAGAACCTCCTCGAGACAGCCGCTCTGCAGCAGGCCGAGAGCTCAGCCTCGCGCCGGCGCGGAGCGGCCTCGGAGAAGCCAATAGACACGCCCCGCAACGAGCGTGAGACATCCGTCCACCAGCCGGACGCCTCTCGAGCCAGGCCAGTCCGGGAGCGGATCGTCGACAACCGGCCACCTCGAGACCCCAATGACGCCCGCAACAACATCAACCGCCGGCACAAGGACAAAGGGGCCGAGGAGCGTGGCTATAATGCCCATCGAGGGGGGCGCTACGACAGTGACGAGGACCAGCAAGCCCTCGAGCCCCCGGGCCCCATGGTCTTCAGCCGGGCCATCCGCAGCTCAACCCTCCCCGACCGCTTTCGACCACCGACCAACATCGTGAAGTATGACGGGGAGGTCGAGCCCAAGCTATGGCTCTCCGACTTCCGCCTGGGCTGCCAACTGGGCGGAGCAAAGAGCGACGACCGCGTGATCATACGCCAGCTCCCACTCTACCTCTCGGACACTGCCCGTCGGTGGCTCGAGGGGCTCCCGCCGGATCAGATCCACGACTGGGCCGACCTAGTCAGGGTCTTCGATGGGAATTTCAAGGGGACTTATGTGCGCCCAGGCAACCCCTGGGATCTACGACGTTGTAGGCAGATAGCGGACAAGCCCCTCCGCGACTTCGCTCGGCGATTCTCGAAGCAGCGCCTCGAGCTCCCCCACGTGCCTGATGAGGATGTCATCTCAGCGTTCCTCGCGGGCACGACATGCCAAGAGCTAGTCCACGAGCTAGGGAGCTACCATCCTAGGACGGTCGAGGATTTGATGGATCGTGTCACTAGCTTTGCCTCAGGCGACGAGGCAGTGGGGGCCTTCTTTGGCCGCTCCACGGACAAAGGCAAGGCGGTGGCCACGCCGGAGGGCTCGAGCAAGGGCAACAATGACAAGAACCACAACAACAACAAAAAGAAGAAGAACAAAGGCAAAGGTCAGAAGGCGAAGCGCGACGCCGATGACGATGACGATGAAGAAGTGCTCGTGGGCGCCCTCGAGCCTAAGAAGCCTCGAGGCCCCCCTGACGGGGTTGTCTTCGACAAAATGCTCGAGGACCCCTGCCCTTATCACAAGGGTCCCACGAATCACAAGTTGAAGGACTGCCGAATGATGAAGGGCTTCTACTCCAAGCTCGGCGACAAGAAGGAAGACGCGCCTAAGGGCAAGGACAACAATCGACACGATGACTGGGACGCGGACGGCAACTTCCCCCCCGTGCGCGACTGCTTCATGATCTACGGGGGCCCAACCGTCGGGCTCTCAGCTCGAGATAGAAAGAAGGAGCGCCGAGAGGTCTTTGCACTCTGCCACGACGCCCCCCGGTATCTTGACTGGTCTGATGCGCCGATCACGTTTGACCGTGACGACCATCCGGACCATGTCGTAAATCCGGGGGCGTACCCCCTCGTCGTCGACCCCGTCATCGTCGACCTACGGTTCTCCAAGGTGTTGATGGATGGGGGCTCGAGCCTCAACATCATATACCTCGAGACCCTCGACCTCCTGGGGATTTCGAGGGACCAGCTCCAACCCAGCGTCGGGGGGTTCCACGGAGTCGTACCAGGGAAGAAGGCCCACCCCCTCGGGCGCATCGACCTACCTGTTTGCTTTGGCACGCCGGCCAACTTCCGCCGGGAGACGCTCACCTTCGAGGTGGTTGGGTTCCAAGGGACCTACCACGCCATCATCGGCAGGCCTGGCTACGCCAAGTTCATGGCGGTCCCCAGCTACACATACTTGAAGCTCAAGATGCCAGGGCCGAAAGGGGTCATCACCGTCGACACCTCCTACGAACACGCGTACCACTGCGACGTGGAGTGCGTCGAGCGTGGGGAGGCCAACGTCCAAGTCGACTCGCTCGAGGCACTGGCTGCCCTGGCCACCGAGGCCCCTGAAGCAAAGCGCCACGCCGGCACCTTTGAGCCGACAGAGCACACCAAGCAGATACCCGTCGACCCGACCTCGACCGACGGCAAGACGCTGGCCATCAGTGCCAGCCTCGAGCCTAAATAGGAAGCAGTGCTCATCGACTTTCTCCACGCGAACATCGACATGTTTGCGTGGAGCCCCTCGGACATGCCAGGCATACCGAGGGGAGTCACCGAGCACGCCTTGGACATCCAGGCCGGGTCCAGACCGGTGAAGCAACGCCTGCGCCGCTTAGACGAGGAGAAGCGTAGGATCATCGGCGAGGAGGTGCACAAGCTTTTGGCGTCTGGATTCATCAAGGAGGTATTTCACCCGGAGTGGCTAGCTAACCCTGTACTAGTTAGGAAAAAGAATGGAAAAATACGGATGCGCGTAGACTACACTGGTTTGCATAAAGCATGTCCAAAAGTTCCATTTCATTTGCCTAGAATTGATCAGATTGTCGATTCCACTGCGGGGTGTGAAGTACTTTCATTTCTCGATGCGTATTCCGGCTACCACCAGATTAAGATGAAAGAATCCAACGAGCTCGCTACCTCTTTTATTACACCTTTTGGTATGTATTGCTATGTTACAGTGCCCTTCGGCCTTCGAAACGCCGGGGCAACATATCAGCGTTGTATGCAGCATGTCTTTGGCGAACACATAGGCAAAACCGTCGAGGCCTACGTCGATGACATCGTGGTTAAGCCAAGAAAGTCGGGGACCTCATCAGCGATCTCGAGACCACGTTCGAGTGCCTCCGGGCCAAGAATGTGAAACTCAACCCCGAGAAATGTGTCTTTGGTGTGCCTCGAGGCATGCTACTTGGCTACATTGTCTCACATCGGGGGATCAAGGCCAACCCCGAAAAGATCTCAGCAGTCACGAGGATGGGCCCAATTCGAGACCTCAAGGGCGTACAGAAAGTAACAGGCTGTCTAGCCGCTCTCAGCAGGTTCATCTCGAGGCTAGGGGAAAAGGCGCTACCCCTCTACCGCCTGCTAAAGAAAATGGAATGCTTTGCGTGGACGGTCAAAGCCGAGGAGGCCCTAACCAAGTTGAAGGGGTTGCTAACTTCCGCGCCAATTCTCATGCCACCACGACCAGCCCAGGGTGACGATCCCCCCGAGCCTCTTCTCCTCTACGTGGCCGTAACCACCCAGGTGGTCAGCGCGGTCGTAGTCGTCGAGAGACACGAGGAGGGTCACGCGCTACCAGTCCAACGGCCGGTGTACTTCATCAGTGAGGTGCTCTCCGAGGCCAAGGTCCGGTACCCACACATCCAGAAGCTGCTCTACGGCATCATCATCACGAGGCGCAAGCTCCAGCATTATTTCCTCACTCATCCCATGACAGTGGTATCGTCCTTCCCTCTCGGAGAGATCATCAACAACCGAGAGGCCACAGGGCGCATCACCAAGTGGTCTGCCGAGCTGATGGGGGAGGCCATCACCTACGCTCCACGAAAAGCCATCAAGTCGCAAGCGTTGGCGGACTTCGTTGCTGAGTGGACCGACACCCTGCTCCCGCTGGCACAAATCCAAGCCGAGCTCTGGACTATGTACTTCGACGGGTCCCTCATGAAGACAGGGGCAGGCGTAGGCCTGCTCTTCATCTGACCCCTCGGAGTCCACATGCGCTACCTGCGCGTCCGATGCAAACAGTACCTCTCTGGAACCTTACTGGACTGGCATCGGACGCTGCTACAGTGAAACCCTAGCGTCCGATGCTAGACCCCCGGCGCATCCGATGGCAACGGATGCTCCGATGGTCAGCGTCCGATGCTCCTTCAAAACCACTGTCAGATGACACGTGGCAACGGACGCTCCGATGCGATGAACTCAGCGTCCGATGCCTACAGGCTCAGCGTCCGATGGTCCCGAAACAGCACTGTTCTTCCGTGAAATTCACTCGATCTCCTCCGAATCAAAAGCACTAAGGCTTAGACTTGGTATGAGGAGTTCCAAGGATGTTAGTGAGCTATCCCATGGGAATCATGGCTCGAACCTAACTCCAAATCGAGCAAATGGAAGAAATCGGGGCTATGGAGCAAAAAAACCGATCCAACATGAAAATCGTTCGATCTCCTAGACCGTGAGGTTAGAGGAGAATTCCTTCGGTGGAAAGAAGTGCCTCACGACCTAGGACAACTTGGTTCAAACGGATTTGCAAAAGATGAACCGAGCAAAGAGATCGATCAACGGGAAAAACGTGGAGAAAAAGGATTCCGCGAAGAACACCACCAAAACGCGAATCACAACCACGAATTGCAACCGTGTGGCTAACACCCGCCACAATAGTGAGGATATGGCCTCACTTCCTCAGAATCAATAGTACACAGAGGCAAGTCTCTCTGCGGATCTCAGCTAGCTACAGCAGGGGATGGGAGAGCAGGAAACCCTAAGTGCGAAAGAGCAAATGACTGAGATAGGGGAGGAGGGTGTCTCCCCTGACTACTTAAACTAACCTAGCCTAAAGCCTAATTCCTACTCTACCCCTCACTACTGTAATTACAGAGCGGGCCAGGAAAACCCTAAGGCTATTCTGGTCCACCCGAGTGGTAGGTGTATCGGACGGCCACGCCCGCACTGGCCGAAGCGTTGCCTCGACGCAACCTCCGGATAGCCGCCACGTGCCGCCCTCGCTCTGCACCCCCGGTTTTGTGGCCCAAACCGAGAAACCAGCCTTTTCCAGCAGCCCCTGGTTTTGAGGCCCAAACCAGAAAACCCGCAGCGCCCAGGTTTTGATGCCCAAACCTGGAAACCCTCCGTCGCCTGAGTTTTGAGGCCAAACTCGGAAACCCTCAGCCCGAGTTTTGTGGCTCAACTCGGAAACCCAGCACCCAGGTTTTGAGGCCCAAACCTGGAAAACCGTCCACCGGTAGTTTTTCTCTGGCTCAACTACCAAACCGGAGCTGTAGAAGGGATGCACTGCCCGTGCACCCCGTCCACCGACACTTGTCCCCAGGTCCTTGACCCGAGCAACAACGTGCCCCGCAGTTCTTCGCTTGTCGCTGTCCCAGGCTGTCAGCCACCACAGCCGATCCTCAGGCATCCAGTCCCTCAGTCCAAGCCTCACGTCCGCCCTTCACCGCTCGGTACATCAGCATGGCACGTCCGCCGCATGGCACGCCCATCCTTCACCGCACCCGGTCCATCGGCACAACACGTCTCAACTTGACCTTCACCTAGCCCTCAATCACTGTCTCCGTGCTCGACACCTGCACAACACAAGCCAAAGACCCTGCAATCAAACCCGTTGACAATCACTCATCACTCAGAGACCCAGCATACACCCATGTATCCGCAATCTCCCCCTTGATGAGTGCATTGTCAACTACACACACAAATCATAAGAAGAGAAGAAGGGAGGAAGGAGAGGGAGAGAAAACTCGACCAAATGACCCAAAAGCATAGCAAAGCCGAAGAAGGTCAAGTGAAAAGAGCGAAAGAACTTGGTCCCCAAAGACATGGGCAACGGCTCGACGCAACCAAGCAAAGCAAAACTAGCCCTCAAGAAGAGGTAGAACAGGCTCAACACCGCTAGCAGAACAGCGATTGGAAAATCGAAGCAAAATGCTAGTCCCTCAAGATAGAGGCACCGAGGCTCAACACAACTAGCAAAGAAAGTTCGATACCAACGCCTTACGGCCAAACACGCTTCGCACCAATTGAAAACCGATCGAAATGCCTCCAAACCAAAAGAGAATGCTCCGATCCAATTGAAAGACGAAGGCCAAAATGTTTGCTAGTTCCTCAAGACAGAGGCAAAGGCTCAACACAACTAGCAAAACTCCCCCTCGACAAGTGCAAGAACATCCGGGGTACTCCCCCTTAGACGAACATCCGGGAGTATATGATTTGAAAATTCTCCCCCTTAGATGAAAATGCACGTATCAAGTAAAAAGTTCTCCCCCTTAGAAAATGCACCAAGCAAAAGTGCCAAACAGAGAGAAACTCCCCCTTCCAACATGCATATGAAGTCAGAAATGCAAGTTAGTAGCTTCAGGCGTATAATCAAAAGAGTGCAAGAATGCTCTAAACAGTATAGCTCTAACGACACAACTAAGCACTCAAAAAGCAAAGGCTCAAACTGATCACCAGATGTGAAATATGAACATATGAGCAAATGAGCAGTTTTGAGTCAAAAGGATAGTCACCATCAAAATAGCACTAAACAAGTATAGGCAGGAGTCTAAACAAGTGCTAAGCATGTATGAAAGGTGAACTACCCCTAGCAAAGTTCAAACATCATGCTGATACCAATTGAAGTGCTTGTGAGTGCAGTTTTATTCGGAGGTTGCAGCGGTGAAACTTCACAAGTTTAATTTTCAGCATGTGAGTGCGAGAGGTTGAAAGCTTGTCTTGGCCTAACTTTTCAACCGAGCGAAGCCTATGCCGAAGCAATCAGAAGCTTAAAGCCACGGTTTCAATCATACACTACACGGCTCAAATTTGACTCAATGTGCAATGAGAAACAGTCTCGATACCGTGAGGTGTTGACAAGCAATCCCATCTCGATCTTTTCAATTCACTAAAGCTTGGTTCAAATTTTAAGCAAGATATGAATAGACCAAGCAAGTGAATGACTCAGAACTAGAGACATAGCAACCTAGCATACATGTAAAGCAGGAGTAAACTCAACACATCCTACACAAGCTAGTTGCATATCTCAATGGTGAACATTTTCAGATTTTAAGTTATTAAGCAAATTCACCATTTCAAAATAGCTCAGCTCATAACATGTACTAGTGATCAGAAAGAGCATAAGCTACAAGTATCCATCATAAGCGTCAGAGCATACTAAACAGAGCATAGTTACATTCTAGTGATTATAAACATGAAGCTCAGAATGTAAATGCGTATGCTAAAATGCAAAAGAAAAGAAAGACAAACGAAAAGAGTCTGTCTATACAAGATCCAAAATGTTTCCCCCATCTAAAAGGGGAAACACACACCAAGCTCACCCCTCAACCGGTTAAAGGTTGATTCATCTAAAGGCTTGGTGAAAATATCAGCCAGTTGATGGTGAGTATCGACATGGCGAAGGTCGATATCACCCTTCTCCTGGTGGTCTCGCAGAAAATGAAAGCGCACATCGATGTGTTTGGTCTTCGAGTGAAGCACGGGGTTCTTAGCAACGCTAATAGCACTCGTGCTGTCACAAAGCAAAGGAACACGAGTAAAGCTCAGACCAAAATCACGCAAAGTGGCCATCATCCAAAGCAACTGGGAACAACAGCTAGCCGCAACAACATATTTGTGACGGAACGGCCCTAATCCCATGGCCCACGTGTCCCTGTCACCCTCTGACAGCCGAACCCATGTTCCATGTGATTAAGACCTTTTCATCACCGGGCTACATCAGTGCCCATTGTCCGCAGGATCATCTCACAATTCGGTTACAGCATTTCATAATTTTACAAACAACATCGGAATAAAGAGCGGAAGACTTAAATAACATTAGTTTTACAAACCGGAGTTCCAAATAGAATTTAAGGTACGGTTATTACAGACCATGTTCTGACAATTCAAAATAGACAACATAGCAGAGTACAACAACATAAAGATACTTCACCCAGCCCGAGGGTGCACAACTATTCCTCGGCCTCATCGGCCTCCTCCTGAACGAAGGTCACACAGCAGGCGTCTAGACACATCGGGTGCTCAGGCATACCTGCAGCATGGGTAACAAACCCTAAGTACTGGGGTACTCAACAAGACTTAACCGACTAAAGAAAAAGGGAGAAGACTCAGGAATGAGAGGCTTAGGGTAGTCAAGGTAAGGCTTTAGCAAGATCAAGTATTTTGCAGAATAGTATTTTTGTAAACCTTGTTTTATTTTGGAAAGGTTCGGTATTCCTCAATTCTTCATCATTCATGATTCATTTTACTTTTCAAAACATTCCTAGTTGAGAACCACTCTCCGTTGACAGTCAGTGGACCAAGTCTCCATAACCGAGGAGCAACGTTAATCCGGATAAATAATACTCAGCTGAGGATCCCTATCCACACTGCATATGTAGCACCCAAGCTTGCATATGCCAACTCGTCTACCACGATTCCTCCAAGATTAGAACGGTCCTACGCCACCCGGAAGTACAGTACACCACTCCAATCCGGGCCTCTAACCCACGTGGGTACATGCTACTTCCGCCATCTCTCCACTCCCAGTGCGCGGTTGTCGGCCTCAATCAAGGATTCCTCGGAGCCAGAGCTTTCCGTAGTATGTGAATAGTTACAAGTCTTGACCAGCAGGCCCCCATACGGATGGTCCCTAATTTTCCAGCCAGAACTACACCTTGGTTATATCTCACCCAAGCGTAATAGTCCTGTCAGTTTTTCAACCCTGTCCCGGTCGGTGTCAACTGTTGAGTCCCGGACTACAACATGACGGCACCGTACGCGCGGACAACCTCTTCTCGCCATTGACTAGGCACGACCAGTTACCTAGCCAACAGTCGGGAAGTAAAGCCAAATCCCCATAAAGTTCTTTAAAGTGATCACACTTTTGAAATTGGCATTTTTATTGCAAAGTCTAAGTCGATAAGCATTGCTAAGCATTTTTCAAATACTTTTGAAAAGCAGGTATCGGGTGTATCAGTGGTCAAGGTGGATAATGCACCAATTAGGATAGCACTCAACTCCTATAAACCTAATGCAGTAATTTACTCAAAAGCATTAAGGAAAACATTTTATAAATCCAAGGGAAAGGTTGGATGCACCGGGGCTTGCCATGAAGAGCGAAGACGGCAGTCTCGGGAAAAGAGGTGCGGAGATCGGAGTCCGGGATCGCCTCGGGAGTTGGTTCGTTGGCGGCGGTCTCGACCTTGACTCCTCCTTCGGTGACTATACGAATGCAATGATGCATGCACATGAGTATGCTAGCATGAACAAAATGCACAGGACACAACTAGGGTATAGCTAAGTGGGATCATGGACATAAACTTACTTATCATTTTTAAGCAATATTAGTCAACCCTACTAGGCAACTTTCATTAAACCTAAACAAAAGTCATGCATGGCATCTCAAACATCATAGACCAGAGGGGTATGGGTCTATGGACATCAAACAATCCAAAAGTCACATTAAAAGACATTCAACACTAAACCCTAATCTCTTTTCTATTTTTCTTAATTATTTAAAAAGGTCATTTTATGAAGGTGCTCCAAAAATTACCAAATTAATCTCATTAGTTCATTATGGTACAAGTATGTGGCAAAACAAATTTCATAATTTTTGGAGGTCATTAAGGTGCTCAATTAAATCTAGAGATTAATTAACAAAAGTCACTATTCAAGATTTAAAATAAAAGCTTAAAAATCAACTTGTTCCAAAAGGCTTCAAAATTTCACCAGAGACTTGTCATGGCATAAGAAGCTCACAAAAACTTATCTCATAATTTTTGGAGTTATAAATCATTTTCTAAAAATCCAAAACTCTCCATTTATTAATTAAATGGGAGATTTTTCATTTTCAAGTTTTTACAGAAAGGTCAAGTTTTATATTTTTATAAAATACTTCAAGGTACAAAGAGTCTATCCTCAAAATTTCAGAATTTTTGAAGCAACACAGAAAATCACACAAAAAGATGAAAACTGAACACTATTCACATCTTAAAAGAAAAAGAAAAAAATGAGCACTGTGCGCGCTCTGCTCGCCGCCGGCGGCCGGAACGCGGCGGTGCTGGCTACGCCGGCCATACCAGGCGCTCCGCGGCGAAGCCAAGGACACGGGAAGCATCAGGGAGCTCACCGGCGTTGATTAGGCGGCTCGGCGAGGGAAGGGGATGGACGGAGAGGGTGATCGACGGTGACCGGCGGACGGGTTACGGCGGCGACCGGTGCTCCGACGGCCCTGCGCAACACACAAGACCGCGAGGGCCTGGTTAGAGTCGCACGGAGCCAAGGAACACGACACAGGGGTCGGGGAGGGATGATCACGACTGGAGGAGGAGTATTTCTCGAACCCGAGTTCGCCGGGGTTTCGCCGGAGAGGGAAACAGCGAGTTACGCCGGGCGATAGAGGTCGGTAGAGACCAAATTGAGGGGTGGAGAAGATGCGTGAGCTCAAGGCGGAGCTGTTGAGCTAGGTAGTTGAGCGGCGGGAGGTCGGGAGAGAGCTGGAGGCGACGGCGGAGGCGAGTGAAGAGCTCGGGCTCCGGCGGGCCTTTTATAGGCGCGGTTAGCGGCCGGTAGAGAGCTCGCCGAGGTGCGGATAAGCTCGGCGGAGGCGTGCGCACTCGATTGCAGGCTGGCGGGAAGGACGGCGTGCGCTCAGGCCCTGGGCATGAGCTCGCCGGCGTTGGCCACGCGGCGGCGATGCTCTGGGCGCTGTAGGGGACGGGAGAGAGTCAGCGCGTGCGCGTGCGGGAGGAGAATGATGTTGCGGGTGAGGGTGACAGGTCGGGGGCACGCGTGCGACTGCCTGGTGCGCGGCGCGTGCAGCGCCGGCGAGCGCCATGGCCGGGCCCCCCTAGCTCGAGGTAGGAGATGAACAGTCTATGCCCTAGGGTTTGACTTTCTGTATTTTGCAAATTACTCTCAAAAATTGAACTGTGCAGCAAAAACTCAAAACACCAAAGTTGTTCAGAAAAATGAGATCTCCGACTTTGTCAATATGAACATTTTCAAATTCTAAATATTTTTGAACTATATTAGAAAACAGAAAAGGGAACACTTTTGGAATTTGAATCAATTCAAAATTACTTTTGATTTTATATTGAAACTTGAAAATCTGTAAATATGAAAGTTGTTCCTTTTGCCAAAACCTACAACTTTGTTATTATACACTTCTTCTGAAACTCATTAGTTTTCAAACTAATTTCAAAAACCAAAAAGGGAACAAAAGTTGGAATTTGAATGAATTTGAAATAACTCAAAATTTTGTACTGCAACTTGAAAATTTGTAAATACCAAAGTTGTTTCTCTTGACCAGATCTACAACTTTGCTTTTTGGACCAACCCCAAATTTTGAATAATTTTTGAATCACAAAAAGAGGGATAAAATCCAGGGTTTGGAAATCAGGGTTTTGCAAAGAAATTTGAAATCTGATTTTGGTTTTTGAACTTTGGTCAACACAACAAAACTTCAAGACACCAAGGAACAAGAAATACACCAAACATAGCCATAGAGGTGAAATTACTATTTTGCCCCTATAGGAAGGTTAGGGCTTTTAGGGTTTTTGAAAAGGGAATTGCTACACAAGTATTAAGCAAAACTTAATGCAAGGCAAACAAAATGATTAATGAATAATGATGATGACATGTCAGGTTAATTATAGTTTAAACACTAGGGGTGTTACAGCCTTCCCCCCTAAAAAAAAATCTCGCCCCGAGATTCCACGTCTTAAGAAGGAAAAGACAAAACTTACATCTACAGAGTATTGAGAAAGTCAGGATAGTTCTTTGCTAAGAAGTCTTCAGATTCCCAAGTGGCTTCTTCTTCAGAGTGTTGGTTCCACTGGATCTTGTACCATCTTGTGGTAGTCCTCCGAGTAACACGATCCTTGTGATCCAACACGCGAACTGGATACTCAGAGTAAGACAGATCAGGTTCTAACTCAACACCTTCAACTTCAACCACATGCTCGGGCACTCGGAGACACTTCTTGAGTTGGGAGACGTGAAACACATTATGAACTGCTGAAAGATGATCGGGCAAACTCAGCTTGTAAGCGACCTTGCCACAGCGATCCAGAATCTCAAAGGGACCAATATAGCGAGGTGCTAATTTCCCTTTAACTCCAAAACGAGTGACTCCTTTGGTGGGTGAGACCTTCAGATACACATAATCCCCGATCTCGAACTGCAGAGATCGACGTCTCTTGTCAGCATAACTTTTCTGTCGGGATTGTGCAATCTTCATGTTCTCTTGTATATGCTTGACTTTCTCTTCCATATCTTTCACTAGGTCAACTCCAAAGAGTTCTCTTTCTCCAGGTTCAGACCAACTGAGAGGTGTACGACAACGACGACCGTACAGTGCTTCAAAGGGTGCCATCTTGATGCTTTCTTGGTAACTGTTATTGTATGAGAATTCTGCCAAGGGCAAACAATTATCCCAAGTATCTGCGAAGGTGAGCACGCAGGCTCTCAACATATCCTCCAACACTTGGTTGACTCGCTCAGTTTGTCCATCTGTTTGTGGATGATATGCTGTACTATGCAAGAGCTTGGTTCCAAGTGAGGTATGGAACGCTTTCCAAAACTTTGCGACAAACTGGGTACCACGATCAGAGATGATGCTCTTGGGTATGCCATAGAGTTTGACTATGTTGTTCTTGTACAAAGCGGCATATGTGGGAACAGTGTAGCTGGTTTTCACTGACAGGAAGTGAGCTTGCTTAGTGAGACGATCCACGATCACCCAGATGGAATCATAACCTTTTTGGGTCTTGGGTAGCCCATTTATGAAATCCATACTGATATCGTCCCATTTCCAGGCAGGTACAGGTAAAGGTTGTAATTCTCCTCCAGGCTTCATGTGCACGGCTTTGACCTTCTGGCAAGTATCACAGCGAGCGACATAGCGAGCGATTTCAATCTTCATCTTTGTCCACCAGAACCTTTGTTTCAAGTCCTGGTACATCTTGTTGCTGCCGGGGTGGATAGAGAATCTAGTTAGGTGTGCTTCATCAAGGATTAGCTGTCTCAACTCAGGCACCTTAGGAACTACCAGACGATTCTTGAACCATACCACTCCTTCATCATCAATCCTGAAACAATCAGCCTTTCCGGCTTGGACCTTTTTGAGGATGTGCTTGATTCCAGGGTTATCCTTCTATGCAGCGATGATCTGCTCTCTGATAGGGGTCTCTATTCTGATATTATTTAGAGCTCCTTGCGGAATCATTTCAATACCCAGCTTTTCTAGCTCATAACACAGAGAAGAACCATTAGGCTTCATCATCAGACAATTGCAATGTGACTTGCGACTGAGTGCATCAGCGACCACATTCGCCTTACCCGGATGGTAATGCACTTCGAGATCATAATCCTTAATTAACTCAAGCCATCTTCTTTGTCTCATGTTTAGTTCCTCTTGAGTGAAGATATACTTCAGGCTTTTGTGATCAGTGTACACATTACAGGTACTGCCCAACAGATAATGACGCCAAATCTTCAAGGCATGCACTACTGCTGCTAACTCAAGATCATGGGTTGGATAATTCTCCTCATGTCGCTTAAGCTGCCGGGAGGCATAAGCGATCACTCGACCTTCTTGCATCAAAACACAGCCCAATCCAGTTCTAGATGCATCACAGTAGACATCAAAGGGCTTCTCGATGTTCGGCTGGGCTAGCACTGGTGATGTAGTTAACAGTTTCTTCAACGTTTGAAAGGCTTGCTCACAGGCTGGTGACCAGACAAACTTCACATCATTCTTCAACAACGCGGTGATAGGCTTGGCGATTCTTGAGAAATCTGGGATGAACCGACGATAATATCCAGCCATTCCCATAAAGCTGCGGACCTTGTGCACAGTGGTAGGTGGCTTCCAATCCAGAATATCTGCCACTTTTCCGGGATCAACTGACACACCTTCAGCGGATAAGACATGACCAAGGAACTGTATCTGATCTAACCAGAACTCACATTTACTGAACTTGGCATACAGCTGATGTTCTCTGAGATGGGATAAAACGATACGAAGATGCTTGGCGTGATCTTCAGGGGTTTTTGAGTAGATAAGAATGTCGTCGATGAACACGACCACAAATTTATCAAGCTCTGGCATGAAAACAGAGTTCATGAGGTACATGAAGTGAGCAGGGGCATTGGTCAAACCGAAGGACATGACCAAGTACTCATATAGGCCGTATCTGGTGGTGAAAGCTGTTTTAGAAATATCTTCTGGTCGGATCTTTATTTGGTGGTAGCCAGATCTGAGATCAATCTTGGAGAACACCTTGGCTCCAGTTAGTTGATCAAAGAGAAGATCAATGCGAGGCAAAGGATATTTGTTTTTGATGGTGACCTCGTTGAGAGGACGATAGTCAACGCACAGTCTGAGACTTTTGTCTTTCTTCTTTACAAAGATTGCAGGACAGCCCCAAGGAGATGAGCTTGGGCGAATGAAACCCTTGTCCAACAATTCTTGTAACTGAGTTTTCAACTCTGCCAACTCTCTGGGAGGCATTCGATAAGCTCTGCGGGATATAGGAGCAGTCCCGGGCTTTAGCTCTATGGCAAACTCAACATCACGGTCAGGAGGTAGACCAGGTAGATCCTCTGGAAAAACATCAGGGAATTCACAGACCACGGGGATGTCTCTGGTCTCCAGAACACAGGTGGTGTTTATTCTGGCTGCTGGTTTTTGAGGCATTGGAAGTTGGAGAAGGAGTTTGGAGGTACTGTTAGGAATATCCACTCTCACAACTCTATTCAGGATGTCGATCATGGCTTTATACTGACACATCCAATTCATGCCTAGAATGACATCTATCTCTTGATCACGCAGTACTATCATAGTGGTGGGAAACAAATGTTCCCCCAACCTTACTGGTATACTGCGAACCACTTCCTTAGTACTTATACGCCCTCCAGGCGAAAATATGCAGAAATTTTCTTTTAAATCTTCAATTGATATCTCATGTTTGATGACAAAAGTACGACTGATGAAGGAATACGATGCACCAGAATCAAACAACACAACTGCAGGATGGTTGGCAACGGGAAACCTACCGATCATGACGGGCTCTCCCTTTGGGATGTCGCTGACAGTGGTGTAGTAGACTTGCCCGTGGTTCTTGACGAACTTGCCCTTCTGAGCGTGCTGCTGCGGGGCACGATGCTGCTGCTGCTGAGGTCCTCCAGGACCCTTCTGAAAGTTCTGTGCATACTTCTTGGGCTTTGGATAATCTCGAGACCAATGGCCAGTCTGGCCGCAGTTGTAACAGGGATGGTTATAGGCTGTTTGAGGGGTGGTGATACGAACACCTGGGGCGTTCGGCTGTGTGGCACTTTGCTGATTGGCGTTGTGGGTGGTAGCCGCAGTACGGACGACTACTTGCTGGTGAGGATAAGGTAGGCGATTTTGGTGGTGGTGGCTGAGGTGATAGATGACCCTCTGGCGCTTGTGATTGCCAGAGAAGCTGCTGGATCCTGCTTTCTTCTTCTTCTTCTCTTCCTGGTACTGGCGATTGCTTTCTTCAAAAGCAACAGCCCGGTCAACAACATCATGATAAGAACCGGTCAGGTTATTGGACAAGCTTCGGCGAATCTTAGGATGTAGCCCTCTGAGGAAACAATCCCTTTTCTTTTCATCAGTGTTGACATACTCAGAGGCATACTGACTGAGGTGATTGAATTGACCCACATACTGCATGACTGTGGAGTCTTTCTGTTGAAGTGCCAGGAACTGATCAAGCTTCATCTTCATCAATCCGGAAGGGATGTGATGAGCACGAAAGGCAGTGCGGAACTCTTCCCAGGTCAACTGATGACCTTCTAGCTGGGCAGCTACCAGATTAGCATACCAAGCACTAGCTGGTCCACGAAGCTGCTGAGAAGCAAACCGAGGCTTCTGGATGTTCGTGCAATTGATCAGACCAAACTTCTGCTCCATGGTGCGGAGCCAATCATCAGCTTCTAGGGGTTCATCGGCCTTAGTAAAGACCGGTGGTCGGGTCTCGGTGAAGTCTGCATAGGTAGTCTCACGGTTGACGTCGTGACGACCACGGTGACCATTGTTCTGCTGCCCTTGTTTCTGAGCCATCAGGTTAGCAGCGGCTGCCAAAGCTGCAATGGCATCTGCTAGAGTAGCTGGTACTGGTGGAGGATTGGGAAGGTTGGCATTTCCGGAACCTCCAGCTCCAGCGCGAGTGTTCACAGGCATCTGTTAAGCAACTTAGAACTTAGCATTCATATATAGAGCTCTGAAAACAACTGACTGACAAGCTTCATTGATTCAAAGGTAGCTGATGGATACAGATAACTGACAGATGACAACTGACTGATAAGGGGAAAAAGGTACGAAGGAAAGATACAGACTCAACTTAACAAACTACTGACTAGCGCTCCCAAACCTAGACTAAGGTTTTAGGTAAGCAGGTGGTACAGATACACGGGATCTCCATCTCCTAACGACGAGCCTAATCTTCATCGAAGATTATCATGTCATCGCCATCGTCTTCTTCTTCGAGGATGAGCTCAGGCTCTTCCTCCTCGTCCTCGTCTTCAGCGTGGACATCCTCAGTAGGTGCAATCTCGTTGTCCACTTCTGGACCTTGATCCACTTCGGGTTCTTCCACTACTCCGTCCTCAGGGTCTTCCATGACTGGAGGTACCAAGGGGTGGAGTTGAGCATACAGCTGATGCACTTCCTCATGAAGCATATCATTGAACTGTTCAACTTGAGCTGTGTACTGCTGCAGTCCATGGAGCTCGGCTCTGGTGTTGTCTTCGCGGTCCCAAGCCTCATTGCGCTGCTCGATGGTGCGAACCACGTTCCGGTTGGCCTGCTCCAGGGAAGCTCGTGCCTCATAGAACTCCAGGCGCGAAAGGTAGAAGTCATGCTCCATGTTCTCCATCTCAGCCTTCAGGTTCTTGATTTCTTCTTTGAGGTGCTTGCGGGTGCGTCGGGGAAAACGACGACCATTTGAAGATTCTCCAGTTTCTTCTCCAACGCGTGGTGCCAGCTGGTGACGTGGCACACCCTGCGGTCCGGTTGACTTGCGGGCGGTCAGCTTGATGCGAGCCATGTCTGGACAAGAGAAGATAGATGAGAAAGGCTAGCAAGAACAGGTAAAGGCATACTACCCCAATGAACTTAGTTAGCTTAAGTGAATATGATATGATGCATGAATCGTTCCTACGGAACAAGGCAATGCAAGATACATAACATATATAGGGCTTAAGACACGTTGTCTTGCTACTAGTGTTGCCAATAGAAGACAAGATGAGAAAAGCAGTTTGGACTCAAAATAGTCAAGTTTAATTTGTTTGGACTCAAAAATCTTTTGAAGTTTTCGCAAAATCACTGCAACGTTAAAGTGAGATGCTCCGATACCACTCTGTGACGGAACGGCCCTAATCCCATGGCCCACGTGTCCCTGTCACCCTCTGACAGCCGAACCCATGTTCCATGTGATTAAGACCTTTTCATCACCGGGCTACATCAGTGCCCATTGTCCGCAGGATCATCTCACAATTCGGTTACAGCATTTCATAATTTTACAAACAACATCGGAATAAAGAGCGGAAGACTTAAATAACATTAGTTTTACAAACCAGAGTTCCAAATAGAATTTAAGGTACGATTATTACAGACCATGTTCTGACAATTCAAAATAGACAACGTAGCAGAGTACAACAACATAAAGATACTTCACCCAGCCCGAGGGTGCACAACTATTCCTCGGCCTCATCGGCCTCCTCCTGAACGTAGGTCACACAGCAGGGGTCTAGACACATCGGGTGCTCAGGCATACCTGCAGCATGGGTAACAAACCCTGAGTACTGGGGTACTCAACAAGACTTAACCGACTAAAGAAAAAGGGAGAAGACTCAGGAATGAGAGGCTTAGGGTAGTCAAGGTAAGGCTTTAGCAAGATCAAGTATTTTGCAGAAAAGCATTTTTGTAAACCTTGTTTTATTTTGGAAAGGTTCGGTATTCCTCAATTCTTCATCATTCATGATTCATTTTACTTTTCAAAACATTCCTAGTTGAGAACCACTCTCTGTTGACAGTTAGTGGACCAAGTCTCCATAACCGAGGAGCAACGTTAATCCGGATAAATAATACTCAGCTGAGGATCCCTATCCACACTGCATATGTAGCACCCAAGCTTGCATATGCCAACTCGTCTACCACGATTCCTCCAAGATTAGACCGGTCCTACGCCACCCGGAAGTACAGTACACCACTCCAATCCGGGCCTCTAACCCACGTGGGTACATGCTACTTCCGCCATCTCTCCACTCCCAGTGCGCGGTTGTCGGCCTCAATCAAGGATTCCTCGGAGCCAGAGCTTTCCGTAGTATGTGAATAGTTACAAGTCTTGACCAGCAGGCCCCCATACGGATGGTCCCTAATTTTCCAGCCAGAACTACACCCTGGTTATATCTCACCCAAGCGTAATAGTCCTGTCAGTTTTTCAACCCTGTCCCGGTCGGTGTCAACTGTTGAGTCCCAAACTACAACATGACGGCACCGTACGCGCGGACAACCTCTTCTCGCCATTGACTAGGCACGGCAAGTTACCTAGCCAACAGTCGGGAAGTAAAGCCAAATCCCCATAAAGTTCTTTAAAGTGATCACACTTTTGAAATTGGCATTTTTATTGCAAAGTCTAAGTCGATAAGCATTGCTAAGCATTTTTCAAATACTTTTGAAAAGCAGGTATCGGGTGTATCAGTGGTCAAGGTGGATAATGCACCAATTAGGATAGCACTCAACTCCTATAAACCTAATGCAGTAATTTACTCAAAAGCATTAAGGAAAACATTTTATAAATCCAAGGGAAAGGTTGGATGCACCGGGGCTTGCCTTGAAGAGCGAAGACGGCAGTCTCGGGAAAAGAGGTGCGGAGATCGGAGTCCGGGATCGCCTCGGGAGTTGGTTCGTTGGCGGCGGTCTCGACCTTGACTCCTCCTTCGGTGACTATACGAATGCAATGATGCATGCACATGAGTATGCTAGCATGAACAAAATGCACACGACACAACTAGGGTATAGCTAAGTGGGATCATGGACATAAACTTACTTATCATTTTTAAGCAATATTAGTCAACCCTACTAGGCAACTTTCATTAAACCTAAACAAAAGTCATGCATGGTATCTCAAACATCATAGACCAGAGGGGTATGGGTCTATGGACATCAAACAATCCAAAAGTCATATTAAAAGACATTCAACACTAAACCCTAATCTCTTTTCTATTTTTCTTAATTATTTAAAAAGGTCATTTTATGAAGGTGCTCCAAAAATTACCAAATTAATCTCATAAGTTCATTATGGTACAAGTATATGGCAAAACAAATTTCATAATTTTTGGAGGTCATTAAGGTGCTCAATTAAATCTAGAGATTAATTAACAAAAGTCACTATTCAAGATTTAAAATAAAAGCTCAAAAATCAACTTGTTCCAAAAGGCTTCAAAATTTCACCAGTGACTTGTCATGGCATAAGAAGCTCACAAAAACTTATCTCATAATTTTTGGAGTTATAAATCATTTTCTAAAAATCCAAAACTCTCTATTTATTAATTAAATGGGAGATTTTTCATTTTCAAATTTTTACAGAAAGGTCAAGTTTTATATTTTTATAAAATACTTCAAGGTACAAAGAGTCTATCCTCAAAATTTCAGAATTTTTGAAGCAACACAGAAAATCACAAAAAAAGATGAAAACTGAATACTATTCACATCTTAAAAGAAAAAGAAAAAAATGAGCACTGTGCGCGCTCTGCTCGCCGCCGGCGGCCAAAACGCGGCGGCGCTGGCTACGCCGGCCATACCAGGCGCTCCGCGGCGAAGCCAAGGACACGGGAAGCATCAGGGAGCTCACCGGCGTTGATTAGGCGGCTCGGCGAGGGAAGGGGATGGACGGAGAGGGTGATCGACGGTGACCGGCGGACGGGTTACGGCGGCGACCGGTGCTCCGACGGCCCTGCGCAACACACAAGACCGCGAGGGCCTGGTTAGAGTCGCACGGAGCCAAGGAACACGACACAGGGGTCGGGGAGGGATGATCACGACTGGAGGAGGAGTATTTCTCGAACCCGAGTTCGCCGGGGTTTCGCCGGAGAGGGAAACGGCGAGTTACGCCGGGCGATAGAGGTCGGTAGAGACCAAATTGAGGGGTGGGGAAGATGCGTGAGCTCAAGGCGGAGCTGTTGAGCTAGGTAGTTGAGCGGCGGAAGGTCGGGAGAGAGCTGGAGGCGACGGCGGAGGCGAGTGAAGAGCTCGGGCTCCGGCGGGCCTTTTATAGGCGCGGTTAGCGGCCGGTAGAGAGCTCGCCGAGGTGCGGATAAGCTCGGCGGAGGCGTGCGCACTCGATTGCAGGCTGGCGGGAAGGACGTCGTGCGCTCAGGCCCTGGGCATGAGCTCGCCGGCGTTGGCCACGCGGCGGCGATGCTCTGGGCGCTGTAGGGGACGGGAGAGAGTCAGCGCGTGCGCGTGCGGGAGGAGAATGATGTTGCGGGTGAGGGTGACAGGTCGGGGGCACGCGTGCGACTGCCAGGTGCGCGACGCGTGCAGCGCCGGCGAGCGCCATGGCCGCCCCCCCCTAGCTCGAGGTAGGAGATGAACAGTCTATGCCCTAGGGTTTGACTTTCTGTATTTTGCAAATTACTCTCAAAAATTGAACTGTGCAGCAAAAACTCAAAACACCAAAGTTGTTCAGAAAAATGAGATATACAACTTTGTCAATATGAACATTTTCAAATTCCAAATAGTTTTTGAACTATATTAGAAAACAGAAAAGGGAACACTTTTGGAATTTGAATCAATTCAAAATTACTTTTGATTTTATATTGAAACTTGAAAATCAGTAAATATGAAAGTTGTTCCTTTTGCCAAAACCTACAACTTTGCTATTATACACTTCTTCTGAAACTCATTTGTTTTCAAACTAATTTTGAAAACCAAAAAGGGAACAAAAGTTGGAATTTGAATGAATTTGAAATAACTCAAAAATTTTTACTGCAACTTGAAAATTTGTAAATACCAAAGTTGTTTCTCTTGACCAGATCTACAACTTTGCTTTTTGGACCAACCCCAAATTTTGAATAATTTTTGAATCACAAAAAGAGGGATAAAATCCAGGGTTTGGAAATCAGGGTTTTGCAAAGAAATTTGAAATCTGATTTTGGTTTTTGAACTTTGGTCAACACAACAAAACTTCAAGACACCAAGGAACAAGAAATACACCAAACATAGCCACAGAGGTGAAATTACTATTTTGCCCCTATAGGAAGGTTAGGGCTTTTAGGGTTTTTGAAAAGGGAATTGCTACACAAGTATTAAGCAAAACTTAATGCAAGGCAAACAAAATGATTAATGACTAATGATGATGACATGTCAGGTTAATTACAGTTTAAACACCAGGGGTGTTACAATATTCACCCTCTGTAGTAGACTGAGCGACACTAGACTGCGTGCAAGAAGACCACGAAACAAGAGAAGAACCAATAAACTGGCAAGTCCCAGAAGTGGACTTGCGCTCTATACGGCAACCAGCAAAATCGGCATCCGAATAACCGCAAAGGGAGAGGGTGGAGGAAGCAGAATACCAAATCCCAAACTCAGGAGTGAAACGAAGGTACTTGAAGATGCGCTTCACCGCCTGACGGTGAGAAATGCGCGGCGACGCCTGAAAGCGCGCACACAGACACACCGCGAACTGGATGTCCGGGCGTGTCGCCGTCAGGTAGAGGAGCGACCCGATCATGCTGCGGTACTCCTTCTGGTCCACTACTTCTCCATCCAAGTCCGCATCCAGGGCAGTCGTCGTCGACATGGGTGTTGGAAGAGGCTTGGCCTCACCCATATCGAACCGCTTCAGCAAGTCCTTGGTGTACTTTCCCTGGTGCACGAACGTCCCCTCTCGGGATTGCTTAATTTGCATCCTGAGGAAGAATGTCAGCTCGCCCATCATGCTCATCTCGAACTCCCTGCTCATTATATCTGCAAACTTGGCAACCAAAGCGTGAGAAGAACCACCGAAAATGATATCATCCACGTAAATCTGGACCAAGAGTGTGTCTTTGCCTTGCCTGAGGAGAAAGAGCGTTTTATCTACACATCCCATTTTAAAACCCTTAGCAAGCAAAAAGGTTTTCAACCTATCATACCAGGCTCTAGGGGCTTGTTTCAAACCATATAAAGCTTTGTGGAGTTTAAAAACATGGTTTGGAAACTTGGGATTTTCGAAACCGGGGGGTTGCTCAACATAAACCTCTTCTTCTATGTAGCCATTTAAGAAAGCACTCTTGACATCCATTTGAAAAAGTTTGAAACCTTTGGATGCAGCAAAAGCCAAGAGTATCCTAATGGCCTCCAAACGAGCTACAGGAGCAAACGTCTCCTCAAAGTCTATCCCCTCCTTCTGGCTATAGCCTTTTGCTACAAGCCTGGCCTTGTTTCTAACAACGTGGCCATCCTCTCCTTGCTTGTTTTTGAAAACCCATTTTGTCCCAATAGGCTTACACTCAGGAGAAGGAGGAACTAGAACCCAAACCCGATTTCTCTCAAAATTTTCTAACTCCTCATGCATGGCATTGACCCAGACCGGATCCGTCAATGCGTGTCCAACATCTCGGGGCTCAAAATTAGCAACAAAAGCAGAATGAGCGAAGTGCGAGATATGTTGTGACCTGGACCGAGTGACACGTTCGTTGATGTCGCCGATCATCTGCTGAGGCGGGTGCTGGCGCTGGATGTGTCGAGGCGCCTCCCGAGCTGAAGTAGCCTCCCCCTCAACAGCAGCTGGTGCCTCCCCGGGTACAAAAGGTACCGCTCGGGGTGGCGGATCCCACGGCCCCCAGGAAGAAGAAGTGTCGGGGCCATGAGTCGTCGTAGAAGCCGCTCCTTGCGGCAAGGCAGGTGGAGGGGGTGCTGGATCATCTATACCTTCAGCACCCTCTTCCTCGTCATCGAAAAGAGGTTCACCAACCTCATGATCACCTGCACGCTCAAAACGAGAAGAAGGAGAAACAAGAGTCTCGTCGAAGGTGACATCTGATGTCTCCATGACTCGGTTAGTGTCAAGGTTAAGTACATGATAAGCTCGAGTGTGAGTGCCATAACCCAAAAACACACCGTCAGAAGAACGAGACTCAAACTTGTCCAGGTTGCCTTTCTTCAATATAAAACAATGACAACCGAAGACTCTAAAATAACTCACCTTGGGCTGGCGGCCAAAACGCAACTCATAAGAAGTCTTTTTCAAGAAAGCTCTCAGAAAAATGCGATTTGAAATATAGTATGCAGTGTTCATAGCTTCAGCCCAATATCGCCTAGGAGTCCTATGCTCATCGAGCATCGTCCTGGCCATCTCAACAAGGGTCCGATTCTTCCTCTCTACAACACCATTCTGGGGCGGTGTGTAAGGGGAAGAAAACTGGTGCTCCAAACCCAAAGAGTTACAAAACTTCTCAAAATCCGAATTTTTGAATTCGGAACCATTATCACTCCGAATTGCTCGCATAGAGTTCAAAGGGAACTCATTCTGAAGACGTAAAATCAGATTGCGAACAAAAGAGAAAGTCTCGGTTTTCTCAGCTAAAAAGAAAACCCACGAATATCTCGAAAAGTCATCAACAATAACAAGCACATACCACTTCCCACCAACCGAGCTCACCCGAGCCGGACCAACAAGGTCCATGTGCAAAAGCTCTCCGGGGCGCTTGGTCATGACCTGAGTCACTGGGTGGTGAGGAGCAGCAACCATCTTCCCGTGTCTACAAGAGTGGCAAACCAGATCCTTCTCCATATGTAACTTGGGCAATCCTCGGATTAGGCCAAGTGAACTGAGCCTTGCAAGCAAGTCGAAGCTCAAATGTCCAAGTCTCCTATGCCACTTCCAAAGATCAGAAGAAGGGGGTCCGGCCACAAGACAACGAGAAGTGCCAAAAGACTCCGAGAAATTCGCACGAAAGACTTTTCCAAAGGGCGAAATCAAACATACAAGATTGCCCTGAGGATCCAAAATACGACTGAGATTCGGTTTAAAACGAATCTCATAGTCATCATCAAAAAGTTGCGAAACAGAAAGAAGGTTAAAATGCAAGTTAGAAACAAGAGCAACATCGCGCAACACAAAGTGCTCATTAACTCGCACAGACCCGCGAGACAAAACCTTACCTTTGCTATTGTCGCCGAAGGTTATGTACTCTTTTCCGGCGACTGGACTAAGGCTGGAGAACCACTTGGTGTTTCCGGTCATGTGTCTCGAGCAACCGGGATCCACCAACCAAACATCCTCCAACCGCTTAACCTACATCAATAAAAAGACATAGGGTGAGCATACGGTCCAACACTGGGGTTAGTGAAGTGAGGGTAAAACCAGTGTTGGGCCGGCTGCTCAAAAGAACGGTTAGCAGAAAAACCATTCCTAGCACGTCTACGAGGGAAGCGATCACCACGCTGAGGAAAACGTGGTCCGCTGGGAAAGAAGCGCTCACCGCGATACTCAAAACACGGTGGGGGAAAGCGCTCAACTACAAAGCCTCCGCCACGGGGTCCATAGCCTACAACAGCAGGCTCCCGCCGGGCACGCTCTCTACGAGACCTACGCCTAGGAAATTGAGGCTCAGGACCTCTAAGCCTAGTGTCTCTCCTCGGAGCTCTCTGCTGCTGCCTAGGCCTGAGGACTTGAGGTTCTGGACCTCTGGGCCTAGCAGCTCTCCTCTGGACGTCCGGCCCATTCACACCATGGAAAGGGTGGTACATGTCCGGGTTGTCCATCTCCCGAGCACGGCGCGCCTCTTTCTTGCGCCGAAAACAGAACTCACTCAAGTGGCCATCTCTCCCACAAAAATCACACTGGTACCTCACCACACGCAAAGGGGATTCTTGGTACACAGGACTGTGGGTGTGGCTCACTTTGCCCTTCTGAGGCAAGCACTCCTCTCTGATGGGTGGCATAGCATCAAGCTTGTTCTTGAGGTGGTTTGGCTTGGGTGCCCATACTTGGTTCTTGGGAGGAGCTCTCGGAGGTTCCTCAACCACACCATCCTTGGTGGTAGGCTTGGCAGGCTCTTTGGGTGAAAGCTTGGTCAGTTTGGGAGTAGTGGTGGAGTTGGGCTTCTCACATGGGTTCAGACCCCTAGACTCTCCAATCTTCCCAAAAGCAGAAAGATCAACACCCGGAGCAAAACCTACACCAGAAGCACCAGCAGCTCGCTTGAATTGGGAGATCATCATCCCGAGCTGCGGCTCACTACAGGAGACCCATGACAAGATGGTCCGAAAGTATGTGTTTTCTTCCTCGGTTTGCATCTTGCCATGCTTCACATTGGCAATCTCCATCTCCAAGCCCTCGCACAAAGCGCACCTCGCCACACACGTGCTATCTGAGCTGGCCTTCTCTAAAGACTCAAGCTTGGCATTCTTCTCTGCCAACTCAGATTGCAAGACAGGACAAGTCTTGCACGCACCCAACAGGGAAGGTCTAGCCTTCAGCTCATCCAGCTCTCCTACCAGCGCAGCATACTTACCTCTCAAAGTGAGAAGATCAGTCATGTGCACGGTGCACGACTCACACTCCGCCTCCTTCGACACGACCACGGTGGACTTGGCAAACTCAAGCTCTCTCACCGTGTCCTCCCACTTCTGCCTAAACTCCTTGCGCTCTCTAGCGGCACGCCTAAGCAGTTTATCTTGGCTAAGGAGGGCAACAGTAAGCTTCTCAACCACGGAAGAAAGCTCGTCGTAGGTGAGAGATACCTGGGAGGTGTCATCGTCGTCGTCGTTCCAAGGGGTGTTCTCCAGCTCACCGTCGACCTCATCTCCGAGCGCCATGGTGCAGAGGCCGTCGTCGTCGGCGAAGAAGCAGAGGCCGTTCAGCTTGTCCTCGATCCTCTTCTTCTTCTCGGACTCGTCGTCGCTTGAAGAAGCGGATTCGTCATCCGAGCCATCGACGTTGCTGAGCGTGGCGAAGAACGCGCGCTGCTCAGCCTGGGCCTTCTCCAAGTACTTCTTGATGTACTCCTTGTTGAAGCCGCCCCTCTTCTTGTGCTTCGGAGGGACGTACTTCTCCTTGCGCTTCACGGAGTCGTACTTGTGCCCACGGTCGCCCTTCCCCGAATGCTTGTTCTTCTTGGGGCAGTTGGCGATGAAGTGGTCGGGGTCGCCGCACTCATAGCATCCTGAGCGTCCTCCTCCGCGGCGACGGTTCATACGGTTGTTGTGGAACCACGAGAACCGGTTGGCGAGCATTGCCAACTTGTCATCCCCCAACGACTCAAGTTGGTCCTCTGTGATAAAAAAGAGTGAAGAAAGTGCAAAGCCAGCAGAGGGGTTAGCAGAAGAGCCAGAAACCAAAGCCATAGTCGGGCCAGAAGGATTCGCATAAGAAGCCCTCGACATGGCGTCAATCTCACTAGACTTGAGCTTACTAAAGAGCTCATCGCAAGTGAGGGTCTCATAGTTAGACGATTCGATGATCGCCTGGACCTTTGAGTCCCACACCGACCGATCAAGAGTGTGCAAAAGCTTCAAAGCCCTCTCATGATCGTCAAAAGGCAACAACTCCTTGTTAGCTCGCATCTTGTTGACAATCACATGAAAGCGAGCGAATAAGCTTTCTATGCTCTCGCCAGGCATATGTCGAAAGTTCTCATACTCCCGCTTGTGCGACTCGTAGAGACGGGATTTGACTTGAGAGGTGCCCTCATGAAAACGCATGAGGGTGTCCCAAATCTCACGAGCCGTGGGGAGGTGAGAAACGCGATCAAACTCCGACATGCTCAAACAGGAGAATAAGGCGTTACGCGCCCGGCTATTGGCCTCGTGCTTATCTATCTGAAGTTGAGAGACACGAGAAGCCAAGACTACGTAATCGGCCCTGTTGCAAATCTCCCAAACAGAAGAGCCCATGCTCTGGAGATAGGCCGACATGCGTATTTTCCAATACGCATAGTTCGTCCCATCAAAGAACGGTGGTTTGCCCACGCCGCGATCCATGTTGCCTTCTGTGGATCTGGAACCAGCTAAGGTGGAAGATCCTTAACCTGCTCCGATACAAATTGAAGGACCGAGAAGCAACCAGAAAGCGACCAGAGGGGGGGTGAATGGGAGCTTCAAAATTTCCTTACGGAAACTAGTAGCCACTGTCCCGAGAATCACCCCGAAAGACAAACCCTAGAGCTTGCTAATGCCCACGACCCTAGATGTAGGGTGGATGCTTCCAAGAAGCACAGCGGGACACTACACACCTCTAGAAACCCAACGCAAAAACCCAAAACCAAATCCGAAGTCGAACGATCAAACCGCGGACGAAACAGTGAAGAACTCACTGCATCGGACGCTGGCAGCGTCCGATGGTCAAGCACCGGACGCGTCCGATGCAAACAGTACCTCTCTGGAACCTTACTGGACTGGCATCGGACGCTGCTACAGTGAAACCCTAGCGTCCGATGCTAGACCCCCGGCGCATCCGATGGCAACGGACGCTCCGATGGTCAGCGTCCGATGCTCCTTCAAAACCACTGTCAGATGACACGTGGCAACGGACGCTCCGATGCGATGAACTCAGCGTCCGATGCCTACAGGCTCAGCGTCCGATGGTCCCGAAACAACATTGTTCTTCCGCGAAATTCACTCGATCTCCTCCGAATCAAAAGCACTAAGGCTTAGACTTGGTATGAGGAGTTCCAAGGATGTTAGTGAGCTATCCCATGGGAATCATGGCTCGAACCTAACTCCAAATCGAGCAAATGGAAGAAATCGGGGCTATGGAGCAAAAAAACCGATCCAACATGAAAATCGTTCAATCTCCTAGACCGTGAGGTTAGAGGAGAATTCCTTCGGTGGAAAGAAGTGCCTCACGACCTAGGACAACTTGGTTCAAACGGATTTGCAAAAGATGAACCGAGCAAAGAGATCGATCGACGGGGAAAACGTGGAGAAAAAGGATTCCGCGAAGAACACCACCAAAACGCGAATCACAACCACGAATTGCAACCGTGTGGCTAACACCCGCCACAATAGTGAGGATACGGCCTCACTTCCTCAGAATCAACAGTACACAGAGGCAAGTCTCTCTGCGGATCTCAGCTAGCTACAGCAGAGGATGGGAGAGCAGGAAACCCTAAGTGCGAAAGAGCAAATGACTGAGATAGGGGAGGAGGGTGTCTCCCCTGACTACTTAAACTAACCTAGCCTAAAGCCTAATTCCTACTCTACCCCTCACTACTGTAATTACAGAGCGGGCCAGGAAAACCCTAAGGCTATTCTGGTCCACCCGAGTGGTAGGTGTATCGGACGGCCACGCCCGCACTAGCCGAAGCATTGCCTCGACGCAACCTCCGGATAGCCGCCACGTGCCGCCCTCGCTCTGCACCCCCGGTTTTGTGGCCCAAACCGGGAAACCAGCCTTTTCCAGCAGCCCCTGGTTTTGAGGCCCAAACCAGGAAACCCGCAGCGCCTAGGTTTTGAGGCCCAAACCTGGAAACCCTTCGTCGCCCGAGTTTTGAGGCCAAACTCGGAAACCCTCAGCCCGAGTTTTGTGGCTCAACTCGGAAACCCAGCACCCAGGTTTTGAGGCCCAAACCTGGAAACCGTCCACCGGTAGTTTTTCTCTGGCTCAACTACCAAACCGGAGCTGTAGAAGGGATGCACCGCCCGTGCACCCCGTCCACCGACACTTGTCCCCAGGTCCTTGACCCGAGCAACAACGTGCCCCGCAGTTCTTCGCTTGTCGCTGTCCCAGGCTGTCAGCCACCACAGCTGATCCTCAGGCATCCGGTCCCTCAGTCCAAGCCTCACGTCCGCCCTTCACCGCTCGGTACATCAGCATGGCACGTCCGCCGCACGGCACGCCCATCCTTCACTGCACTCGGTCCATCGGCACAACACGTCTCAACTTGACCTTCACCTAGCCCTCGATCACTGTCTCCATGCTGGACACCTGCACAACACAAGCCAAAGACCCTGCAATCAAACCCGTTGACAATCACTCATCACTCAGAGACCCAGCATACACCCATGTATCCGCACGGACACGGGGGCTCGACCTTCAACGCCACCCCTCGAGAACGACCCCTCGACATCCGCTGAGGCAATGCAGATCGACGCACCCGCCTCTTCTTCATCACGACCCCTCGACTGGCGGACGCCCTTCCTCGACAACCTGACGCAAGGCGTGCTACCAGAAGACAAGACGGAGGCCCGACGTATCGCTCGAAAGGCCAAGACCTACGACATCTACGGCGATGAACGAGAGCTGTACCGTCGAAGCCCATCAGGAATCCTTCAGCGCTGCATCCCCCTCAAGGAAGGATGCAGGCTCCTCGATGACATGCACTCGGGGGCTTGCGGCCATCACGCAGCGCCAAGGACCTTGGTGGGGAACGCCTTCCGCCAAGGCTTCTACTGGCCAACCGCCATTGGAGACGCCAAGCGCCTGGTTCGAGCTTGCCAAGGGTGTCAGTTCTACGCCAAGCAAACGCACCAGCCCGCGCACGCCCTGCAGATGATCCCCATCACTTGGCCGTTTGCCATCTGGGGGCTCGACCTCATGGGTCCCCTCAAGATGACAAATTGAAAGTACACGCATGTGCTCGTAGCCGTCGACAAATTCACCAAGTGGATCGAGGCTAAGCCTATAGGCAACCCCACCTCCGAGAAGGCCGTCGAGTTCATCTCCGACATCATGTACCGGTTTGGGGTGCCTAACGTCATCATCACCGACAATGGCACACAATTCGTGGGCAAAAAGTTCACCAACTTCTGCGACGACAACAACATCCGCGTGAACTGGGCCTCGGTCGCATGCCCTCAATGCAACGGGCAGGTCGAGCGCGCCAACGGCATGATACTCCACGGGCTGAAGCCGAGGCTTTTCAAGACCCTCAAGAATTTTGGAAAGAGGTGGGCTGCAGAGCTCCCCTCGGTGCTATGGGGCCTCAGGACTACACCGAGTCGAGCCACCGGGTTCACTCCATTCTTCCTAACCTACCGCGCTGAGGTTGTCTTGCCTACGGATCTCGAGTACGGCTCCCCTCGACTTCGAGTCTACAATGAGCAAACCAATGACGAGAGGCTCGCCAATGCCAAGGACCAGCTCGAGGAGGCTCGAGACGTGGCGCACATCAACTCCGCGCGCTACCAGCAAACACTTCGACGCTACCACGACAAGCACGTGCGCAAAAGGGACCTGGCGGTGGGGGACCTCGTGCTTCGATGGCTGCAAGATAATCGAGGGCGCCACAAGCTCACCCCTCCATGGGAGGGCCATACACCGTAGCTGAGGTGCTCAAGCCAGGAACATACAAGCTCTACGATGGTCAAGGCAGGATCCTGGCGAATGCGTGGAACATATCTCAGCTACGTCGCTTCTACCCTTAAGGGCCTCGGGGCCTTATACATTTTGTTGCTTTGTATAAACACGTCAAATATGAATGAACAAACTCGTGCACTGTCTTTCATTTTACTTAGCAACTTAAGGTAGCCTCGACCCTGCCTTGCTCAGGGTCGAGCCTCCCTCGGGGGCTGACAGGGGGAACCCCCCAGACTCCGGAAAAAACGCTCTTTTCTTTTCAAAAATTTGACCCTTATCTCGATTCGTATCTCGAGCATACTAGCAACGTCTAAGTCCATAGATACCTCGACCTCCAAGAGGCGGGGGGCGTCGACGTAGACGGCCACCCACGCCCCCGGGCTACGGTACCCTACCTACGCCTCCCCTTGAGGAACTCGTGACGCGTATCGAAAGAACATAGACCAAGCCAGTAGAAACTCGAGCTAGAGACAAATAAGTCATACGCATATGTTGGCCTCGACGGGCCATAAGTCATGACATGAATTTTTACAAAGGCCTTGACGCCCAAATTTGGCACGCAGGCCTCATTCCTCATCAATCTGGGACTCCTCCTCAAGATCTTCTGTTGCGGGCTCAGCCTCGACGTCCGGGCCAGGAGGAGGGGAGCCATCTACACCACTGTCCGCAATGGGAGGCAGCACGTCCTCCTCGAAGAGCTTTGCGAGCGCCGCCCCCGGCCTCTCCACCTTCTTCAGGATCTTGTCGACACGGCGATCGTTCCACTCTTCGTCCTTCCCCTCGATCTTGATGAAGCCCTTGGCGACGACGTTGTCCGGGTAGCGGAAGTCGGAGCGGACGGCTGCGAGCGCCTGCTTTACGCCGTGGTGGAGAGCGCTCTTGACGCGGTCCCACGCGGCCACGTCGAAGAAGCACAGGGCATCGACCAGGGCGTCGCCTCGAGCCACCGCGCCCTCTACCGTGGCTACCGGGTCGGCACCCCACGTGGAGCAGAGCCTGTCAAGGGTGCCGCGCGCCCGCTCCGCCACCATGGTCTCACCCTGGAGTTGCTCCACGAGAGTCTGATTCGTCTCGCGGAGCTCCTTGGCGGTCTTCTCCAGATCTGTGCAACAAACAGAAAAGAGTAAGTCCGCGACGTGGCAAGAATCTCAAAATCAAAGCAAGACAAAGCCTGAAGATCATGACAGTACCTTGGCAGCGCACGCCCAGAGCATCAAAGTCGCTGGTAAGGACCCTGACGCGCTGCTCAAGCGTATGCTTTTGGGACAGCACGTCAAGTTTTTGGCCCTTAAGCTCCTCAACCAGCTTGCCCATCTGCGCAAGGGCCAGATCCTTCTAGATCACCTCCTGCCGAGCGGCCTCGAGCTTGAGCGACAGGTCATTAGCTCTGTTGAGAGCCTGATCCATGTCGATCTCGAGGCCTTGGATCCTCGAGCGTGCGGCAGTTAAGGCCTCCTGGGCCTCCTTCCGCGCTGCCTTCGCCGCAGCCAGGGCGGTGGCGGCCTTGCTCTTGGCCTCCTCGCCCTCCTTCCTCGTCGCCTCCGCTGCAGACCGGGCGGTGGCGGCCTCGCTTTGGGCGTCGGCAGCCTCCTTCCTCAACGCCTCCACCGCGGACAGAGCGGTGGTGGTCTCCCTCTTAGCTTGGGCGGCCTCGTCTCGAGCTGCCTAGGTCTCCGCCTGAGCGTCATTGAGCCGGCCCGCCATCTGCGCGTTCCGGCCCAGCTCAACACGGAGCTCCTGGAGCTCCCCCTCCGCCCTCACGAGGGCAGCCGCCACCCGCGCAGACTTGTCTGCCTCCTCCACGAAGGCCCTCTCTGCCTGCGCCACGAGCTCGGACACCTCCTTGAAGATCGACCGCGCCTCCCGGTGTGGCCCCTCAGCCATCTCCTCCTGCTACTCCGTCCCCTCCCGAGGCGACGGTGCGGCATCGCGTAGAGGCGGGGGCTCGAGCGGTAGCGGATCGCTCGAGGGGTGGCTCGTCTCCAAGCTCACCCCCGCGCCGGCCGAGGGACCGGTCGTCCCCTCCGCCTTGTTCCCGGCCGGCCCCTCGAGCCTCTCCTCCCTCACTGGGTCTTCCGGCGTCTTGTCGTCCCCGGCCGGTGCCTCGAGCGCCCCCTCCAGCGCTGAGCCCTTGACCGGGGACGGCTCCTTCTCCAGCTCGTCCAGGAGCTCCTCCACCGTCGGTATCTTTTCCACCGACGCCTCCCCCTCCTTCTCCTTCTCCGTGGGCGCGCGAGGCTCCGTCGGTAGGGGATCTTGTCCAGCGGGCCGGCTCGCGTCGTCTGGGGTCTCGAGGGCCGCTGTCCCCTCAGCCCCAGACGCCGATGGAGCCGCGCCTGTCTCGGGTGCTACCCCCGAGATGGTCGTCGTGACGGGGGGAGGAGTGGCCCTCTCGGTAGGCGCCACCGGAGGAGGAGCAGGAGGAGGAGGAGGTGGTGCTGTGATGGACGCAGTGGCGGCGGGCTTGGCACCAGGAGCCGCAGTCCCTGCTGAAAAAGAGAACAACGTCGTCAGAATCAGGAAAAAGCCTCAACCCCCGTGGTCGACGGCGTCGGCCTCACCAAGATCCGCGGCGGCCATCTAACTTCCCCGAGCCATGGATGCTCGAGCCTTCACCAGCCAAGCGGCCATTTTAGCAGAAGAAGGAGCCATACCTCGTGGTGCTTGGTCCTCAGCAGAGCTCGAGGTCTTGGCCCGCTTGGACACCGCAGGGTTCGCCTCCTGCCGGGAGCGCTTTTCCTTGAAAAACCAGAAATGACACACATCACCAAAGGTAAAAAGGTAAAGCTTCACTACCAACGAAATTGAGAAACGTTACTTACCCAAAGCGACGGCGGGACTTCTTCCCCGAGTCACCGGACCCGCTCGGGGGCTTCGAGCCCGCCCTATGGCTCGAGCCATGCCCCCGAGCCGTCTCCGTGTGGCTCGGATGGGGGGAAGGCTCCCGGTGCTTCCCGTGGCTCGACCCCAGCGGGGAGCTCTCCTTCTGTCTCTTGTCCCGGGGGGACGACCGCGTCTCCTTCAAGCGGTCCTCTTGGCGCCTTTCCTTGCGCGGGCTTCAGGACCTGCTCTGGCGCTCGTGCCGGCGGTCGCGCCCCCCGTGTCTGCCTCCTTCTCCCGGCGACGATGCGGCGATGGGCTCCGGGATCGCTCGCGACTCCCGTCACGAGACGACCGGGAGCTCCCCCTCGACGGTCATGGTGGCAGGGGCTCGATGCCCCCTCATGTTGCCCGCTCTTCCGCGGGCTCAATGTCGTCCTCGACGACTTGCGGCGGTGGGGCTCGGAGTTCCTCTCGGCGTGTTGACCGCTTCTCAAGGTCCGGCCCTTCTCGAGACCCCCCGCCTGGGTCGACGCGGTCGTGGCCTCCTTCTGCGCCGCAGCAATGGCGCCCCGAGTTCTAGGCCTCTTCACGTCAGGGGGCACGTCCGGCACGGAGCTCGACGTGCCCTGAGCCTCCAACGAGGCGGGGCCTGGCGTGGCTTTCCGCTGCTGCGTCCCACGCGATCCCTTCGCCGGGGGGATCTCCAGGATATTCTCCTGCACAGAAGAGCAGTCAGCTCTGATGTCAACGACCCCCGCGCGCCTCAGACGCGCATCCATCCCTTCATCGTCGCTCTCCTCCTCATCGTCATCCTCCTCCTTCGAACTCGTGTAGTGGAGCTCGGGGGACTCCTCTCTGGGCTGCCGGTTACAACGAGCCTTCGCTAGCCTCTGATCCCGGTCCACCCAACGCAAGTTCTTCTATTTCTCTTTCTTCTTCTTTGCATCCTTACTCTCCTTATCTTTCTGAGCAGAGAGGCGCCTCACCTGTCTTTCCGCGGTGTCCTCCTTCACTGGGGGCCTCGACGCGTGATGTATGAACGCCCCCTGCAAAAAGAAACTTGATGAGAAAAACCACAATGAGAGTAAACAAGATTTGAAGAAAGAGAAAGGAGGGGAGGCTTGAAACAGCCTAGCTTGAGGAAGGCTTACCGGGTCGAGACACCGCGCGTCGGGTGCCATGGCGATCAGGTTGGTCTCCTCAGGGCGGAACGACCCGTAGATCGTGACCGTCACCCGGGAGGCACCCTCGTTCCGAGGCAGCCTCTCCTCGGCCATCCTTGACCTGTTCAACTCCTCGATCGGGGCAATTGGCCCCATCTCATACATGAGAAGGGGGAGGTCCGCCAGAGGAAGGACCCTCCGCTGATGGAACGCCCAAATGACCGCCTGGACGGTCAGTCCCTTCTCCTCCACCAGCGACGACATCGTATTCATCAGCGGCATCAGGTGGCGCTGCCTGTCCGCCACAACGCCCCAATTCCACTTCTCAGGGCGCTTGGTGATGATCCTGCCGGTGTACTGCGGAAGGAGCCCATCCTCGTTCCGCAGGTAGAACCAGTGGTCGTCCCACCCCGCTTGGTTGGAGGAAAGCTTGTAGTGGAGGTAGTGACGGGGGACGTTGGCCGATGAGGGACTGGTCCTCGCGGTGATGGTGAGGGAGCCCGCGCGCGCGAGCCTCCTCCCGCTCGGCTTCACGACCTTATGAAAGAGCTCGCCCCGGAAGAGGTGGACGAACTTCTCCCAATGAGGCTCGATCTTCAGGTACCCCTCGCACACCGCGATATAGATAGCGGCGTGTGAGATTGAGTTGGGGGAGAAGTGCTGCAATTCCACCTCGAAGTGGTGAGCCAGCCCCCGCATAAAGCGGCTTGGTGGAACGCCAAGCCCCATGCGGTGGTAGCGCATGAAGCTCACCACATACCCCTCCGGCGGGTGCGGCTCCTGGTGGTCCGCCGACGGGAGAATCCACCACGCGGGCCCCTCCCGCGGGTTGGGGCGGAGAAGCCCCTGGTCCACCAGCGACTCCAGCTCAGGCCGCGACGTCTTCATTGGGCGCCAGTCTTCAGGCGGCAGCACCTGGGTCTGGGCAACCATGGCGGCGACGGCGCGGATCTGAGCGGCGTTCAGACGGCCGGGAAGATTACCAATCGCTAGCTTGGGGAGAAAGCGTGTGGGAGCTGCGGCGGCTGTGAAGGCAAAGGCAAAGTAAAGAGTCCCTCACCCCTCACTCGATATTTATAAAAGAAAACCCCGACGGGCGCGGTCTCCCACGACAGAGGAAAGGTAACCGCACACATTTAATGCGCCCACCTAACCACATCTCGAGCCGGTTAACAGGTACACGCGGCAACTCCCCATTCGCTCCACTACCAGGGCCCACCACGACCGCCGCTCTGACTTCATGTCCATCGCTCTGGCGCCACGATCTCCACTCCCTGATAGTTTCCGCCTAAAAAGGCGTGCCCAACGGGCAGAAGGATTCCAAACGACGGAGGCTTCTTCAAGAAGGTAAAAACGGGCTCCGGCCCTTCCAAGTCTCGAGGCAGTGAAGGCTGGCCCTCGAAGAGGGTTCGACAGCCGGCTTCGAGCACCCGAGTCAGGGACACCAAGGGGCGCCACTCGCAGCATCGCTCGAGGGCCAAGCCCTCGAGGCCCCTCACGTGTATCCAAGGTAGAGCGCACGACATGCAGTGAGATCCCCTCGGAGGGAGGCATCGAGCCACCAGGTCCTATCGAATGGACACGGCATTCCTGCAGACCGAGCGCCCATGCTTTATGAGATCGCCTCCGGGCTTCAGTCGACCCTATCGAACGGGGCACGAGGTCTCACTTGGATTCCCCCGTTACCAGCTCACCGGGAACCTCGATACTAGCCCGCTCGTGGTAGTACGAGGCATCCCCCCTCGCATCCGATCGAAAGGACTCGCGGGATGACAAGCCAGGGCAACTGGCGTGCCGGATAGCTCGAAGAGCCGGCCAGTCGGTTTAGCCTGGCACCCCTCGACGAAAGAGGGTCGAAGAACTCGGGGGCTCGACACTCCCGAACCTAAAAAACGTAACTAACACTCACACTCGTGAGAAAGCCCACGAGGGAGTCCTAACCACTCCCCCGTGGCCTCGGGGGTTACACCCGCGGGTGTCGCTCGCGCGACACCCCTGGAATCAAAACAACATAACCCTCGAGAACCAGTTAGCTAACCCTCGAGATCCCTGTAGGGAGCCCCTGCTCAAGTGCTAACACTCGAACAAGGGCTCGGGGGCTACTGTCGGGGGACCACAAAAGGGGTACCCCCAATCAACGCAAAACAAATAAGTTAAGCCTAGAGCACCAATTAATAAGAGACCTAACTAGTCTAACCCCCTAAAAAACCAACCCCTCGAGGCCTACAACGTCGGCCCACCGCTAGGAAGCCCGGGTCCGCCAAAGCCTTACCGACCGCCTCATGGTAGCCTACCTCTCGAGCCCCGGCACATAGGCCTCGAGCCCACTACAGCCGTACACCGTTCCTCGAGACCCCACGTGGGGACCTCGAGCCTCTCTAACACGGTAACCCATCCCTCGAGACACATCATACCTCCCTCGAGCAGCGCCAGACATCGGATACCAACCCCACGCATTTAATGCGTCCACCTACTCCGGTCACATCCTCTGGTACACGACGTATGCCACAGTGAACCGGGGCCAGAGTCAAACCTGGTTTTCACCACAAGCATGGGCAAAAAGGCACAAGTACAACACTGTTAGGCCATACCCTGCACTGTAGCACACTCGAGCCACATCTCGAGACCTGGATTCCCGCTGTACGGCCGGGTTTTTTTGGGACTTGCCCATACCTGCGGAGGCTCGAGCCCCCCATAGGTGCCACCTCAAGGCCGGCCCTGCGCCCCTCGAGCCCTGACTGCTTTCATGCTATTGGAGGACAGGTACCCCAAGACCCGGAGGGACCCTGCCACATCCTGTACGTGCCGGAATGGGCGCTGTATGGCCTCCACGTCGCCACGCCTCCACGTCCGCGCCCGGGGTGGAGGCCACGCTTCAAGGATGCCTCAACAGCAACCCCCACGCCGGCTCCAGTGACCTCGACAAGACAGAATTCCAACCCTTCGCCGTATTGGGAGTTGTACATATCACTCTAGTGTAACCCTGGCCTCCTCTTGTTCTACAAAAGAGGACACCAGGGCCCTCCACGCACACGAGTCCACACGACACACACATGAGTCCAGACTCTCGTCCACGCTCATTGAGCTTGTATTGCCCCTGTACAAGCACTTAGGTGCAAGTAATACAAGAACCTCCTCCCCCCGCTGAACGTAGGGCCTTCTTTGCCCGAACCAGGATAAACCCTTGTGTCATCTTGCATCACCATCCAGGAAGAGAGCACGCGATCATATTACTAGTTGGTGTCATACCCCCGGGGTCGAAACACTGACACTATGTATCCAAAAAAAAAGAGAGAGAATTATCATTAGCTCTAGACCCCAGAAATTAACTTGGAAGGATTATGAAATATCCCTCTATACACTTCCACATAACCACACATGCACATCTTGATCAATTTTTATGATTTGCTGCTCCTTATGATCTGAGTGTCTAGCTTAGCAATAAACATTAGGCAATTTGCTCATGATTCTTAGCCTACCTATAACTCCACATATCATTCTTTAGAAATAGGAGAGGCTACCTTTTGGCCTAAGTGAGGATTTAAACACCATTGAGTGACTGAGTGAATCTTGGAGGACTTAAGCAAGTTGTTATCTTTCGAAAACCTTGAAAAACCTCCAGACAGAATCCTAGTCAAACCTAAGCAAGATAAAAGTTTCCTATCTACTGCTTTATTTCACTCTTGCATGTTTGAAGTGAAAAGCTATAAGCCCCACATTGCTATGATTAATGATATATGCTAAGTTATTTCTCACTATACAATGTGCATTTGCATACATCTTAAGTTGCTATCCATTTTATGCTCAATGCTTAAACCGCATTGTTGCTCGAGGACGAGCAACAGGTTAGCTTAGGGGAGCTTGTTGATGGTCCTTAAACACCTATTTTACCATCAATATTTTACCCTAAAATTCACCAAAAAGGCATGAAATGTAGTCAAATAAGTTTCAAACTAACCAAATTCCACATGTCCATAGAATTTTATTTGAATGGAGGAATTTGAACCAAATTTGAAGAATGGACCCACCAGGAGACAAGCCCACTCACCAGGACCCATTTGGGCCCGAGTGGGGTGGCGCCCGCCAACCAGAGGTGGCGCTCGCCACCCATATGTGGCTCCCGCCACGTGGAGAGGCCCAACTCTCCCCCTTTGCCACGTCACTGATCCGTGTTACCATCCCAAGGCCAAATCTTGGCCCTTGGTCACTAGGTCAGTGGCATCGGACGACTCAGGATGGAATGACGTGGATCAAGGCAGGATGGCGGTTACTCAGACATGCAACCGACCTAACCACCGCCTCTCTGGAGCTCCTGGATGCCGTTGAAGTAGAGGCGGTGCATCCAACGGTGATGGAGGTGGCGGCCGCCACCTAGGGCTGGCGCCCGCCACTAGGGTTAGCCCTAGGTCGGTTGGCTGCCCCCTATAAGTACCCCCCTCACTCCTCAAGACTATAAATACCCCCTGAGGCATCACTTCATTCATATATACCACACCAAGCAACACACAAAGCAAGAGAAGCAAGTGAGAGTTAGGTTAGAAGCTCAGAGAGCTTAGGCAAGTAGGTAGCTAGTAGAGCAAGTCATCTTTGCCCTCGTGGGAGCGCTGCTCAGGGCTTAGCTCAAGAGTAGATGCGTGCGAGTGATCGGTCCTGGAGCTGGGAAGAGTCTTCCTTCATCTCCAGTTCAGGTTTTGCTCTTGTTACTCAAGCACTTTACTATATTCTATTTTATCATTTCAAGTATTACTTTATTCTACTTATCAGTATTGAGTGGTATACTTGATTGATTGCTTGAGTGCCTAGCTACCCTACAGATCAATTCACTTAGCCATAGTAGTTAATCTCTAGTGAGCTTTGTGTTTGATCTTTGCCAATAGGTTGCTTAGTTAGTTTAGTGTTTATCTTATTAAGTCAAGTATTTGCTCTGACGTCCACAAGGGTGTTGCGGATACATGGGTGTATGCCGAGTCTCTAAGTGATGAGTGATTGTCAACTAGGATAATGCGCATGTTCTTTGGCTTGTGTTGTGCAGGTGTCGAGCACGGATACAGTGATCAAAGGCAAGGTGAAGGTCAAGTAGAGACGTGCCGTGCCGATGAACCGAGAGTGGCGAAGGGCGGACATGAGGCTTGGACTGAGGGACCGGTGGCCCGAGGATCAGCTGTGGTGGCTGACAGCCTGGGACAGCGACGAGCGAAGACTTATGGGCACGGTGTTGCTTGGGTCGAAGACCTAGGGACACGTGTCGGTGGACGGGGTGCACGGGCGGTGCATCCCCTCTACGGCTCGGTTTGGTGGTTGAGCCATAGAAAAACCACCGAGTGGACGGTGTCCGGGTTTGGGCCTCAAAACCTGGGCGCTGATGGTTTCCGACTTTGGGCCACAAAACTCGGGCTGAGGACGGTTTCCAGGTTTGGGCCACAAAACCTGGGTGCTGAGGGTTTGCTGAGTTTGGGCCACAAAACTCAGGCTACGGTCGGCTTGTTTCCCGGTTTGGGCCTCAAAACCGGGGGTTGGTCGTGAAGGCTGGTTTCCAGGTTTGGCCTCAAAACCGGGGGCAAAGTCCGTGAAAAGGACGAGCGGAGCGGTGGCGGCACGTGGCGGCAATCGGTGAGGTTGCGTCGAGGCAACACTACCAGTTGTGCGGGCGTGGCCGTCGGATCACCAGCATCTTCGAGTTGGTCCAGAATAACCCTACGGTTTAGCTGGTTCACTCTGTAATTAGAGAGGGGTAGAATAGGAATTAGAATTAGGATAAGTAGAGGGAGACACCCTCCTCCCATTCTATCTTAGTCATTTGCTCTTTGCTTTCTAGGGTTTCCTGCTCTCCCATTCCCTGCTGTAGCGAACTGAGATCCACAGAGAAGAGAACAATACCTTGTTGGAAATATGCCCTAGAGGTAATCATAGAGATGATGATATTTCTATTGTATCCATGATTTATTATGTGTTCATTGAATATCCATTAAAGACAACTTGTATTGATTGGCAATTATGTGAATTGTCTGTGAAACACTTTTACTTGTATGGTTATTCGATAATTGTCCCTGATCGGAGTTCATGTGAGGACACACATGAATATTAGATCAGCACATGTATTAGTTGATGACTATGTTTCACAAGTCATAGACATGGAGATGTCAAACTAATAATGTGGGCACATGTATGACATGGGGTTGGACTGACCCAACGTGAGATGTTCTTGTTATCTCTTTACACATCATGTACATTATGTCCTTCGACCTGAGATTGTGGTATGTTTTCAAGATGTGAATCGACTTACTTAGGGACTATCAAACGCTACTTCGTAACAGGGTAGTCATAAAGATAGTCTTCGGGTTTGTCAGAAAACATGCTGTGAGACATAGACGATCAAGATGGGATTTGCCCCTCTCCATGCGAGAGAGATATCACTGGATCACTCAAATGATTAGATCATAAAATGCATGGTCGTGCTTAGGTTAAATGTTAACCTATGAGTTGAACCAAATATTGTGTGGCAAGGGAATTATGTATATGTGATCGTGGTGGTTCGTCAGATATGATCTTTGCGTATACATAGGAGTTGACACGTCTTGCTAGAGGCCGCTGCCAACTATCGGGCGAGTAGGAGTACTCGAGCCGTGTCTATGTGTGCGTGAACCCATAGGGTCGCACGCTTAAGGGGTTGGAAGCCTAATTCGAGTTGGACTCGAGTCAGACCGGGATTAGGGTTTACTAATCGGCCTCCAGGTCGGTGAGCTTATTAGGGACGCCTATATAAAGAGGGGTGGAGGCGACCAGGGAAAAAAACACGTCAATTGTTGACAGCGGTCGCCCACCCCACGCCCGCGCCTATTGCACCTCGCAGACCTAGCAGTCTGGAGGCGTGACGCTTCCTCCCTGTACGTGTGGATACCTCGAAGGTGCTGCATCTGGAGCACAAGGACGAACCGCACGTGGAGACGTGAAGGACGGACGTGAACATCTACACGATATCTTCCGCTGCACTGCGCGTCTAGTGGTAATCTCGTGATCTATAACTAGCAGTAGTTCCTGGTTGATATGGGGTCAGAAAAGTTTGCGTTCGGCTAACTCGTTCTGCTAACGTAGCAAAACCGTTTTTGGCTAGCGCAGCGTTTTGTTTTCGGCTTTTCGGCTATCATAGCAAAGCGGTCGGCTATCTCGTTCGGCTAATGTAGCGGAACCTTTTCGGCTAGCATAGTATCCCCATAACCCTTCAGTGGTATCGGAGCCGTTACTGCCTCGTTATAGATTCGGTTGTGTGCATATAGAGATATGCGCGGTTGTAGATCAATTTCTGATCATGATTCATGATCTTGCCGTATTGGTCATGTAACGATCTACTCCTACCGGTCGGAATTCCGCCATCGGAGTTAAGTGATACGTGTGAATCCAATCATGGCAATATAGAGATCAATCAGATTGATCGAATCGAATCTAGGTCAAAAGCCGGGTGCATGAGATGTACCGCGGCATGTGCAAAAGAACGTCGTTCGGTAAAACGACCGTAACTTTTGCATATGACCTCGGATTGAGATGATCTTTAAACGAAAATCGATCTACAGAAAATTTTACATCCGATTTTTACCCGCTTTGGCCGGTTTCGTCGAATTTAGATTTGCAAAAAAAGGCCGGGAAAATTATGTTTTCTGCGATTCAAGATTAGACGTCGGGAACGTTTAACTCTGTTTTGCAGGGATTGATGACTGGTATAGCCCTTATGTGTATGTGATGTATATATGTAATTATTTCATGACTTGCATGTCGTGAGTATGACAATATGGCTGGAGCCACACACATATATTGTCCATTTGATGTAATGGCCTGCGTGCCAAATTATGATGATCCTACACGCGACTATGTAATTACTTTATTACGCTAGTTGTAGCTAGTCGGTGGATTCATCACTGGAGGATGGCGTGCATGTACCATGAAGATGGAGATCATCATGGTGAACAGATTGGTAGGAGATGGAGATCTCCAAAGAAACAATGGGCTATACCAAGTCATATCTATGTTTATGCTATTCTCTTATTATGTTCTACTTTCACGTATGATTCATGTTTATTGTCTACATGTGGTAGTGAAAGTGTAGAACGATCCCTCAGTAATGTTCAAGTCATATGCTTCCCCAAACCTTGCACTGTCATATGTCTTGTACAATCGGTGGTACGCCTATGAAATTAGGGTGTCACTGATTTTCCTTGACCAGGCAGGTTCGTATTGGATACTTACTGCAGAAGGGTTGGTTGCTTGAACAAGGTCATCCTAACGGTTAGGGACCTTGAAGCATAAGGAGTTGAGCACGCATAGAGATGCTGGCCAACAACAAGAGTCATATGTGATATGATTAGCAAAGAGTTGCTTACCGATCTACCTCGTCCACTAGCGGTGATGCTAAAGCTCACTAGTAGACTTGTTAGTTTGGGTCTTGAATCACTAAAATTCAATAGAGGGATATTGATCTTAGTGGGAGTAAATTTTATTAAAGTCTTAATATCATTTACTCTATCTTGGATACTTTGTCTTAGTATTTTGCATTTACTTTTGTTGTAGATCAATGGCACCTAGCAATCCACCATTTACTTTACGTTCAATCCTTGAGAAAGATAAGTTGAATGGAACAAACTATGCGGATTGGATCCGCAACCTGAGAATTGTTCTCAGGGCTGAGAAAAAGGAAGATATTCTAGACACCCCGTTACCAGAGGAACCTGCTGATAATGCGCCTGCTACTGAGAAAACCGCTTACAAGAAAGCATGTGATGCTGATCTTGAAGTAGGATGCTTGATGCTTGCTAGCATGGAACCATATCTGCAGATGCAGTTTGATAATAACCATACAGCCTACGATATGATCGTGGCGCTGGATGAGATGTTCCAGACTTAGGCTAGAACTGAAAGGTTCAATGTCTCTAAGTCTCTTGCTGAAACTAAGCTAGCAGAGGGCGCAGCAGTTGGACCACATGTGATCAAAATGGTTGGTTACACACAGAGGTTGGAGAAGCTAGGCTTCCCAATTGGTCCAGAACTGGCTACTGACTTCATTCTCTCTTCTCTCCCACCTAGCTATGGGAACTTCATCTCGAACTACCATATGCATGGCGCGGAGAGGGGCTTGAATGAGCTGTGTGGCATGCTTAAGACAGCAGAAGCAGACATTAAGAAAGGTGCTGGCGGCAGCCATGTGATGGCAATCCAAAACAAGCCTAACTTTAAAAGGAAGGGCAACTTTTGGAAGAATAAGAAGGGCAAGGCCAAGGCCAAAGATGTGATCTCTAAGCCAAACCCTCCTGCGCCTGACGCTGCTAGACCAACTGCTAATTCTGAGTGCTTCCACTGTAAGGGGAAAGGTCACTGGAAAAGAAACTGCAAGGTGTACTTGGCATCCTTGATGAAGGATGGCGGTGGTAAAGGTACTCCCGCTGCTCATACACTTGCTGTTTATATTACAGATATTTTCCTCGCTAACTCTTATATTAATTCTTGGGTATTTGATACCGGCTCGGTTGCTCATATTTGCAATACGATGCAGGGAATGATAAGAAGTAGAAGCGTTGGAAAAGGGGAGGTTGATTTCCGCGTGGGCAACAATGCAAGAGTTGCTGCGTTGAGCGTCGGGACGATGCAACTCCAACTCCCATCAGGATTTATTTTGGAGTTAAATAATTGTTATTTTGTTCCAAGTTTAAGTCGAAACATTGTGTCACCTTCATGTTTGATGAAGGATGGCTATTCATTTGTGAGTAAAGACAATGTTTGTGTAATCTCTAAGAATGATATGTTTGTGGCTTTTGCATCCATTGTGAATGGGTTGTTTATTTTAAATCTTGATAATGCACCTATGCCTATCTGTAATATTACTGCTAAAAGGCCTCGACTTAATGAGTTAAGCCCTACCTATATGTGGCATTGTCGTTTAGGTCATATAAGTAAGAACCGCATGAAGAAGCTCCATGATGATGGGATTCTAACTTCGTTTGATTTTGAATCATACGAGACATGTGAGGCTTGCTTGCTGGGCAAGATGACCAAGTCGCCTTTCACAGGTTTTCCTGAGAGGGCGTCTGACTTATTGGAACTTATACATACTGATGTATGCGGACCAATGAGTACGACAGCTAGAGGCAGATTCCAATACTTCATAACCTTCACTGATGATTTTAGCAGATATGGATATATCTATCTGATGAAGCATAAGTCTGAAACATTTGAAAAGTTCAAAGAATTTCAGAATGAGGTAGAGAATCAACGTGGCAAGAAAATTAAGGCCTTGCGATCTGATCGTGGAGGTGAATATTTGAGCCACGAGTTTAGCAATCATCTTAAGAGTTGTGGAATTGTTCCACAGCTTACGCCACCTGGAACGCCTCAGAGAAACGGCGTGTCCGAGCGGTATAATCGGACTTTGTTAGACATGGTTCGGTCTATGATGAGCCAGTCGGACCTACCTTTATCATTTTGGGGATACGCTCTAGAAACAGCCGCTTTCACATTAAATAGGGTACCGTCTAAGTCCGTAGTTAAGACACCATATGAGATATGGACTGGTAAGAGTCCCAGTTTGTCTTTTCTAAAGATTTGGGGCTGTGAAGTTTATGTCAAATGACTTATATCAGATAAACTAACACCCAAGTCGGACAAATGCTTTTTCGTGGGATACCCAAAGGAAACTTTAGGGTATTACTTCTACAACCGCTCAGAGGGCAAAGTGTATGTTGCTCGAAACAGTGTTTTCTTAGAGAAAGAGTTTCTCAAAAGAGACAAGAGAGGGCAGAAGGTGTATCTTGAAGAAGTTCAAGATGAGCCAATAGGGATTGACTCGACGAGTGATGCTAATGTAGCAGAACAAGTTGAGCTACCTGTGGCAAAAGACATCCCACCCCAACCACGAAGGTCGGCAAGAATCCGTGAGTTGCGTGGGGATGTGTTATTGTTAGACGATGACGAACCTACAACTTATGCCGAGGCAATGATGGACCCTGATTCCGAGAAATGGCATAGTGCCATGAGATCCGAGATAGATTCCATGGGAGCTAATCAAGTTTGGAACTTGGTTGACCCGCCTGATGGGGTAAGACCCATAGAGTGCAAATGGATCTATAAAAAGAAAAGGGATATGGATGGAAACGTCCAGGTTTATAAAGCTCGACTTGTCGCAAAAGGTTTTCAGCAAGTTCAAGGAGTTGACTACGACGAGACTTTCTCGCCGGTAGCGATGCTTAAATCTATCCGGATCATTCTAGCAATTGCTGCCTATTATGACTATGAGATATGGCAGATGGATGTTAAAACAGCCTTTCTAAATGGAAATTTGGAAGAGGACGTGTATATGATACAGCCCGAAGGTTTTGTTGATCCTAGCAATGCTGGAAAAATATGCAAGCTTAAGAAATCTATTTATGGATTAAAGCAAGCATCTCGGAGTTGGAATATTCGTTTTGATGAGGTGGTCAAAGGGTTTGGCTTCCGTCAAAATGAAGAAGAACCTTGTGTTTACAAGAAGGAAAGTGGGAGCGCTGTTGTGTTTCTAATCTTGTATGTAGATGACATACTGTTGATTGGGAATGACATTCCGATGTTGCAAACCGTAAAGACTTCACTGAATAATAGTTTTTCTATGAAGGATTTAGGAGAAGCAACATATATTCTGGGCATTAAGATCTATAGAGATAGGTCAAAGAGGCTAATAGGATTAAGCCAAGAAACGTACATTGACAAGGTGTTGAAGCGGTTCAACATGGAACAGTCCAAGAAAGGGTTCTTGGCTATGTCACATGGCATGCGCTTTAGCGAGAAACATTGTCCTTCGACATCTGATGAGCGAGAGCACATGAGTAAGGTTCCATATGCTTTGGCTATTGGTTCCATCATGTATGCCATGATATGTACACGCCCGGATGTCTCATATGCTCCAAGTGTTGCGAGCAGATATCAAGCTAATCCAGGTGAGAGTCACTGGACACTTGCTAAAAACATCCTTAAGTACTTGAGAAGGACTAAAGATGTGTTCCTAATCTATGGAGGTGAGGAGAAGCTCGTTGTAAATGGTTACACCGATGCTAGTTTTCAAACCAACACAGATGATTCACAATCTCAATCAGGTTTTGTGTTCACAATAAATGGTGGTGCAGTCAGCTGGAAAAGTTCCAAGAAGGAGACCGTGTCTGATTCTACAGCAGAAGCCGAGTACATTGCAGCTAGTGGAGCTGCAAAGGAAGGTGTTTGGATGAGGAGGTTCCTCATTAATCTTGGTGTGTTTCCAAATGCGTCCAGCCCATTGTCTTTACACTGTGATAGCAATGGGGCGATCGCACAGGCTAAGGAGCCAAGGAATCACCAGAAGAACAAACATGTACTGCGGAAATTTCACCTCATTCGAGAGTTCATTGGAAAAGATGAGATTAAGATGTGCAAAATACATACGGATTTGAATATAGCAGATCCTTTGACAAAGGCTCTTCCACAGCCTAAGCATGAGGCGCATGTGAGGTCTATGGGTATTAGATATCTAAAAGATTAACTCTAGTGCAAGTGGGAGACTGTTGGAAATATGCCCTAGAGGTAATCATAGAGATGATGATATTTCTATTGTATCCATGATTTATTATGTGTTCATTGAATATCCATTAAAGACAACTTGTATTGATTGGCAATTATGTGAATTGTCTGTGAAACTCTTTTACTTGTATGGTTATTCGATAATTGTCCCTGATCGGAGTTCATGTGAGGACACACATGAATATTAGATCAGCACATGTATTAGTTGATGACTATGTTTCACAAGTCATAGACATGGAGATGTCAAACTAATAATGTGGGCACATGTATGACATGGGGTTGGACTGACCCAATGTGAGATGTTCTTGTTATCTCTTTACACATCATGTACATTATGTCCTTCGACCTGAGATTGTGGTATGTTTTCAAGATGTGAATCGACTTACTTAGGGACTATCAAACGCTACTTCGTAACAGGGTAGTCATAAAGATAGTCTTCGGGTTTGTCAGAAAACATGCTGTGAGACATAGACGATCAAGATGGGATTTGCCCCTCTCCATGCGAGAGAGATATCACTGGATCACTCAAATGATTAGATCATAAAATGCATGGCCGTGCTTAGGTTAAATGTTAACCTATGAGTTGAACCAAATATTGTGTGGCAAGGGAATTATGTATATGTGATCGTGGTGGTTCGTCAGATATGATCTTTGCATATACATAGGAGTTGACACGTCTTGCTAGAGGCCGCTGCCAACTATCGGGCGAGTAGGAGTACTCGAGCCGTGTCTATGTGTGCGTGAACTCATAGGGTCGCACGCTTAAGGGGTTGGAAGCCTAATTCGAGTTGGACTCGAGTCAGACCGGGATTAGGGTTTACTAATGGGCCTCCAGGTCGGTGAGCTTATTAGGGACGCCTATATAAAGAGGGGTGGAGGCGACCAGGGAAAAAACACGTCAATTGTTGACAGCCGTCGCCCACCCCAGGCCCGCGCCTATTGCACCTCGCAGACCTAGCAGTCTGGAGGCGTGACGCTTCCTCCCTGTACGTGTGGATACCTCGGAGGTGCTGCATCTGGAGCACAAGGACGAACCGCACGTGGAGACATGAACGACGGACGTGAACATCTACACGATATCTTCCGCTGCACTACGCGTCTAGTGGTAATCTCGTGATCTATAACTAGCAGTAGTTCCTGGTTGATATGGGGTCAGAAAAGTTTGCGTTCGGCTAACTCGTTCGGCTAACGTAGCAGAACCGTTTTTGGCTAGCGCAGCGTTTTGTTTTCGGCTTTTCGGCTATCATAGCATAGCGGTCGGCTATCTCGTTCGGCTAACGTAGCGGAACCTTTTCGGCTAGCATAGTATCCCCATAACCCTTCATACCTATGTGCCCGTGAGATTTTAAGGAAGTGAGACCGTAATCTCACTATTGTAGCGTGTGGTAGCCACACGGTTGCAGATTCGTGGTTGTGATTCGCGTTTTGTTTGTGTTCTTCGCGGATTGTTTTTCTCCACGTTTTTCCCGTCGATCGATCTCCTTGCTCGGTGCATCTTTTGCAAATCCGTTTGAATAGAGATGTTCTAGATCGTGAGGCACTTCTTTCCACCAAAGGAAATCTTCTCTAACCTCACGAGCTAATAGATCGATTGATTTTTCGTTTTGGATCAAGTTTTGCTCCCTTGCCCCGAATTCTTGCAATTCACCGATTTGGAGTTAGGTTCGAGCCATGATTCTTTTGGGATAGCTCACTAACCTCCTTAGAACTCCTCATACCAAGTCTAAGCCCTAGTGCTTTTGATTCGGAGGAGATCGGGTCGAATTCGTGGAAGAACAACACTGAATCGGGGGCATCGAACGCTCGAGTTCATAGCATCGGACGCTGACTCATTTGGCATCGGACGCACCGTTGCCATGTGTCAGATTCTGACATTTTCAAAGGAGGATCGAACGCTACCACCGGACGCTCCGTTGTGCATCAGACGTGCCGGAGTGTGACCATCGGACGCTGAGAGTTCACTGTTCACAGCGTCCAATGGGTGTCCAGTAAGGGTTCAGTCAGGTCAGTTTTGCATCGGACGCGTCCGGTGCTTGGTCATCGGACGCTGCCAGCGTCCGATGCTGCTGAGTCTGCGCAGTTTCGTCCACGGTTCATTCGTTCGTTGTCAGTTTTGATTTCCGGCTTTTGTGTTGGGTTTCTAGAGTCGTATAGTGTCTCGCTGTGCTTCTTGGAAGCATCCACCCTATCTCTAGGGTCGTGGACACATACGAGCTCTAAGTTTGCTCTTGGGGTGTTTCTTGGGACAGTGGCGACAAGTTTTCGAATGGAAAATTTGAAGCTCCCATTCACCCCCCCTCTGGTCGCTTTCTGATAGCACTTTCGGTCCTTTAATTGGTATCAGAGCAAGGTTAAGGATCTTCCACATTAGCCGGTTCCAGATCCACAGAAGGCGACATGGATCGCGGCGTGGGCAAACCGCCGTTTTTTGATGGGACGAACTATGCGTATTGGAAGATACGCATGTCGGCCTATCTGCAGAGTTTGGGTGCTTCCATCTGGGATATTTGCAACTCTACCGATTACGTTGTCTTGGCTGCTCGTGTCTCTCAGCTTCAGATCGATGAGCACGATGCCAATAGCCGAGCCCGTAATGCTCTTTTCTCATGCTTGAGCATGAGTGAGTTTGATCGCGTTTCTCACCTCGCTACGGCTCGGGAGATTTGGGCTACCCTCATGCGTTTCTATGAGGGAACCTCTCAAGTCAAAACCCGTCTCTATGAGTCATTCAAGCGATAGTATGAGAACTTTTGACATATGCCTGACGAGAGCATAGAAAGTTTATTCGCTCGCTTTCAGGTGATTATCAACAGGATGAGGGCTAACAAGGAGCTGTTGCCTTTCGACGATCATGAGAGAGCTTTGAAGCTTTTGCACACTCTTGATCGATCGGTGTGGGATTCCAAGGTTCAGGCGATCATCGAATCACCTAACTATGAGACCCTCACGTGTGACGAGCTCTTCAGTAAGCTCAAGTCCAGTGAGATTGATGCCATGGCGAGGGCTTCTTATGAAAATCCTTCTGGCCTGTCGATGGCTTTGGTTTCTGGCTCTTCTGCTAACCCTCTGGAGGCTTTGCACTTTTCCTCTTCTTTCTGTCACAGAGGAGCAGCTGGAGTTCATGGGGGATGACGAGCTGGCGTTGCTCGCCAACCGGTTCTCGCGGTTCCACAACAACCGCATGAACCGTCGCCGCGGAGGACACTCATGATGCTATGAGTGCGGCGACCCCGACCATTTCATCGCCAACTGTCCCAATAAGAAGCACTCATCTGGGAAGGGCGATCATGGGCACAAGTACGACTCCGGCAAGCGCAAGGAGAAGTACGTCCTCATGAAGCACAAGCGAAGGGGTGGCTTCGACAAGGAGTACATCAAGAAGAAGTACTTGGAGAACGCCCAGGCTGTGCAGCGTGCGTTCTTCGCCACGCTCAGCGACGTCGACGGCTCGGATGACGACTCCGCTTGCTCAAGCGACGATGAGTCCAAGAAGAAGAAGAGGATCGAGGACAAGCTCAACGGCCTCTGCTTCTTCGCCGACGACGAGGGCTTCTGCACCATGGCCCTTGGCAAAGAGGTCGACGGCGAGCTGGAGGACACTCCTCGGAACGACGACGACGACGACACCTCCCAGGTATCTCAGACCCCTGACGAGCTTTCTACTGAGGTCGAGAAGCTTACTGCCGCGCTCCTTAGTCAGGATAAGTTGCTTAGGCGTGCTGCTAGAGAGCGCAAGGAGTTTAGGCAGAAGTGGGAGGATACGGTGAAGGAACTTGAATCTGTCAAGTCCACCGTAGTTGTTACCGATGAGGAGGAGTGTGAGATGTGCACCACACACATGACTGACCTTCTCACTTTGAGAGGTAAGTATGTTGCGTTGGTAGGAGAGGTGGATGAGCTGAAGGCTAGATCCTCGCTGTTGGGTGCGTACAAGTCTTGTGCGGGCTTGCAATCTGAGTTGGCAGAGAAGAATGCCAAAATTGTATCTCTTGAAGAGGCCAACTCAAGTAGCACATGTGTGGCTAGGTGTGTTCTTTGTGAAGGTTTGGAGATGGAGATAGCCAATGTGAAGCATGACAAGATGCAAACCGAGGAGGAAAACACATACCTTCGGACCATCTTGTCATGGGTGTCGAGTGGTGAGCCACAGCTCGGGATGATGATCTCCCAATTCAAGCGAGCTGCTGGAGGTCCTGGTGTAGGTTTTGCTCCGGTGTTGATGTTTCATCTTTTGGGAAGATTGGAGAGTCGAGTGGTATTAACCCATGTGAGAAGCCCAAACCATCACTACTCCCAAGCTTACCAAGATTCCACCCAAAGAGCCTCTCAAGCCTAACACCAAGGATGGGGTCTTTGTTGAACCTTCGAGAGCTCCACCAAAGAAACAATCATGGGCTCCAAAACCAAACCACCTCAAGAACAAGCTTGACACCATGCCGCCCATCCAAGAGGAGCTTATGCCACATAAGGGCATAGTGATCCACACCCACTACCGTGAGTACCAACAACCCCCTTTGAGAGCGGTGGTGAGGTACATTGTGAGCATTGTGGGAGAGATGGACACTTGAGTGAGTTTTGCTTTCGGCGCAGAGAGAGAGAGGCGCGCCGTGCAAAGGAGATGAACAACACGGACATGTACCATCCTTTCCATGATGTACATGTGCCGAATGTTCAGAGGTGTGCTGCTAGGCCTAGAGGTCCAAAACCTCAAGTTCCTAGGCCTAGGCCGCGAGGAGGTCGTGCCCGGCGGGAGCCTGCAGTTGTAGGCTATGGACCCCGTGGCGGTGGCTTTGTAGTTGAGCGTTTTCCCCCACAGTGTTTTGAGTATCGCGATGAGTGCTCCTTTCCCAGCGGACCACGTTTTCCTCAGCGTGGTGATCGCTTTCCCCGTAGGCGTGCTAGCAATGGTTTTTCTGCTAACCGTTCTTTTGAGCAGCCGACCTAACACTGGTATTCTCCCTACTTCACTAACCCCAGTGTTGGACCGTATGCTCACCCTATGTCTTTTTATTGATGTAGGTAAAACGATTGGAGAACGTTTGGTTGGTGGATTCCGGTTGCTCGAGGCATATGACCAGAAACGCCAAGTGGTTCTCCAGTCTTAGTCCGGTCGCCGAAAAGGAGTTTATCACCTTCGGCGACAATAGCAAAGGTAAAGTGTTGTCTCGTGGGTCTGTGCGAGTTAATGAGCATTTTGTGTTGCGCGATGTTGCTCTTGTCTCTAACTTGCATTTTAACCTTCTTTATGTTTCACAACTTTTCGATGATGACTATGAGATTCGTTTTAAACCGAATCTCAGTCGTATTTTGGATCCTCAGGGCAATCTTGTTTGTGTGATTTCGCCCTTTGGGAATGTCTTTTGTGCGGATTTCTCGGAGTCTTTTGGCATTTCTCGTTGTCTTGTGGCTGGACCTTCCTCCTCTAATCTTTGGAAGTGGCATAGGAGACTTGGACATTTGAGCTTCGACTTGCTTGCAAGGCTTAGCTCACTTGGCCTAATCCGAGGATTCCCCAAGTTACCCATGGAGAAGGATCTTGTTTGCCATTCTTGCAGACATGGGAAGATGGTTGCCGCTCCCCACCATCCAGTGACTTAGGTCATGACCAAGCGCCCTGGAGAACTTTTGCACATGGATCTTGTTGGTCCGGCTTGGGTGAGCTTGGTTGGGGGGAAGTGGTATGTGCTTGTTGTTCTTGATGACTTTTCGAGATATTCATGGGTCTTCTGTTGGGGGAAAGGACCCTCGGCAGAAGCGCCGCCCGAACCGATGCTCGACTTTAGCCCTCGCGCAACGCCTGGTGTGCTTGCGAGGTCCCTCTCCTATTGGAGACCGTTACCCTGTCCCCCGGATGCGGGGTCAACCCTCGTCGCTTTTTTGTGCTTCCGTGCAGGTCTAAGGCGACGATCGCACTGCAGGAAACCTTCGCTGACTCACGACGCCACCTTCGCTTGGAGCGAAGGTCCAGGCAAGCGGCAAGTGTGCGTTGCCCCAGAGGCAAGCGGAGCCTGAAGGTCCGGCGAGCACGGCCGAAGGTTAAACCTTCGTCCTTCTTCCCCGGAGGCAAGTAAAGCCGGAGGTCCGGCAGATGGCGGAGGTGCGCGGGCCCAAGGGCGAGCGCGGCCGAAGGACAAGACCGCCGCACCTCTCCCCGAAGGTGAACAAGGGCCAGGTGGCGGCGCGCTGGGGGGAAGCCGATTAGGGTTTCCGCTTCAGCTGTGCATTTACGCTTTTGCCCTTCCTCCCTGCGTGGAGGCGAGGAGTCTTCGCTGTACCCTTTTGTAATTTGGCCCGTGCCCCTTGGCATTCCCTATAAATACCAAGGGGATGAACAGTGTAGGGGAGGACCCTTTGGGAATTCGAGCGCTTTCCATTTCCGTTTGACCTTCGCTACTGCACCCGACACTTGGCCGCCTTCGCTCCTTCCCCTGCACAAGTGCGGAGGTGGGGCAAGTGCGATCCAACAGTTTGGCGCCGTCCGTGGGGACCGAAGTCTGAAATGGCGGGAAACAGGAGAGCACTTTTGACGAGGGACCAGCGCGTCGCAAGAGAGGCGGCGGCGGTGGTCCCGCCTGCTGAGGAAATTGCACAACCCTCGGGAGGAGAGAATGTCACCCGGAACCCCAATCCCTGGGCCCCAGGCCCGAGTGGCGACGCAACCGCACCCACACACTTCGGGAGAAGGAGAGGGGGAAGAAGAAAGAGGTGGGCCTCGAAGCCCTTGAAAGGCTCGAGGCTGAGCTGCAAGAGAAGAAGAGGCGCTGGAACAGCTTGAGAGGCATAACCGACTGCGCTCGATCAGACAGAGGGCGGACGAGGCCAGGGAGCAGCTTCGCCGTATGGAAGAATCCCTCGCCGCGGCAGAAGCCGAAGCCGAAGGCTGGGATAATGAGGAGATACCCCCGTTACGAGAGGGGAATGAGGAGCCGAATCTAGATAACCTTCGTCACCATCCACCACCCCCACCACCACCAGTACACCCAGAGCCATATCCTGTGAGACACCCAAATTTCCGCCAACTCTACCCAGATGAGAAAGAACAAAACCTTCGCATTCAGCGAAGGCATCAGCAACACCAAATGCCGTACGATCCAAAGTCACCACTCTCCCAAATACTCCAAACCCAGCCCTGGCCACCATGCTATAATCCACAAACCTACCCCGCTATGATGGACTTTCCGACCCTCGCCAGTTCATCATGAGCTACGAAGCAGCGGTTGCCGCAGCAGGCGGTGACGAATCAACAATGGCAAAATCCTTTGTCATCATTCTGCGAGACATCGCACAAACCTGGTACAGCAACCTTCGCCCCGGAACTGTGGATTCCTGGGCCTCCCTCAGAGACAAGCTGTGTACAAACTTCAAGGGCATCACTCCAGCCCCGCTAAACCCATCGAGCTATTCAATTGCAAGCAAGAAGAACGCGAGCCGCTCCAAGATTACTGGCGAAGGTTCATTCAAATCAGAGCAAGGACCCCTGGGATATCTGACGAGGCTGTCATCCTCGCTGCAGTCAGTGGCCTGCGCCCAGGACCATGCTCCTCCAAATTTGCCAGAAAACCGGCAAACTCAATCGAGGAGTTGCACGAAACAATGGAAAGATACTGTAGAGCTGATATGGATTTCAGAGCGAAGTCCGACGCTCGGAGGTCTCAGCAGAGGCCACAGCCGAGGCCTCAACCGAGAGAAAGCAACCTTCGCCAAGAGCAAAGCAACATCGGTGCAATCAACAAAGCAACAAACTATGAACATCAAACACGGGACGCTCAACACCGAGCAGCCAAGCCTCGCAGGTTTTGCCTCCTCCGCCGAACCAGCGCTACCAGCAGCGAGATCCTGCCAAAATGTATTGTCACTTCTGCGGAATGGGAAAGGGGCACACAACAAAGCAATGCGAATGCTTCGCCAAGGGAAAAGAATTCCAGGAATCCAGGAAACCTGCTCTGTCTGACCCCCGAACCATAAACCACACAAGGAAACCAAGCTTCCACCCACCAAATCCAACATACCACTATACCCCCATAAACTACGGCCTACCTTCGCAACAACCCCCTACACCCACCACCCACTCTACAACCAAACCCATTATCAGCCAACCACCACCCACAACGCCAAAACCCACCTTACACAGTCACATACCCAGCTACCCCCCAAAGCCAAATTCCACCAACCCACCAAGCCACCAGCGCTCTGCCACCACCACCGCCAATCCCTGCGTTACCAGCACCACAACCTGTGAAAGCCGAAGCCTCGAGCCAAACGACCATCAACAATCCAACATCGACCTTCGGTGTGATTCTAGCTATCACCGGAGGTTCAAATGAAGACCATGGTAACAAACGGCAGAGGAAGGAACATGCCAGACGCGTTCACCACGTGGCCGTCGAAGGACCACATAAATTCGGTCGTTGGTCCCACATCCCCATAACCTTCGATTCCAGTGACATGAAGCTTAGAGATTACCCTCACACAGATGCCATGGTGATCGAAACCAACCTCGCTGGGTGGACCGTCACCAAAATACTGTTGATACAGGAAGCTCCGCTGACATCTTGTTCGCTTCAACCTTCGACAGCATGAAGCTTGACAGAAATCTTCTGCAACCGGCCGACAACCCGCTATACGGTTTCGGTGGTCAACAAGTGAGAGCCATCGGGAAAATTTCCCTGCCCGTGACCTTCGGCGACCAAATCAACTGCAGGACGGAACATATAACATTTGATGTCGTCGACATGTTCTACCCATACAATGCCATTTTTGGCCGAGGGTCACAAACGCGTTCAATGCGGTTATCCATCCCGCCTACCTATGTATGAAACTTCCCGCTCCGAAGGGTGTGGTCGCAGTATTTGGGGACCAGGACATTGCAAGGACAGCTGAAGGAAATGTAGCCCCGGGGCAACGTAATGTACACAATTTGTCAAAACCTCAAACCCCCGTTTTCAGCGTCAAGGGCGAGGTCTGCAATGACAGAGTGAAGGCAGCGCCAAAGGAGGAAACCAAACAAGTCCAACTCTTCGAGGGTAATGCCGAAAAAAAGGTGATCATTTCAGCCAACCTAGACCCTCAATCAGAGGCAGCCTCGTCACCTTCCTCAGAGAAAATTCCGACACCTTCGCTTGGTCCGCAGAAGACCTAAAAGGAGTCAACAGATCAATGATCGAGCACAGCCTGAACATCAAAACAGGCTATCGCCCAATCAAACAAAAGCTTCGCAAGATGTCAGAAGAAAGAAAGGAGGCAGCGAAGGCTGAGGTAAAAAGGCTTCTGGACGCAGGCGTCATTCGCCCAGTCAAATACCCAACTTGGCTCTCAAATGTGGTCCTAGTCCAAAAGAAGAATAAAAAATGGCGAATGTGCGTCGATTTTACTTGCTTGAACAAAGCCTGTCCGAAGGATGATTTCCCCCTCCCAAACATAAGCCCCTGGTCGACAGAGCGGCAGGTTGCCAAATGCTATCCCTCCTTGATTGCTTCTCAGGCTATCACCAAATCTGGATGGATGAAGAAGACGAAGAAAAAACAAGCTTTATCACACCCTCGGGCACCTTTTGCTTCCGAAGGATGGCAGAAGGTTTGAAAAACGCAGGTTCAACCTTCGCTCGCATGACCTCCGAAGTTTTCAAGGATGAGCATGCAGTCTCCGCCTATGTCGACGACTTAGTCGTTCAAAGTCAACTAAAAGAGAACCACATACCAGACTTATCGAGGGTATTCAGCAACCTCCGGTCCGCCGGACTGAAACTAAACCCAGAAAAATGTGTTTTCGGGGTAAGCGAAGGCAAATTGCTAGGTTGCATCGTCTCAGCCAGAGGAATCGAAGCCAACCCTGAGAAGATTGATGCCATCATGAACATGGAACCTCCGACGACCAAGAAAGCAGCTCAGCGTCTGACCGGCCGTTTGGCAGCACTTAGCAGATTCATCTCAAGATCCGCAGAGCGAGGGTTACCATTTTTCGAAACACTCAGAAGCAACGCTCCATTCAACTGGGGTCCCCCAGCAGCAAAAGGCCTTCGAGGAGTTGAAAAAGTACCTGACCAGCTTGACTGCCCTAACCAGCCCAAGCAAGGGAGACTTATTGTTACTTTACGTCGCAGCTTCGCCACACGCTGCCAGCGCAGTCTCATCAAGGAGCTCCGCGAAAACAACAGAACCAGACAAGCCCCAATCTATTATGTTTCAGAAACCCTCGAAGGCCCAAAAAGAAATTATTCGGAGCTTGAGAAAATAGCATATGCCGTCGTCATGGCATCAAGAAAGCTCAAGCACTATTTCCAGGCGCACGAGATACGTGTACCTTCGACGTACCCTCTCGAGAACATTTCAAAAACAACGAAGCAGTTGGAAGAATAGCAAAATGGGCAGTCGAGCTTAACAGTTATGCTGTAACCTTCGTTGGCAGAACAGCGATCAAATCACAAAGTGCTGGCTGATTTCATAGCAGAATGGACACCCGACCCTCGCCCCGGTGAGCTGCAGCAGGACCAGTTCTGGATCGTTTACGTCGACGGGGCCTGGGGCGCAACCGGAGCCGGTGCCTCGGCCATTTTAATCTCGCCTTCCGGGTCGAAGCTGAGATACGCACGAAGGCTGGACTTCAAGTGCACAAACAACTCCACTGAATATGAGGCTGTGATCCTGGCACTTTCAAGGTTACGATCGTTATCAGTCCGAAGGGCACTCATCAACACAGACTCTCAAGTCATTGCGGGGCACATTGAAAAAACTACAAAGCAAAAGATACAGAGCTTCAAAAGTATTTTCAATATGTACGAAGGTTAGAATCTTTCTTCTCGGCATAACAGTAAAAGCAATATCGAGGACCGAAAACAGTGAAGCAGATTGCTTAGCCAAAGCAGCAGCGCAGCAGCTACAGCTCCCTCCGGACGTGTTCTACGAGGTTTCCACTCGGTCAGCCTTCGAAGCTTCCGAAATCAGCATCAAGCTGATCAACACAATTCAATGCGAGGATTGGAGAGCACCTATCATGGCCTACATCAAAGGACTTCATGAACCCAGCTCCAAAGAAGAAGAGAACAGACTAAAGCAAAGAGTGCGAGGGTACAAGATTGTGGATAACACCTTGTTCAAAGCTTCGGTAACCTCACCCTGGCTCAAGTGCGTGTCACAGTCCGAAGGTAACGACATTCTCAAACTCATCCACGAAGGTATATGTGGTTCACACAATGGCCCGAGGGCACTAGTAGGAAAGGCTTTCCGGCAAGGTTTCTACTGGCCAACTGCGCTGAGAGACGCTGAAACCATCGTCAAGAAGTGCGAAAGTTGTCAACGGACAGCAAACAACCAAAACGGCCCAGGGGCTCCTACAACCCTCATATGCCCAACCTGGCCTCTACAAAGGTGGGCAATGGATCTCGTGGGCCCACTACCGACGGCTCCGGGGAACCTTCGCTATGCGGTGGTAGCCGTGGAATATTTCACCAAATGGACCGAAACAAGACCGCTGTCCTCAATAACCTCCCTCGCAGTAAAAAGGTTTTTCTGGCAGCAGATAGTTTGTCGCTTCGGAGTCCCCCAACATCTAACCGTCGACAACGGCACCCAGTTTGACAGCGAGGTTTTCAAAGAGTTCTGTGCACAAATCGGAACAATTCTATGCTTCGCCTCAGTCCGACACCCGCAGTCCAACGGTCTAGTCGAAAGAGCCAACGCAACAATCTTCCAATCCATATCCAAAAAATTGCAAGGCAGACCCAAAGGCAAATGGGCAGACGAGCTAACTGCAGTCACCTGGTCCCACAATACCTCCGAATGCAGAGCAACCAAATTCACACCCTTCAAACTTTTGTTCGCGAAGAAGAAGCCGTGCTACCAGAGGAGCTAAAATACGTTTCACCAAGAACAACCCTCGCAAGTGATGAGCCAGCCAAGCTAACTGACAAAGACTTGCTAGAAGAAACAAGATGCAGCGCAGTTCACAACCTTCGCAAGTATCAGGAAGAGACCAAAAAATGGAGAGATAAAAAGGTCAGAATCAAAAACCTACAGAAGGGTGACCTCGTCCTCATCCGTAAACAAAACGCCAGTATGGCCGGAAAATTCCAGCCTAAGTGGACAGGCCCGTTCCTGATCACAGAATGCAATCGCCCAGGCTCTTTCCACCTCTCCGACAGCGAAGGTAATATCCTACCACACACCTGGAACATCGACGGCCTTCGCAAATTCTACCCATAGCGGAGCCTTGCGAGCCCTCGCGTTATGTAATCTTCGTCACTTTCTATGTTATCTACTCTCATGTACTTAACAAAAACAGGAGCTGCACTCTTTTTCCTTACGAAGGGGCGTAAGGTTTTTAATGAGGCAGTATCCAAAGCATTAATACAGGCTAGAGCCCAAAAAAAAAAAAAAAGCAAACTCTCCAACCTTCTACTCCCAAGCATCGAAAAAGCGGATCTCTTTCAAAGAGCGCTACATTCGATGAAAACCTGCTAAGATTGCTTCAAGAGCGCTACATTCGATCCAAAACCTGAAAAAGATTGCTTCGAAAAAAAACAAAAAAACCCCCCGAAAAACATTCCTTTTCTTTTCAAAGCAAACTTCACCTCCGCCTAAGATAAGGGGAGGAAAGTCGAGCACCCTGGCACAAACGACAGGGGCTCGCAAAAGCAAACTCACCTCCGCCTAAGATAAGGGGAGGAAAGTCGAGCACCCTGGCACAAACGACAGGGGCTCGCAAAAGCAAAACTCACCTCCGCCTAAGATAAGGGAGAAAGTCGAGCACCCTGGCACAAACGACAGGGGCTCGCAAAAGCAAACTCACCTCCGCCTAAGATAAGGGGAGGAAAGTCGAGCACCCTGGCACAAACGACAGGGGCTCGCAAAAGCAAACTCACCTCCGCCTAAGATAAGGGGAGGAAAGTCGAGCACCCTGGCACAAACGACAGGGGCTCGCAAAAGCAAACTCACCTCCGCCTAAGATAAGGGGAGGAAAGTCGAGCACCCTGGCACAAACGACAGGGGCTCGCAATGGCAACTTCACCTCCGCCTAAGATAAGGGGAGGAAAGTCGAGCACCCTGGCACAAACGACAGGGGCTCGCAAAAGCAAAACTCACCTCCGCCTAAGATAAGGGGAGGAAAGTCGAGCACCCTGCCACAAACGACAGGGGCTAGCAAAAAAGCAAACTTCACCTCCGCCAGAAATAAGGGAAGGCGCGAAGTCCAAAAAATCGAGCATTCTCGCACAAGCAAGCCAGGCCTCGGCGGGGCCCACCTTCTCCGTCTCGCCCGAGCCCTCCAAGCCAGGCCTCGGGCGGGCCCACTCTGTCCGTCTCGCCCGAGCCCTCCAAGCCAGGCCTCGGGCGGGGCCACATCAACGCGATTTAAAAGCAGTGCGCGAGCCTCGCTAAAGAAAAAAAGGGGCGTCGCTGTTTTTTCAAAACAAGCTTACACGAGCAAGTGCGCGAGCCTCGCTAAAAGAAAAAAGGGGGCGTCGCTGTTTTTTCAAAACAAGCTTACACGAGCAAGCGCGCGAGCCTCGCTAAAAGAAAAAAGGGGGCGTCGCTGTTTTTTCAAACAAGCTTACACGAGCAAGTGCGCGAGCCTCGCTAAAAGAAAAAAAGGGGGCGTCGCTGTTTTTTCAAAACAAGCTTACACGAGCAAGTGCGCGAGCCTCGCCAAGAATTAAGAAGGGCGTCGCCGTTTAAAACAACATAAGAAACGTCAAAATAGCACAGCAAACATGGCACACAACCCATACGCTTTTCTCTTACCGTTACAAAATAACGTTACAACAGCAAACATATCCCAAAATAAAAAATCTTTACAAGGAACCACCGCTCCCCTCAATTAACTCCAAATCATCCAAACCTTCGCCTCCACCTCAAACCCCCCCCTCCACGGAACCAGGGGTCCCCACAACAAAGGAGCTGCAGGGACAATTGGCAGCTCCCCGGGCAAAACCCTCGCCCCTATACATATACCTATGCCTCGTCTCGTTAACTTCCGAAGGTTCTTCCTTCGGGATCACAAGCGCCCCATCCGAACCAACTTCAAGCTCTCTTTGACCGAACAAATATTCCAAAGCCGCGTTCTCGTCAATATCATCATCACCGCCAGCTTGCGAGGTCGAAGAAGACCCAAACAAATAACGATCGGCTTGGCGGTCTGTATAGTCTGTCTCGCGCCAAAACCGACTCGACCTGCTATTTTTTAAATCATATCTCCGCACCTTCGACCACCCAAAAACGTTCAAAGGAAAGCGAAGGATATTTAAATCTAGCGCGAGCCCATGATTCACCAGTTATAAAAACATCTTGGTAGTTCAACATCAGCGGGGTCACGTCGAATACGTCTAGCACGGTTCCGTCAGGAACCTGCATGTTGCACAAAAATACGAGATGTCTCAGCCTCGTCAAGTCTTTACAAGCAACCATAGTATCTACAAAAAGGCCTCCCTCGCCCAGCAAACCCAGGCATCACACCTGCCCAGCTTCCCTCGATGGATGTCCAAACCCTCGCCAGCGGCGACAGTCGAGGTCCCAGCTGACGCCTCCTCCGCCGTGGATCCCTCCGCAGCAGCCTCGACGTTTGTCGTAGTTTCCTCTTCCATCGCCGTCGCCCGTGCAGCGTCTCCCTCAACGATCGGCCCGCCCCGGTCAACGCCTCGATCTCGGCGGCGAGCGTAACCCCCGCACAGCTTGGCTCGGGGGCGGCTTCGATGTCACCCCTCGCCGCAACTTCCGTAGGCGGCGAGGGCATCGCATCTCGTCGAGCCTATAAGCAAAACAAAAGACAAACCTCGCCAAAATCAACAAACAACCCCTCTAAAACAAAGCAACAAAAATCAAAAAACTTAAAAAAATAATAATAATAATAATAATAAAAAAAAAAAAAATATAAAAAAAATAAAATAAAATGCAAACCTGACGCGTAGCCTCGGCAGCTTCCTCGAAGGCAAGGGCTCGGCCACCTCCGGAGATCCAAAACTTGCGAAGCAAACGCATCGCACATTCCGAACTTCCGCGTCATCAACCTTCATCTGACGAACCTCTTCAACCGACGGAAAAACATGGCTCGGCCTTTTGACCTTGCGAAGATGATCACAATCCGCCAGTCGAAGCGTGCTCGCCATTGCCAAGGCCCCGGCGTAGCCACCAAAATCGGCTGCATTGGAAACTAGCGAGCTAAACACATCAAGCTCGTTTCAGCCAGCCCTCGAAGGCCTCCGCATCAGCTGCAGGCAAAGGCTCTCCGGCGAGCCCCCAGCCTCGGTCAGACAACAATCAAGTTTACGTTTGATGTTCTCCATGCTCGTCCGCCAAGATTTTTCCAAATCACCTAGCCGACCCTCAGCCTCAGCCAAAGCCTTGTCCTTCCTTTCCCGCGGCAATCAGATCAGCATTACGCTTCGCCAGCTCAACCGCCTCCTCTCGAGCCTTCGCAGCCTTCTCAGAAGCAATCTTCATTTCATTCTCTTTGTTCTCTAGGCTCCGCGCCAGTTTGCTATTCTCCTTCTCAAGTACAGTAATATGGTTCCTCATAAACTCCATGTCGGAGCTAACCTTCCGCCTCGCTGAGCGGTTCAAGAGCATCAGCTCCGCCAACTTGACGTCAACATCATCAAAGGTGTCGCCAACCGCTTGATCTGCAAGAAGGACCTCCGCCTCCGGCACACAAATGCGGCCGAAGATCCGGCCCAGAAAACGCCTTTCCTCCGGGCTACACTGCAAATGGCAATCCCGAAGGTCCGGACTGGTGAACAGTGCAGTTGCTGGATCAGAAATCCCAAGCTTCTTGGCGTATTTCGGAAGGCTCGACCGGCTAGCCTCGCCAAACGGTCTCTTCCCCGGGACCGCGCAGAGTCAAGTTCCCCATCAAACTCTGACCCCTCCACCCAAAGGTGCGAGCCGCAAAGCTGGGAACCGCACCTCGTCGAGGGCTACCTGGCTCAACATCTTGTACAATTTCAAGTGCGCCCTGGGCAACCATCGCGCCAACACTAGGCGAGGCTCCGCCTCCAATAGACACCTCCTCATCCGTGTCATGTCCTTCACTAGAACCCTCGCTGCCTCCATCAGACGAACCCTCGTCTGTCTCCCTCTCCTTTGCGTCCTTCTCCACCTCATCATCATCCGATTCATCCTCGTCGCCCGAAGTCTGGACCAAAGCGCCGATCCCTCCAACGCGAGGCACGCGTCCCCCGACTGAACCGGCACCCCGCCCGCTCCGAGCCACGGCCAAGAAGAAGAAGTGCCCGCAGCAACAGAGCCAGCAGCGACTTTCGTCGCAAGCACCTTCGCTCGGCCCCCAGCCCCGCCACGGCCTCGACCACGGGCCCTCTTCGGCCGACGAGAGACGATCTCCGTTCCTCCCGAAGCCTTACGCTTCCTCTTCTTCGGCGCATCGTCGCTCGAAGGAGCGGGCCAGTTGGCATACCGAATACAAGAATGTCAAACATTCTGTTCACTCGACTTCGCCGCCCACCAAGCTATGGATAGCCTTCACTTCCAGTGGGGAAAGCTTCCCCACGAGCTCGTCTGTCCACTGCTGAACTCGTTTGAAAACAGCTTCATTCCCGTCCTCGCGCCTCGGAAATTTCTTAAGCGTTTTTTCCCAAACCTTCTCCAGATCCAAACTAGGTTTCTTCAAGCCCCTACCTTCGTACCTCGGGTCATTCTCCACAACAAACCAAGTCCGCCTCCGGCAAGAGGCCAAATCTTGGCACAGCAATATTCCTCCACTAAATCACGCGCACACTGAGAACGCGCAACGACCCTCAAGCAATCAACGGCAGCATGGGCCTCGACGCTCATCTTAGCTTCGGCGCCCACATCTCCAAGCACCGGAAGCTCGCCGCAAAGCTCGGAGCTGTCACTGAGTTTGTAATAGAACCAGAACTCCTGCCACCCGCTGCTCCACTTGTTCTTCTGCGCTTGCAACGGCAGCTCCGCGCCGGCGGCGATGGCAAAAAGTGTACACCGCGAATTGTCCAAAGCTGGTCTTGCCCTCGCTGTCCGTAATCTTGCGAGGCTGCATGTGAACGCGATGAGTGCGAACAAAACCCTCAACATGAGGAACAGCCCCCTGAGACCTGCAGGCCCAGACATAGACCGACATCTTTGTGAAGCAAGAAGGCGTAAGCTGATGATGAAACGCAGGTTGAATCTCCGCAGAGAACCGAAGTCACGAAGGAGTCAGCCGGGAAGCGAAGGCCAGCCGAAAGAACTCTTCAAACACCACAACTTCATCTGCGTCCGGCTTCGGAACGGTATCCCCACTCTTGGGTGAGCTTGGGTGGGGGGAAGTGGTATGTGCTTGTTGTTCTTGATGACTTTTCGAGATATTCATGGGGTCTTCTTTTAGCTGAGAAGACCGAGACTTTCTCCTTTGCTCGCAATCTGATTTTGCGTCTTCAGAACGAGTTCCCTTTGAACTCGATGCGAGCTATTAGGAGTGATAATGGTTCCGAATTCAAGAATTCGGATTTTGAGAAGTTTTGTAACTCTTTGGGTTTAGAGCATCAGTTTTCTTCCCCTACACACCGCCATAGAATGGTGTTGTAGAGAGGAAGAATCGGACCCTTGTAGAGATGGCCAGGACGATGCTCGATGAGCATAGGACTCCTAGGCGATATTGGGCTGAAGCTACGAGCACTGCATGCTACATTTCCAACCGCATTTTTCTCCGAGCTTTCTTGAAAAAGACTTCTTATGAGTTGCGTTTTGGAAAATTGCCCAAAGTGAGTTACTTTCGAGTTTTTGGTTGCCACTGTTTTATATTGAAGAAAGGCAACCTGGACAAATTTGAGTCTCGTTCTTCTGACGGTGTATTTTTGGGTTATGGCACTCACACTCGCGCTTATCGTGTACTTAAACTTCATACTAACCGAGTCATGGAGACATCAGATGTCACCTTCGACGAGACCATGGTTTGTCCTTCTTCTCGTTTTGAGCGTGCAGGTGATCATGAGGTTGGTGAGCCTCTTCTTGATGACGAGGATGAGGGTGCTGAAGGTATGGATGATCCAACACCCCCTCCACCTGCTGTGCCGCAAGGAGCGGCTTCTACTACGACTCATGACCCCGACACTTCATCTTAGGGGCCGTGGGATCCGCCACCTCGAGCGGTACCCTTTGTACCCGAGGACACGCCAACTGCTGTTGAGGGGGAGATCACTTTTGCTCGGGAGGCACCACGACATATCCAGCGCCAACACCCGCCTCAACAGATGATCGGCAGCATCGGCGAACGCGTCACTCGGTCAAGGTCACAACAAATCTCTCACTTTGCTCATTCTGCATTTGTTGCTGATTTTGAACCCTGAGATGTTGGACACGCTTTATCTGATCCAGATTGGGTCAATGCCATGCAGGAGGAGTTGGAAAATTTTGAAATAAATCGGGTTTGGGTTCTAGTTTCTCCTCCCTCTGAGTGTCACCCAATTGAGACAAAATGGGTTTTCAAAAACAAACAAGGAGAGGATGGCCATGTTGAGAGAAACAAGGCCAGACTAGTAGCCCAGGGGTATAGTCAGAAGGAGGGGATAGACTATGAGGAGACTTTTGCTCCTGTAGCTCGTTTGGAGGCGATTAGGATACTCTTGGCTTTTGCTTTATCCAAAGGGTTTAAACTTTTTCAAATGGATGTCAAGAGTGCCTTCTTAAACGGCTACATAGAAGAGGATGTATATGTGAGACAACCCCCCGGTTTCGAAAATCCCAAGTTTCCAAACCATGTTTTTAAACTTCACAAAGCCTTGTATGGTTTGAAACAAGACCCTAGAGCCTGGTATGATAGGTTAAAAACCTTTTTGCTTGCTAAGGGTTCTTAAAATGGGATGTGTGGATAAAACGCTTTTTCTCCTCAAGCAAGGCAATGGTACTCTCTTGGTCCAGATTTACGTGGATGATATCATTTTCGGTGGTTTCTTCTCATGCTTTGGTTGCCAAGTTTGGCAGACACTATGCGCAGGGAGTTTGAGATAGCAATGATGGGCGAGTTGACGTTTTTCCTAGGGTTGCAAATCAAGCAATCCCGAGAGGGGACGTTTGTGCAACAGGGCAAGTACACCAAGGACATTATGAAGAAGTTCGACATGGGTGAGGCCAAGCCTCTTCCAACACCCATGCCGACCACGGCGGCCCTGGATGCAGATGTTGATGGAGAAGCAGTGGACCAGAAGGAGTACCGGAGGGTATGGTCGCTGCTGTACCTGACAGCGACACGCCCCCGGACATCCAGTTCACGGTGTGTTTGTGCGCGCGATTTCAGTCGTCGCCACACACTTCTCACCGTCAGGCGGTCAAGCGCATTATGAGGTACTTATGCTTCACCCCTGATTTTGGGATTTGGTATTCTGCTTCCTCCCACTCTCTCTTTGCGGTTATTCTGATGCCGATTTTGCTGGTTGCCGTATTGATCGCAAGTCCACTTCTGGGACTTGCCAGTTTATTGGATCTTCTCTTGTGTCGTGGTCTTCTCGTAAGCAGTCTAGTGTCGCCCAGTCTACCACGGAGGCTGAGTATGTTGCTGCGGCTAGCTGCTGTTCCTAGTTGCTTTGGATGATGGCCACTTTGCGTGATTTTGGTCTGAGCTTTTCTCGGGTTCCTTTGCTTTGTGACAGTACGGGTGCGATTAGCGTTGCTAAGAACCCCGTGCCGCACTCCAAGACCAAACACATTGATGTGCGCTTTCATTTTCTGCGAGACCACTATGAGAAGTGTGATATCGACCTTCGCCATGTCGATACTCATCATCAGTTGGCTGATATTTTCACCAAGCCTTTGGACCAATCAACTTTTGCTAGGTTGAGAGGTGAGCTTGGTGTGTGTTCCCCCTTTTAGATGGGGGAAACATTTTGGCTCTTGTTTTATAAACTGACTTTGTGTTTCTCTTTTGATTTCTTCGTGCATCTTTGCATTTCATCTTGCATTTTTCCATTCAGAGCTTCGTATATATAATCTGAAGAATGTAACTATGCTCTGTATAGTATTTGCTCTGATGCTTTATGATGATGCTGTAGGTTTGCTCTTTCTGATCACTAATACATGTTGTGAGCTGAGCTATTTTTGAAAGGTGAACCTGCCTAATGAATATAAAACATGAAAATGTTCACCATTGAGATATGCAACTAGCATGTGTAGAATGTGTGAAGTCACTTGTGCTTTTCATATATGCTAGGTTGCTATGTCTCTAGCGTTGAGTCTTTCACTTGCTTGGTATGTTCATTTTCTGTTCTAAAAATTTGAACCAAGTTAAGTGAATTGGAAAAGATCGAGATGGGATTGCTTGTCACACATCACAGTTTCGAGACTGTTTCTCACTGCACTTTGAGTTAAACTTGAGCTGTGTAGTGTATGACCGAAACTGTTGCTTTAAGCTTCTGATTGCTTCTGCATAGGCTTCGCACAGTTGAAAAGTTAGGCAATGACAAGCTTTCAACCTCTCGCAATCACATGCTGAAACTTTAACTTGTGTAATTTAACCGCTGCAACTCCGATAAAATCTGGACACACAAGTCTATGTTTCATTCTATAGCATTATGATTGAACTGTTTAGCACTTTAACAAGTTTAGCACTTGTCGGATATCCTGTCTATACATGTTTTGTGCTATTTTCATGGTGAACCCTTTTTGGCTGAAAACTGCTCTTTTGCTCTCATATTCATATTTCGTATCTGGTGATCAGTTTGAGCCTTTGCTAGCTTCTTATGGATGTTGTTGAGTCATCGGATCAAAACTGTGTAGAGCATCCTTATACTATTTTGATTATATTTCTGAAGCTACTAACTTGCATTTTTACTCATATGCATTTCTGGAGGGAGATATTCTGTCAAGGGGTAGACATTTGAGTGCGTGTGCACATTTGCTTGTTGGTGCATTTTCATCTAAGGGGGAGAAAATATTGACAAATCATGAGTTCCCTGGGTTGTGTGCACTAGTTGAGCGGGAGTTTGCTAGTTGTGTTGAGCCTTTGCCTCTTTCTTGAGGAACTAGCAAACATTTTTAGCTCATTTTCAGCTCTTCAATTGGTATCGAACTCTTTTTGTTTTGAGATTGGTAACAGTTGGTATTGAGCTGTTTAGCTAGCGGTGTTGAGCCCGTTCTGCCTCTTCTTGAGGGCTAGCTCTGTTTTGCTTGATTTTCAGTTGATTTTTCAATTGGTATCGAGCTTTCTCGCTAGCGGTGTTGAGCCTGTTCTACCTCTTCTTGAGGGCTAGCTTTGCTTTGCTTGGTTGCGTCGAGCCGTTGCCCATGTCTTTGGGAACCAAGTTGTTTCACTCTTTCCACTTGACCTTCTTCGGCTTTGCTATGCTTTTGGGTCATTTGGTCGAGTCCTCTCTCTTCTTTCCTTTCTTCTTCTGTTTCCATTATGATTTGTGTCGGTAGTTGACAATGCACTCATCAAGGGGGAGATTGCGGATACATGAGTGTATGCCGAGTCTCTAAGTGATGAGTGATTGTCAACTGGGATAATGCACATGTTCTTTGGCTTGTGTTGTGCAGGTGTCGAGCATGAATACACTGATCAAAGGCAAGGTGAAGGTCAAGTAGAGACGTGCTATGCCGATGGACCGAGAGTGGCGAAGGGCGGACGTGAGGCTTGGACTGAGGGACCGGTGGCCCGAGGATCAGCTGTGGTGGCTGACAGCCTGGGACAGCGACGAGCGAAGACTTGCGGGCACGATGTTGCTTGGGTCGAGGATCTGGGGACACGTGTCGGTGGACGGGGTGCACGGGCGGTGCATCCCCTTTATGGCTCGGTTTGGTGGTTGAGCCACAGAAAAACCACCGAGTGGACGGTTTCCGGGTTTGGGCCTCAAAACCCGGGCGCTGATGGTTTCCGAGTTTGGGCCACAAAACTCGGGCGGAGGACGGTTTCCAGGTTTGGGCCTCAAAACCTGGGTGCTGTGGGTTTGCTGAGTTTGGGCCACAAAACTCAGGCTACAGTCGGCTGGTTTCCCGGTTTGGGCCTCAAAACCGGGGTTGGTCGTGAAGGCTGGTTTCCCGGGTTCCTCAAAACCGGGGCAAAGTCCGTGAAAAGGACGAGCGGAGCGGTGGCGGCACGTGGCGGCAATCGGTGAGGTTGCGTCGAGGCAACGCTACCAGTTGTGCGGGTGTGGCCGTCGGATCACCAGCATCTTCGAGTTGGTCCAGAATAACCCTAGTGTTTAGCTGGTTCGCTCTGTAATTAGAGAGGGGTAGAGTAGGAATTAGAATTAGGATAAGTAGAGGGAGACACCCTCCTCCCATTCTATCTCAGTCATTTGCTCTTTGCTTTCTAGGGTTTCCTGCTCTCCCATTCCCTGCTGTAGCGAACTGAGATCCACAGAGAAGAGAACAATACCTATGTGCCCGTGAGATTTTGAGGAAGTGAGACCGTAATCTCACTATTGTAGCGTGTGGTAGCCACACGGTTGCAGATTCGTGGTTGTGATTCGCGTTTTGTTTGTGTTCTTCGCGGATTGTTTTTCTCCATGTTTTTCCCGTCGATCGATCTCCTTGCTCGGTGCATCTTTTGCAAATCCGTTTGAATAGAGATGTTCTAGATCGTGAGGCACTTCTTTCGACCAAAGGAAATATTCTCTAGCCTCACGAGCTAGTAGATCGATTGATTTTTCGTTTTGGATCAAGTTTTGCTCCCTTGCCCCGAATTCTTGCAATTCACCAATTTGGAGTTAGGTTCGAGCCATGATTCTTTTGGGATAGCTCACTAACCTCCTTAGAACTCCTCATACCAAGTCTAAGCCCTAGTGCTTTTGATTCGGAGGAGATCGTGTCGAATTCACGGAAGAACAGCACTGAATCGGGGGCATCGGACGCTCGAGTTCATAGCATCGGACACTGACTCATTTGGCATCGGACGCACCGTTGCACGTGTCAGATTCTAACATTTTCAAAGGAGCATCGGACGCTACCACCGGACTCTCCGTTGTGCATCGGACACGCCGGAGTGTGACCATCGGACGCTGAGAGTTCACTGTTCACAGCGTCCGATGGGTGTCCAGTAAGGGTTCAGTTAGGTCAGTTTTGCATCGGATGCGTCCGGTGTTGGGTCATCGGACGCTGCCAGCGTCCGATGCTGCTGAGTCTGCGCAGTTTCATCCGCTGTTCGTTCGTTCGTTGTCGGTTTTGATTTCCGACTTTTGCGTTGGGTTTCTAGAGTCGTATAGTGTCTCGTTGTGCTTCTTGGAAGCATCCACCCTATCTCTAGGGTCGTGGACATATACGAGCTCTAAGTTTGCTCTTGGGGTGTTTCTCGGGACAGTGGCGACAAGATTCCGAAAAGAAAATTTGAAGCTCCCATTCACCCCCCTCTGGTCGCTTTCTGATAGCACTTTCGGTCCTTCAGGTGTCTCTATTCAAAGCTAGGGTAGAGATAGTTAGAATATAGTTAAGCGTGGTGCTTAGTTATAGACTTACCTTCAGATACGGCTGGACCCCCGGATAGCTGTGGTAGCAAGCAGGTGGTGACAGCCCTGTGCGCCTTGAATTCCACCACGTAGTTGGCCCAGTTTAACAGTAAGGCTCGTTGTGCTAGTGTTCAACCTAAGTAAGTGGTAAAGGCTAGTACGCCTCGATACTTGATAAGATAGGAATAAACTTTACTTAACATAGTTGCTTTATTGACATTTGCCTGTCTTGCTTCGTAGTTATCTTGCCTTGTAGTTATCTTGCTTCGTGGTTATCTAGGAGTAGTTAGTAGTTATTAGTTAGTTACCCTTAGTTACCCCCCTATCTATCTAGTTATCCACCTTACCTTAGCCATCCATTTCATCCTTACCTATCCACCCATATATTCTTTCTAGCCTTTCATCCCCTCTCTTCCCTTCTTTCCTTTTTCCTTTTCTCTTTTCGTCGACTCTCATCCCCTCCTCGACTCGACTCATACACCACCCTAGCCTTCCCTTGGGATCAAATAAATCGACACCTGGTACTCCCAGGCGAAGTGCTACTACGATAATTCTGTGCGCTTGTAGAATCTCCTCCTAGTAGATTGCAATCTCTCAAGCTAGCTCCTACTAGTGTCGGGATTGACAACCCCGCTTGGCATTAGTAGATAGCTGCTTTAGCTTCACTCCTTTAGGTATAGTGATCGGACTTGCTTCAAGCACTTCTGACACCGTTGCTTGGAATAGATTCCATAGTCTGCTACTAGTAACGACGTTGGCTAGTGTCAACAAGCATTTCTGGGCCGTTACCGGGGATAGTAGCCTAGCTCTATCTTTAGTGAAGCTAAGAACTACCAACAAGCATTTCTGAAAGCTTGTCGATGGTCCTTAAACACCTGTTTTACCATCAACATTTTACCCTAAAATTCACCAAAAAGGCATGAAATGTAGTCAAATAGGTTTCAAACTAACCAAATTCCACATGTCCATAGAATTTTATTTGAATGCAGGAATTTGGACCAAATTTGAAGAATGGACCCACCAGGAGACAAGCCCACTCACCAGGACCCATTTGGGCCCGATTGGGGTGGCGCCCGCCACCCATATGTGGCGCCCGCCACATGGAGAGGCCCAACTCTCCCCCTTTGCCATGTCACTGATCCGGGTGACCATCCCAAGGCCAAATCTTGGCCCTTGGTCACTAGGTCAGTGGCATCGGACGGCTCAGGATGGAATGGCGTGGATCAAGGCAGGATGGCGGTTACTCAGACATGCAACCGACCTAACCACCGCCTCTCTGGAGCTCCTGGATGCCAATGAAGCAGGCGTGGCATCCCGGTGAATGGGGAACGGTGGGGTGGCGGCCACCTACCTAGGGCTGGCGCCCGCCACTAGGGTTAGCCCTAGGTCGGTTGGCTGCCCCCTATAAGTACCCCCCTCACTCCTCAAGACTATAAATACCCCCGTGAGGCATCACTTCATTCATATATACCACACCAAGCAACACACAAAGCAAGAGAAGCAAGTGAGAGTTAGGTTAGAAGCTCAGAGAGCTTAGGCAAGTAGGTAGCTAGTAGAGCAAGGCATCTTTGCCCTCGCGGGAGCGCTGCTCAGGGCTTAGCTCAAGAGTACAGGTGTTCGAGTGATCGATCCTAGAGCTGGGAAGAGTCTTCCTTCATCTCCAGTTTAGGTTTTGATCTTGTTACTCAAGCACTTTACTATATTCTATTTCATCATTTCAAGTATTACTTTATTCTACTTATCAGTATTGAGTGGTATACTTGATTGATTGCTTGAGTGCCTAGCTATCCTACAGATCAATTCACTTAGCCATTGTAGTTAATCTCTAGTGAGCTTAGTGTTTGATCTTTGCCAATAGGTTGCTTAGTTAGTTTAGTGTTTATCTTATTAAGTCAAGTATTTGCTCTGACGTCCGCAAGGGTGTCTCTATTCAAAGCTAGGGTAGAGATAGTTAGAATATAGTTAAGCGTGGTGCTTAGTTATAGACTTACCTTCAGATACGGCTGGACCCCCGGATAGCTGTGGTAGCAAGCAGGTGGTGACAGCCCTGTGCGCCTTGAATTCCACCACGTAGTTGGCCCAGTTTAACAGTAAGGCTCGTTGTGCTAGCGTTCAACCTAAGTAAGTGGTAAAGGCTAGTACGCCTCGATACTTGATAAGATAGGAATAAAACTTTACTTAACATAGTTGCTTTATTGACATTTGCCTGTCTTGCTTCGTAGTTATCTTGCCTTGTAGTTATCTTGCTTCGTGGTTATCTAGGAGTAGTTAGTAGTTAGTAGTTATTAGTTAGTTACCCTTAGTTACCCCCCTATCTATCTAGTTATCCACCTTACCTTAGCCATCCATTTCATCCTTACCTATCCACCCATATATTCTTTCTAGCCTTTCGTCCCCTCTCTTCCCTTCTTTCCTTTTCCCTTTTCTCTTTTCTTCTCTATCTCTCCCTCTCCTCGACTCAACTCACCCCACCCTCTCCCTCCCTCCTTGGGATCAAATAATCGACCCTGGTCTCCTCCAGGAGAAGTGCTACTACTACGATAGTTCTGTGCGCTTGCAGAAACTCCTCATGGTAGATTGCAATCTCTCTAGCTAGCTCCTACTAGTGTCGGGATTGACAACCCCGCTTGGCATTAGTAGATAGCTGCTTTAGCTTCACTCCTTTAGGTATAGTGACCGGACTTGCTTCAAGCACTTCTGACACCATTGCCTGGAATAGATTCCATAGTCTGCTCCTAGTAACGACGTTGGCTAGTGTCAACAAGCATTTCTAGGCCGTTACCGGGGATAGTTGCCTAGCTCTATCTTTAGTGAAGCTAAGAACTACCAACAAGCATTTCTGGCGTCGTTGCCGGGGAAGCAATTGGCTAGAATTAATTCTTTGTGACTTCTATTGAATTAACCGCCGTAGTTCTAGTGGGTATATATATTGTTCATTGTTTGTGATCATTCAAGTAGTCATGGCCGGATTCAATCTTCCGAGCGACTATCAAGAAGATCCTGAGACCATTCTTAGGAGAGCGAGAGCTAATCTCACTCCTCCAAGGAAGAACCTGGAGTTTCGCGAGAGGAGTTCGTCAAGACAAGAATCCCAGTCAAAAGTGACTGACGAACCAAGCTTCTCCAACAATCAATCAACATCGACGTCGACCAAAACACTCTATGAGTATTCCATGCCTACTCTTGCTCACATTCCAGTGTTACCTTCTACTAGTAATGTAGATTTTGAGCTTAAACCTCACCTAATACGTATGGCTCAAGCTATTGCATTTAATGGCAAACCTTCCGAGGATGCCAATGCTCACCTCCGGAATTTTCTGGAGATATGTAGTACAATTTCTGTGCAGGGAGTTTCACAGGATGCCATTAGACTTCGTCTTTTTCTATTTTCATTCGTGGAAAAAGCGAAGCAGTGGTTCCTCTTCAACTCTGGACACCTACTGACATGGGTGAGATGCGCGGATCAATTCCTCAACAAGTTCTACCCGATAAGTCGAACTATTCTTTTCCGTAGCAAGATTTCTAACTTTGGACAGGGAGACGAAGAAACAATCACTGAAGCTTGGGAGAGACTACAAGAGTATGTTGAATACTGTCCTCACCATGGTATGCAAGACTGGTACTTGATCCAAAGCTTCTACCATGGACTCCAGCAAGAATCTCGACAACACATTGATGCTGCCACCGGAGGTGCATACCTCTCTCTCACTGTAGAGAAGGCAACCAAACTGATCGAGACAATGGTGGCGAATCAAGGATGGACAGAAAAATGTGGTAGAGGTATGTCTGAAATTAAGCAAGTTGATTCTGTTACCCTGCAAACTTTGGTAAAATTGCTAGAGCAAAGAATAAATGAGAAGAGAGATCGTGCTGCAAAAGAGTACTACGCCAAGCAAAGAGCCGCTTCGTCAAGTGAAGGCCAAGAAGAAATTAAGAAAGAGGATGCAAAATCCCTTCTTAATAATGGTGGCTACGGAGAACCTCCAATTCCAATGATCCAATGGAATAATAAAGGTATGCCTCAAACCTCCGTATTTAATTCTCGTATTGGAAAATTAGTTCCTAATCAAGGTAGAATTAATGATAGCATAAATAATAAATTAATTGAACATGATAAAATGTTAGAAGGAATTTATGCTAAACTGAAAGATTTTTCTAAAGCATTTAAGGAACAAATTAATTTTAATAAGAGATTATAGCAAACAGTAGATAACCTTAAATCTCAAATTAAATACTATGAGGAATTAAAAGTTGTAACCACGAGAGGTGGTAAATCCACTCGTGATCCACCTCATCCTAATTTAGTTCCTAGTAGTAATTCTGCTGAAAAGAAAAATATTGTTAATGTTGAAAAAGACGAAGAAGAGGAGACGCCAGCTGAACCTTCATCCAAGGTACGAACTGCTCCTCATGAATTCTATCATACACATGTATTACCTTTTCCAGATCGAAATAGAAACCCGATGGAAGACGACCAATTCAAGAAATTCACCGAGGTAATTCAAAAATTATATATACATGTGCCATTTATTGACGCTATGCAGGTTCCAACTTATGCAAAAATTTGAGAGACATGCTCAATAAGAAGAAACCAATTCCAAGTAGGGATGTGATTAAATTGACCGAAGATTGCAGTGCGGTCATTTTAAACCAACTCCCAGAAAAGAAGAAGGACCTAGGAAATCCAACGATCGCATGTTCAATTGGAGAGCAGCACTTCGAGCATGCACTCTGTGATCTTGTAACACCCGGATTTCCGAAGAATTCCAAGTGCCAACTATATGTGTGCCCAGGAAGTCCACAAGACACATATAGCACCAAATATGGAATTTTCTCAAATACAATGTTTTATTACATATCGAAACATAGTTACAACAAGACTTACATCTAAAACAAAGCAGAGCGAAAACTACTCTTCGGGACTCCAAACTCCACAGGGACGGTTGATTGGGGGAACACCCGCCTAGAACTCTTGAACATCTTCTGTAATTCTTCAGTTGAATCCACCGTCTGGTACCCATCCGGGATTTTTATGTGAACCAACGACAAGCGTCAGCTCACGAAGCTCAGCAAGTACAACTACGGGGATGCAAGGCTCAAAGGCTTAACTCGGTTAACTGCGGTTAGCATTTTAAGTTTGATCATATTTTATATTAACCTTACATTACTAATTGTATGAACCCTGATGTCCCAAAGTGTATGATCATCATTATGTTAAAAAGAGGTAACCAACCAACCACCAACATACCCCACCATGAACCACTTATAAAGGATCCGAGCCGCTCGTATCCGTGAGCACGGCTGATATATCAGGTTTACACTCTGCAGAGGTTGTACACTTTCACCTTAGGCCGTGATTCCCATATGCCGGGGTTTGCAAGGCCCACATTACCTCCTCTATGGAAGTATGGCAGGGTCTCACTACGTAGCCTTTCACTAGCTACCCTAACAAGTAGTAGCCGCAAGGTTTAGGCATCCAGGCGAATGGAGGCCCCCTTCAAGATGGCACACCTGACAGCCGACCAGTACACATCTTGACAGGCAAGGAAGCCATTCTTTAACCCAGTTCTTCCCTAACCCAGTTCCCCCTTAGCGCCTTTCGGTAACTACTACAAGCTAGATAAAGTCTAGTTACACAACTAAGATCAGAGCCATATAATACCCAAGGTTGCACGGGATCTCCCGGGTGGCCGCTTTAAAGATAGTCCCTGGGGTGGGTCACTGAGCAACACCAGGCTCCAGTGCCCTAAATGTGGTTAAAAAGCCTCTTTTAACATTGTTCCATAGTCATTAATCAACATTAATCATTTAGCATTTAAGTAGCGCATAGCATTACTAAACATATTATGCAAAACCTTCCCATAGGTACAAGGTAATAAGATCAAGTGAAACTAGGGTTGTCCTATGGTTCATCAAGTTATGACACATGCATAATGAATATTTAGTCTTGCAGTTAATAGGTAACAAGGAATCCGTAGGTTATACTTGCCTTCCAATAACTTGTGTTGATGGTCTCACTTCTTCAGAGATCTTCTTCTGGATAACCTTGATCAACTTGAACTCTAAACGGGGTCAAAGGCACCACACAAACATCCATTCCAATCATCACATGCAAATAAATATATTTCTATTAGAACAGTACACCAAGCATCAAAAACAAGTAGAGAAATATATATAAAACTATTCTACTCGTCGATACGATCACATGAACGTAAAGATCACTCTAATCGGATCTAAAACGAGAAAGTTATAAAGAAAACAAGTTTTAGGGGCACTTTTATAAATAAAACTCATTTTTCGGGGGCTAACTCGCGAAAACTGAGGACCTAAACGCAATTAAACGTAGCTGACGGGGGCTAGCATGCGAAAACGAGCTCTCTGGACGGTGGCACTAAAACCGAAGACTCCAGAGGCTAAACCGAAAGAAACATTGACTTAAAAGAAACTCATTTGAACTATCCTGGACTGCGGGTTGTTTTCGCAAAAGCTCGGGGGCCTTTCTGCAAAACTGGCAGCGGTTGCCGCGCTGGCGCCGACACGGCGCCACGCGGCGCAGGCTGGTTGGCCGGTCCACCACCTGGCCGGTGGACCGCACTCAGGACGCTGGTCCACGGGTCCGTGGACCTGGCTCATACCCCTTCGGGGGTTGGGATCTAATGCCGGCCGTTCAGCGCCAGATGAACGGCGCGGGTGGGTCGGGGCAGCACCTGGCGGCGGCGGGCGGCGGCGCCGCCACCGGAACACGGCGGCGCTCCATGGGAGCGGCTCGGGAGCACGCCTACAGAGCGCTCCCGGGCTCGGCTGGCTAAACGGTCTTCACTGGAGCAGAGCGGGGAGGACGGCGAGCACGATGGCGGGCTTGTCTACGGCGGAGAGCTTACCACGGCGGCGAACGGCGTCAGCGGCGATCTGAAAAAAAGGAGAGGATTCGGGTGAGCTCATCTGCGCACTAGAGAGCGAGGGGAGGGCACAAAGGCACCACGGGCGGGCGCGGCATCACCTGGAAGGGCTCGGGTGTGAGCTAGAGCGGTCCGGCGAGGCTTGGCAAAGGCGGCAAAGGGGAGCGGTGCGCGGGTGGCGAAGGGGAAGAGCTCGGGGCCTCGCCCCAGGATTTATAGGGCTCGGGCGGTGCGGCGAAGCGACTCGGGTGCGCCACCGAGCCACCGCGGCGGCGTAGTGGCCATTATGGCCACTACCGAGCGGTTACGGGGAGGGGAAGGGAGTGGCGGCGGTATCGCAGTCAGCGGGAGGTAGGGGAAGGGTCGGGGAGCCACTGACAGGTGGGGCCAGGCGGTCAGGCGGGCGCGGACGCGCTGACGGGTGGGGCCCGGGTGTCAGCGAGGGGAGGCGGGGAAGCTGGGCCGCGCGGGGCGAGCGAGCGGGCCGAGCGGCTGCGCGGCGAGCGCGCAAGCGGGAAGGGGAAGCGGGCCGCGCGTGGAAACTGGGCCACGGGCGAGCTGGTTGCGCGGGTGGGCCACGAGCGCGCGAGGGGGAGAAAGGGAGACGGGCGCGGAGCGGGCCGAGGGCAGGCCGAGGCCCATGCAGCAAGCGCGGGGAGAGGGAGGGGATACGGCTGCGGGCTGGGCCGCCCTGCTTGGTTGGGCCAGAAGGGTGTGGGGAGGGGAGAGGAAGAAAAGAAAAGGCTTTTTCTTTTATTTCAAAAGAAAATTTTGTTCAAATTCAGACCAAGTTTGAATTCAAACCACACAACACTATTCCTGCACTCAAACAAAATATTATGCTCCAGCATGAATGCAACAAAAATGTTTTCTAAGCCCCAACTTAATTATTAATTCACCAAAAATTATTATTTGACCTATATGTTTCATGAAAAATAAATAAACAAAGTCATATTAAATTCTATTTTCTCAAAAGCGATTTTTAGGTTGTCACAGATCTGGGAGCGAGCGTCAGCGTCATGCCCAAGGTAATATATGATAAACTAAGTCATCATACCTTGTCCCCTACTTCTATGTGTTTGCAGCTAGCCGATCAATCGCTCCGATATCCCGCGGGAATAGCAAAGAATATTCCGGTGAAAATCCAGAATCTCTTTGTCCCGGTGGATTTTGTGGTTTTGGATATTAATCCCGACCACCAGACGCCATTGATCTTGGGACGACCATTTCTGAACACTGCAAAAGCCACCACTGATGTAGGAGCTGGAGAAATTCAGCTCCACATCAGTGGAAAGGAGGAGAAATTCCAGTTCACACCGTGACCGGAAAAACACCCGTCACCAAGGTTCGTCGGTGCCTACATTCATCCACAACCACCGTGAAGGCGACACTAATCGGGAATCCAAAGCGGGTAACCAAGGTAAGTTAGGCTAAGGTAAGTCTTTATCCCCCATTTAAATTTTTGCTTTTACTTAAGCAAATTAATTTTCTGCAAAATAGATGCTTAGTAGGGAGATTAGGTGAAGCCTAGGGGGCTTAGGGCAGCCTTAGGGGTGGCGCCCGCCACCCCATGCTGGCGTCCGCCACCCCATTTGGCCCTTTTCCACTTAGCCAATCAACTAGACTATCATCCCTAGCCCATAGACTCAAATAACACCAGGAGAGACCCATGCCTTTGCTCTTTTCAATGCACCCACGTTACTTTTGGCCCTGGAAATCGAGGCAGAACGAAACCGCAGGTTGGCTCGAGAGAACACCATGCAGGTTCCCAGGAGGAGGACGCGAGCGCAGACCCGTGTAGCAGAAGAGGCCGCAAGAGCCGCAGCAGCGGCACAGGAGTTTGACCCTTTTCATACAGGGCAGTATGAAGGAGCAGCACACTATGGTCGTTTGACACCCCCTGGCTCGCACGAAGGAAGAGTGTCGAACTGGCAGCAACCACAACATCCGCAGTGGGGATACGACCATGAGGCGTCCATTCACTCATCCCAGTTGGGGAGTTCATCCCAATGTTTGGGAGGATCCACCCGGTACACTGGTCGTGGTGATGAGTTCTTCCATAAGGGAATCTCGCCACAGGCCGCTCGCCATTCGTCCTTTCATCAGGACGAGTGGATGCGTGATATGGGATATCTTCAGCACCAAATGGATGGACTCACCACGGATACTGCCAAAATCCGTCAGGACTTGAGCGAACTGAACCAAAATTTTCAGGAATTCCGCCAGGAAACTGGTGGAGAACTGGGTAATATTTCTTCTCTCCTGCAGCAGAACCAGCAGAATTGGGACGACATGTACCGTCGTCAAGGATGGATGTAACCCGACCACGCGAACAACCAGCTTGGGGGAGGACCCCGTCAAAAAGGTAAGTATCACTACCGTCTTTATTTCTGTCAGTTTTATTTTTATTTTCATTAATTTAAATTTGAGTTTTATCTTAGTTAATTTGCAGTTAAAAAAATAATAATAAATAAATAGCAATAAATAAAAAGCTCTCATCATAAGTCTTTTTTTATGAATAAAAATAATGTATGCCATGCATTAGAGTTATCATGGGAGAACGTATGCTATAACTAAACTTGAGACATGAGCATTAGACTAAGTAAAGGGGAAGTAAATTTCTACTTTGACTTGAGCAAGTCAAGTTTGTGGAGTAATTATTTTGAAAAAAAAATTAAAAACTTGCTCTAAGTACTTCTGTGGCAAAGAAAGTCCTACCAAAGCCAAATAATTTTTACTCTTAGAGTAGGAGCTTCCACTTGCTGCATGTTAGTGTTGAGCTAGTTAGACTTTTGTTGATAGTCATGGTTGAGAAACTTGTCATATTTTTAGACCAAGGAATTCACTTGCACCCACCTATATAGTGCTATTCTTACACTGAGAATACGCACACAACATGCCTTTATTTCCATTCATTGTTAGGAATACTCCATGGCAAAATATCATGCTCCATAATGAAATCTCAGGGACATGGCTATAGTAGTTAAAAAAAAGAGCAAGTGCTCTAGAAAGAAAAGAATATTCAAAAGAGCAAGTGCTCTAGAAAGAAGAGAATATCTAAAAGAGCAAATGCTCTCATTCATAGCCATGATCCCACAAATGAGATAGAAAGGAGAAGTGCCATGAAAGTATTAGCCACAATAAATACCACACACTTGCACATTCCTGGTCTGAACCTATGACTTGTTGCTCCTTTGCTCCATTTGTCTAACTTAGCAAAATTATGCTAGCATTGCATGCTCATTTTATCCTACCATTAAACCCCACAAAAAGTCTTAGAGAGAGGATAATTCTTCCATTTCCACATACAAATATGAGTGATCGAGTGAGCCAAAGAAGTTACTAAGCATGCTTTCTTTTGAACAAAACTTGTAAAAACTCCACATATCTTGGTTAGCAAAATAGGCAAGGGAAAGACAAACCTTCTTTCTTGCTGGTCTTTTGTTCTAATCTTGAGTGCAGGGAAGGCTACCAATTCCATGGTGATGAAAATGATATGGGCATACACAACTAAAACACAGAGTTTCCAAGATTTAAGTCCATGCTTGCTCGAGGACGAGCAAGAGGTAAGCTTGGGGGAGCTTGTTGATGCTCACTAAGTGTCATATTTTTAGCATCAACAAGGTCATATAACACAACACAAGGGCCTAAAATCAACCAAAAACCTTTTATAAACTAACGATTTCCACTTGTCCTTGAGTTTTATTTGAATGTAGGAAATTGTAGGGTTTTTGAGCAAAATGACCAAGAGGACCCACCAGGAGGCGAGCACACTCACCTGGGCTCACTTTGGGCCAAGGTGGGGTGGCGCCCGCCACCCATCACTAGCAAGCGCCAGGGGAGTGAGGCCCAAACTCCTCCCCTGCCACGTCACTGATCCAAGGGAGGCATGCCACACTCATTTGCAGCCATTGATCACTTAGGTCATTGCATCCAAGGGCCAAGAAGGGATGTCACATGGATCATGACCCAATTGCCCATGTGACGGTTATTTGGACATGCAACCGACCTTGGAACCGCCTCCCTGGAGCTCCTGGATACCGTTGAAGCAAGGTCGGTGGATCCAACGGCCAGGGGGGTGGCGGCCGCCACCTAGGGCTGGCGCCCGCCACCACACTCACCCCCTGACCTAACCCTAGGTCCCTTAGGCTATAAATAGGACCCCCCGAGCTCATTTGTACTCAGACCTCACCTCATTAGTCCCACTCCCTTGTAAGCGAAGCTCTGGTGAAGGAACACTGTAGTTGAGAGAATTAGAGTGAGAGCGAGAGTGAAGAAGAGAAGAGCTGGAGTTGTAATAGAGGATCTTCCAAGTCTCTGGTATAATTCCAAGTCTTTCTTCATTTATCTTAGTGTTCTTCTACTTTCAGCATTTACTTTAAGTTCTTTACTTATTGTTCTTGTTGAGTGCTTTCGATCATAAATAACTTAGTATTTAGTTTGTATCTAGTTTGTGTTCTTCGCTGAGTAATCAGTGCTCTAGTTTTGGACGCAAGATTAGAGTAGTATATATTAGTGTAAGCGCGGTGCTTAGACTAATTATACCTTAGTTTGTGGCTAGCCCCCCGGATAGCTGTGGTAGCAAACAGGTGGTGACAGCCCTGGGAGCCTTCAATTCCACCACGTAGTTGGGTTAGTTCTTAAATCATAAACCTCGTTGTGCACGTCTGAGGTAAATAGTCCAGAGGGTGTGTACGGTTCGAAGAACTAGATAAAACCTTTGTTGCTAAGATAGTTGTGATCGTAAGTGTGTAGGAAAACATTAATCTGTTCATTGGCCAGACCCCGCCGATTTAGTAGTAGTTAGTCTTTCTTTCCTTTCTTTTTAGTAGTAGTAGAAACCAACCCCCATTCATACTTTTCGATCAACCCTGCTAGAATCACTAGTTGTTCATAGCGGTCCTAGTGTTAGTTCTGCCATAGTAGCTTCCCTGTGGAAATAAATACGATACTCGGTTACTCTCGGGTGAAGTGCTACAATAGACTTATTCTGTGCGCTTGCGGAACCTACCAATAGTCATACGAATAGTTAGTTATACTTCTTACATTAAGAAGTATCAACAAACCTTTCTGGCGCCGTTGCCAGGGATAGATTCCATAGTCTACTCCTAGTGACGACGTTAGCAAGAGTCAACAGGTTTGTCAGACGTGGTTAAGATAACCGCCCTAAAAAGCGTGTGAAGAAGCTTACCCATGAGTAAACTTGACAAGCAACCTAGATTCAAATTCCGTATTGCATTGCATATGCATGGTTGTTGCTTTGTCGTTTCTTTTCGGTTAAGTTTTGAGCAACCGCTGTGTTCGTCCACCGCTAGGGGGAGCATTGGAGGCTCCTAATTGTTGAGACCCATAGTTTTGGTGGCCACATGTTGTCTCCTCGAGTTCTATCGCCTATTTTACCTAAAAATGATATATAGCCTATGGCAAAATATTTATAAAATTGAGGGTTTATTCGAGAATGCTCATACTAGGTTCCAACTGGTGTTTATTTGCCTCTTATTTGAGTTGGAACTTGGTTGGGAGAGGGTGCCGCAACAGAAAACTTTGAAACAGCCCAACATGTGGCATCAGAAGCTGCATCGGAAGCTCCCCCAGCATCCGATTCCTGCACTGTAGGCAGCCCCGGCTGGAACAGTGTCTTGTCAGCATCCGATGCGTCTCCATCGTAGCCTCCGATGCCCCATCGGAGGCTGCCCAGCGTCTGATGCCAAGGCAAAGGACACGTCCGATGTGATTTTGGCCGTTCTGGAGCTCTCTGGACAGGCATCGGAGCGTCCGATGTGAAACCATCGGCGCTTCCGATGCTCCTTTAAGCGGTGCATTGAGTTCTTCTATTGACAGACGGGTCCCATGCGTCATCACCCTCAGTTGTCTTCCTCCTCGCGCCCGCATCTGACCGCCCGAGCTCGCGCCGCAGCTCCGAACCCGCGCCCTCGCCCGTGCTCCCCTCGCACCCCCGTCGCCGGCCGCCGCGCCCTCGCCGCCGGCCGCCGTGCCTCACCTCGCCGGCCGCAGCCGCTTCACCGCATCGCCACTTGCGCCCGCCCCCGCGCGCGCCCTAGCCGAAACCCGCCGCCAAAAGCTCGCCGGTGCTCGAACTCTTCTCGCTGGAGCTCCTCCCTCGTCCTCGAGCATCTCCCCCCCTCTCCGGCGACTTCCTCCCCGGCCGGTAGCCCCTCAACAGTGAGCACCTTCCTCTTCTTCAATAACCTCGCCCTCTAAGTGTTCGACAAAATGCTTCAAAGGCCGTTCACCTAGATTTTGACCCTCGTTTCACTCCACTCCCTTGCAGACCTCCTAGGTGTGATACGTCGGTGCCGGAACGTCAGTACTTATCGCCTGCTTGAGTCGTTTCGTCGTTCCGTCAGGTAGCGAAGCCCCTTTCAATTCTTATCCCCATTGCTTTGCTTCCATAGGTCTTGCTCCTCTCTAGAGTATATGTCTCTTATATATATATCCCGTCTATTCTTGCAGCGAGTCCGTGGCTGTATCAGTTGTCAGTTGTCAGTGACAGATAACCCGGGGCCAAGCCCACGGGTAAGGATCGAGGCCAAGCCTCGCGAGTGACAGCGGCAGTCAGTTTCTCAGTGTCAGGGGGAGCTTCTTTGTCCAGGGTGTGTTTGTCAGCAGGCTGCCAGAGGTTTTTAGTGTCAGTTGCTTCTTTTAGTGGCAGTCCAGCTTTCATCAGTTCTCGTTCTTGTCAGCTATGCGCTGCAAGAACGTCGGTGGTGCCCCGGGGGACTCTCCTCCTTGTCCCCCCTTCCGGTCAGAGGCCTGGGAAGGGGAAGCTGATCACGCGCTGGAAGCGCTCCAGGGAGCAGAGGGAGGCAGACCAGGCACGAGAGGTTGCAGCCGCCGCAGAGCATGCTGAGCAGGGTGGCTGTACGGCGGACTCAGGATTGAGGACCAGTTGTCCCCTGACCAGCGAAATGCAGTTGAGGAGGTTGAGCGGTTCCACCACTCTCCGACTGGCATGCTTATGGTTGTCGGTCGCCGGACGACGTTCACGTCTCTGGGTGTGGAGCCCGAGAGCTCAGGGCAGGGCCAGGCAGAGGCTGAGGCAGCTGAGACAGCAGAGGCAGAGGCAGAGGAGGAGGTACCTGAGCAGGTTCCCCGGCGCCAGTCCACCCATCACAGGACAGCGGTGCCACCCCGACCCGACGTCCCTCTGCGGGGAGCACGTGCTCCGTCGAGGCGTGCGCCCCCGCCGATCCCACGACTGGACCTCCTGGCGGCTACCTGTTCTCAGATCCAGACCCTCAGGCTCGTCCCAGTCGAGCAGTGGTTCCCGAGGGAGAGACAGCAGCAGGCGGGACCAACGTTCTATACAGTGTAGCAGGAGGACTTTTACCAGGGCTACAGGAACGCCGACATTTCCTTATGTCCTCAGCGAGTCTGTCCACTAGAGGCAGTCGTCACGACAGCCGGAGAGCAGATTCATCCCATACTCATGTATCTACCTAGACTTGCAGATCTTTTGGGGCGATCTGGCTCGTATGTTGAGGACTGGGTCTTTCAGTTCTATGCCTCACTTTGGGTGCACTCGGACAGGGAGACGATAGAGTTTGCTTTTGAGGGGGAGCACTACAGACTTTTCTCTTCAGAGATCCAGAGTTGGTTTGGATTGAGACACTCGCAGACCCAGATTCACGACCTGTGCTACGACAGGACGGAGCCCCCCCGCCGCCCTCACGGTGGTGCACAGTCATCGACTGACCTGGTTCGCCCCTGCTTCACTGAGCCGTTCGGTGAGGGTTCGAGTCGCACGCCTAGGGATCTCACCCCTACGACTCGGATCCTCAACACGGTTCTTCGGCGGACCTTACTTCCCAGGGTGGGCTTCGGAGAGAGACTCTCTCGTCTGCAGCTGTGGTTACTTGCGTATCTGGTCAGGCAGCAGGAGTTCGACGTCTGGGACGTCATTCTGTGCGAGATGGAGGACACAGTGGCAGAGGGCATCAAGGCCCGTCGGCAGCTCCCGTACGCTCATTGGATCTCCTTCATTCTCTGGAAGGTAGCTGTCACTACAGGGAGCCGTCCAGCTGAGTCTCTCTCCGGTTCCACGACCGTGTTCCCCGAGTACAATATGAGTCAGCTATTGGGACACGGTCGGGATTGCAGGCAGCAGGAGCAGCAGGCACCGTCCAGTTCATGCCAGAGGCCTAAGGTCCCTGAGTCAGCTCAGCAGCAGGACGAGACAGTCCGGGCCCTCCCCGAGCAGTAGCTAGCAGAGCTAGAGGGTGGTGACACGTACGTCGCAGAGGACTACCAGCTCCCGCCCCCACTTTCAGCCTAGAGCCCACAACTCACAGGCCGGGACGTCTAGTACTGCCTCCTCCGACCCAACGCTACTTGCTATTCTTGCACGTATGGAGGAGCAGCAACGGACATTGACTCAGGATGTCCAGCGGTTAGCCCAGGAGCAGCAGCGTCTGGCCCAGCAGCAGGCCCTAGCACAACAGCAGGCTCAGGAGCGCTCAGACGCCCTGCAGCGACAGATGATGGCTCTACAGCAGCAGACTTTGAGCTTTATGGAGAGACTTGCGAGCGGACCTCCTCAGTGGCAGTGGCAGCAGCCCCCTACACAGCACCAGATCCAGTGGCAGCCACCAGTCCCTCCACAGCTGAAGGACCGGAAGTGTTACCAGAAAGCGATCAGAGGGGGGTGAATGGGAGCTTCAAATTTCTTTTCAGAAACTTGTTGCCGCTGTTCCGAGAATCAACCCCAAGAGCAAACCTAAAGCTTGCGAGTGTCCACGACCCTAGATGTAGGGTGGATGCTTCCGAGAAGCACAGTGAGACACTACACAACTCTAGAAACCCAACACAAAAGCCGGAAATCAGAATCGACAACGGACAAACGAACCGCGGACGAAACAGGGCAGAAACAGCTGCATCGGAAGCTGGCTAGCGTCCGATGTGAAAGCACCGGAAGCTTCCGATGCGAAATGAACAGAATTGAAACCTTACTGCATGGACATCAGAAGCTGCTACAATGTAACTCTAGCTTCCGATGCTAGACCCCCGGCGCTTCCGATGACAACGGAAGCTCCGTTGGTCAGCGTTCGATGCTCCTTCAAAAGAGGTGTCAGATGACACGTGGCATCAGATGCTTCCGATGTGATGAACTCAGCATCCGATGCACACGGCTTCAGCGTCTGATGGTCCCGATTCAGTGCAGTTCTTCCACGAAATTCACTCGACCTCCTCCGAATCAAAAGCTCTAAGGCTTAGACTTGGTATGAGGAGTTCCAAGGAGGTTAGTGAGCTATCCCAAAGAGACCATGGCTCGAACCTAACTCTAAATCGGTGAATTGAAAGAATTCGGGGAAGGAAGACAAAACCGATCCAAAAAGAAAATCGACCGATCTACTAGCTCGTGAGGTTAGAGGTGAATTCCTTCGGTGGAAAGAAGTGCCTCACGATCTAGAACATCTTGGTTCAAACGGATTTGCAAAAGACGCACCAAGTAGAGAGATCGATCAATGGGAAAATCGTGGAGAAAAGCAACCCGCGAAGAATACGAACAAAACGCGAATCACAACCACGAATTTGCAACCATGTGGTTACCACACGCTACAACAGTGAGATTACGGTCTCACTTCCTCAAAATCTCACGGACACAGAGGTATGATTGTCTTCTCTGTGGATCTCAGTTCGCTACAGCAGAGGATAGGGAGAGCAGGAAAACCTAGAAGGCAAAATAGCAAATGACTGAGATAGGATGGGAGGTGGGTGTCTCCCTCTACTTATCCTAATTTTACTTTCCACTCTACCCCTAACTAATTACAGAGCGAGCCAGCTAAACCCTAGGGTTATTCTGGACCAACTCATGGAAGATGGTGATCTAACGGCCACGCCCGCACAACTGGTAGCGTTGCCTCGACGCAGCCTCCCCGATTGCCGCCACGTGCCGCCTCCGCTCTGACTGTCCTTTTCCCGGACCTCGCCCCCGGTTTTGAGGCCCAAACTGGGAAACCAGCCTTCACGACCAACCCCCAGTTTTGAGGCCCAAACCGGGAAACTAGCCGTCCATCGCCTGAGTTTTGTGGCCCAAACTCAGAAACCTGCAGCACCCAGGTTTTGAGGCCCAAACCTCGAAACCGTCCTCAGCCCGAGTTTTGTGGCCCAAACTCGGAAACCATCAGCGCCCAGGTTTTGAGGCCCAAACCTGGAAAGCGTCCTCTCGGTGGTTTTTCTGTGGCTCAACCACCAAACCGAGCCGTAGAGGGGATGCATGGCCCATGCACCTCATCCACCGACACGTGTCCCCAGGTCCTCGACCCAGGCAGCACCGTGCCCGCAAGTCTTCGCTTGTCGCTATCCCAGGATGTCAGCCACCACAGCTGATCCTCAGGCCACCGGTCCCTCAGTCCAAGCCTCACGTCCGCCCTTCGCCACTCTCGGTCCATCGGCACGACACGTCTCTACTTGACCTTCACCTTGCCTTCGATCACTGTATCCGTGCTCGACACCTGGACAACACAAGCCAGAGAACATGCGCAGTATCCCAGTTGACAATCACTCATCACTCGAGACTCGGCATACACCCATGTATCCGCAATCTCCCCCTTGATGAGTGCATTGTCAACTACCAACACAAATCATAATGGAATAGAAGAAGGAAGAAGAAGGAGAAGAAACTCGACCAAATGACCCAAAAGCATAGCAAAGCCGAAAAAGTTCAAGTGGAAAGAGAAAGACAACTTGGTCCCTAAAGACATGGGCAACGGCTCGACGCAACCAAGCAAAGCAAAGCTAGCCCTCAAGAAGAGGTAGAACAGGCTCAACACCACTAGCGAGAAAGCTCGATACCAATTGAACAAACCAATTGAAGTTCTAGCAAAATAGAGCTAGCCCTCAAAAAGAGGCAGAACGGGCTCAACACTGCTAGCGAGAAAGCTCGATACCAACTGAAGAAATGCCAACTGAAAGGCAAAAGAGCTCGATACCAAATGAAGAGCACATAGGCAAAGGCGCTAGTCCCTCAAGAAAGAGGCAAAGGCTCAACACAACTAGCTACCAAAAATGCTCCATACCAATTAGAGATTTCATAAAAGCTCCGAACCAATTGGTAAATTTAAAAACCTCAAAATCTGAGCCAACTCAAACTCCCCCTCCAATAGTGCCCACAACCAGGAAATCTGCCCCTTAGTTGATCTTATGATTTGAGAACATTTCTCCCCCTTATGATTTGGCAAATTTCTCCCCCTTAGTTGAAAATGCACTATCAAGTATCTCCCTTCCAAATGCATATGAGTCAAAATGCACGTTAGTAACTTCAGGAATATAGTCGATAGAAAGAGAAGATCCTCGATAAAATGCTGATCTGATGACTCAACAATATGCACAGAATGCTGGCAGAGGCTCAAACTGTTCACCAAATACGAAATCTGAACATTGGAGCAGAATGAGCAGTTTTCAGTCAAAAAGGTATTCACCATCACAATAGCACTAAACATGTATAGACAGGAAGTCAAACAAGTGCTAAACATGTATCAAGGTGAACTACCCCTAGCAAGGTTCAATCATCATGCTATAGAATGAAATCATATACTTGTGTATTCAAATTTTATCAGAGTTGCAGCGGTTAAATTACACAAGTTCAAATTTCAGCATAGGATTGCGAGAGGTTGAAATCTTGTCATTGCCTAACTTTTCAACTATGCGAAGCCTATGCAGAAGCAATCAGAAGCTTAAGGCAACATTTTCAGTCATACACTACACAGCTCAAGTTTAACTCAAGGTGCAATGAGGGACAGTCTCGATACTGTGATGTGCTGACAAGCAGTCCCATCTCGATCTTTCCAATTCACTTAATCTTGGTTCAAATTTAAAACAGAATATGAACATACCAAGCAAGTGAATGACTCAGAACTAGAGACATAGCAACCTAGCATATATGAAAAAGCACAAGTGATTTCAACATATTCTGCACATGCTAGTTGCATATCTCAATGGTGAACATTTTCAAGTTTTATGTTCATTAAGCAAATTCACCATTCATAAAATAGCTCAGCTCACAACATGTATCAGTGATCAGAAAGAGCATAAGCTACAAGCACCATCATAAAGCATCGGAGCATACACTATATAGAGCACAGTCACATTCTAAAGATTACATACATGAAGCTCTGAATGTAAATATACAAGATGACGAAAAGCAAAAACTAACTTATCTGAAAAGATACCAATTGAAAAACAAAAAGTCAGTTTATGATACATGAACCAAAATGTTTCCCCCAACTAAAATGGGAAACACACACCAAGCTCACCTCTCAACCTAGCAAAAGTTGATTGGTCTAAAGGCTTGGTGAAAATATCAGCCAACTGATGATGAGTATCAACATGGCGAAGGTCGATATCACCCTTCTCATAGTGGTCTCGCAGAAAATGAAAGCGCACATCAATGTGTTTGGTCTTAGAGTGCAACACGGGGTTCTTAGCAACGCTAATAGCACTCGTGCTGTCACAAAGCAATGGGACGCGAGAAAAGCTCAGACCAAAATCACACAAAGTGGCCATCATCCAAAGCAACTGGGAACAGCAGCTAGCCGCAGCAACATACTCAGCCTCCGTGGTAGACTGGGCGACACTAGACTGTTTGCGAGAAGACCAAGATACAAGAGAAGATCCAATAAACTGACAAGTCCCAGAAGTGGACTTGCGCTCAATCCGGCAACCAGCAAAATCGGCATCAGAATAACCGCAAAGGGAGAGGGTGGAGGAAGCAGAATACCAAATCCCAAATTCTGGAGTGAAGCATAAGTACCTCATAATACGCTTGACTTCCTGACGGTGCGAGGTGCGCGGCGACGACTGAAATCGCGCGCAAAGACACACCGCGAACTGGATGTCCGGGCGTGTCGCCGTCAGGTACAGCAGCGACCCGATCATACTCCGGTACTCCTTCTGGTCCACAGCTTCTCCATCCACATCCGCATCCAGGGCCGCCGTGGTCGGCATGGGTGTTGGAAGAGGCTTGGCCACACCCATGTCGAACTTCTTCAGGATGTCCTTGGTGTACTTGCCCTGGTGCACGAACATCCCCTCTCGGGATTGCTTGATTTGCAACCCGAGGAAAAACATCAACTCGCTCATCATGCTCATCTCAAACTCCCTGCTCATAGTGTCTGCAAACTTGGCAACCAAAGCGTGAGAAGAACCACCGAAAATGATATCATCCACGTAAATCTGGACCAAGAGAGTTTCATTGCCTTGCTTGAGGAGAAAAAGTGTTTTATCCACACATCCCATTTTAAAACCCTTAGCAAGCAAAAAGGTTTTCAACCTATCATACCAGGCTCTAGGGGCTTGTTTCTAACCATACAAAGCTTTGTGAAGTTTAAAGAGATGGTTTGGAAACTTGGGATTTTCGAAACCGTGGGGTTGTTTTACATAAACCTCTTCTTCTATGTAGTCGTTTAAGAAGGCACTCTTGACATCCATTTGAAAATGTTTAAACCCTTTAGATGCAGCAAAAGCCAAGAGTATCCTAATTGCCTCCAAATGAGCTACAGGAGAAAAAGTCTCCTCATGTTTTATCCCCTCCTTCTGACTATACCCCTGGGCTACTAGTCTGGCCTTATTTCTCACAACATGGCCATCCTCTCCTTGTTTGTTTTTGAAAACCCATTTTGTACCAATAGGGTGACACTCAAGAGGAGGTGGAACCAAAACCCAAACCCAATTTCTTTCAAAATTTTCCAACTACTCATGCATGGCATTGACGCAATCTAGATCAGATAAAGCGTGTCCAACATCTCGGGGTTCAAAATCAGCAACAAATGCAGAATGAGCAAAGTGAGAGATTTGTTGTGACCTTGACCGAGTGACACGTTCGCCGATGTTGCCGATCATCTGTTGAGGCGGGTGTTGGCTCTGGATGTGTTGTGGCGCCTCCCGAGCTGAAGAGATCTCCCCCTCAACAGCAGCTGCTGCCTCCTCGGGTACAAAAGGTACCGCTTCAGGTGGCGGATCCCATGGCCCCCATGTAGTCAAAGAAGAAGGATCGGGGCCTTGAGTGGTAGTAGAGGCTGCTCTTTGCGGCACAACAGGTGGAGGTTGTGCTGGGTCATCCATCCCTTCAGCACCCTCGTCCTCATCATCAAAAAGAGGCTCGTCAACCTCATGATCACCTGCACGCTCAAAATGAGAAGAAGGACAAACCATGGTCTCATCGAAGGTGACATCGGGTGTCTCCATGACTCGGTTAGTATCAAGGTTAACTACACGATATGCGCGAGTATGAGTGCCATAACCCAAAAACACACCGTCGGAAGAACGAGACTCAAACTTGTCCAGGTTGCCTTTCTTGAGTATAAAACAGTGGCAACCAAAAACTCTAAAATAACTTACCTTGGGTAGTTTTCCAAAACGCAACTCATAAGAAGTCTTTTTCAAGAAAGCTCGGAGAAAAATGCGATTGAAAATGTAGCATGCAGTGCTCATAGCTTCTGCCCAATATCGCCTAGGAGTCCTATGCTCATCGAGCATCATCCTGGCCATCTCTACAAGGGTCCGATTCTTCCTCTCTACAACACCATTCTGTGGCGGTGTGTAGGGGGAAGAAAACTGATGCTCTAAACCCAAGGAGTTACAAAACTTCTCAAAATCCGAATTCTTGAATTCGGAACCATTATCACTCCTAATAGCTCGCATCGAGTTCAAAGGGAACTCGTTCTGAAGACGCAAAATCAGATTGCGAGCAAAAGAGAATGTCTCAGTCTTCTCAGTCAAAAAGAAGACCCATGAATATCTCGAAAAGTCATCAACAACAACAAGCACATACCACTTCCCCCAACCGAGCTCACCCGAGCCGGACCAACGAGGTCCATGTGCAAAAGCTCTCTAGGGCGCTTGGTCATGACCTGAGTCACTGGATGATGGGGAGCGGCAACCATCTTCCCATGTCTACAAGAATGGCAAACAAGATCCTTCTCCATGGATAACTTGGGCAATCCTCGGATTAGGCCAAGTGAACTAAGCTTTGCAAGCAAGTCAAAGCTCAAGTGACCAAGTCTCCTATGCCACTTCCAAAGATCAGAGGAGGAAGGTCTAGCCACAAGACAATGGGAAATGCCAAAAGACTCCGAGAAGTTCGCACGAAAGACTTTCCCAAAGGGCGAAATCAAACACACAAGATTTCCCTGAGGATCCAAAATACGACTGAGATTCAGTTTAAAACGAATCTCGTAGTCATCATCAAAGAGTTGCGAAACAGAAAGAAGGTTAAAATGCAAGTTAGAAACAAGAACAACATCGCGCAACAGAAAGTGCTCATTAACTCGCACCGACCCACGAGGCAACACTTTACCTTTGCTATTGTCGCTGAAGGTGATAAACTCCTTTCCGGCGACCGGACTAAGACTGGAGAACCACTTGGCGTTTCCAGTCATGTGTCTCGAACAACCAGAATCCACCAACCAAACATTCTCCAATCGTTTTACCTACATCAATAAAAAGACATAGGGTGAGCATACGGTCCAACACTGGGGTTAGTGCAGTAGGGAGAATACCAGTGTTGGGACGGCTGCTCAAAAGAACGGTTAGCAGAAAAACCATTCCTAGCACGCCTATGGGAAGAGCGATCACCACGTAGAGGAAAACGTGGTATGCTAAGGGAGGAGCGTCTATCGCGATACTCAAAACGCGGTGGGGGAAAACGCTCAACTACAAAGCCACCGCCACAGGGTCCATAGCCTACAACTGCAGGCTCCCGCCGGGCACGACCTCCTCGCGGCCTAGGCCTAGGAACTTGAGGTTTTGGACCTCTAGGCCTAGCAGCATGTCTCTGAACATTCAGCACATGTACATCATGGAAAGGATGGTACATGTCTGTGTTGTTCATCTCCTTTGCACGACGCGCCTCTCTCTTGCGTCGAAAGCAAAACTCACTCAAGTGTCCATCTCTCCCACAGTGCTCACAATGGTACCTCACTACTCTCATAGGGGGTTGTTGGTACTCACGGTAGTGGGTGTGGATCACTTTTCCCTTGTGTGGCATAAGCTCCTCCTCTGCGGCGACGGTTCATGCGGTTGTTGTGGAACCGCGAGAACCGATTGGCGAGCAAAGCTAGCTCGTCATCCCCCATGAACTCCAGCTGCTCCTCTGTGATAGAAAGAAGAGAGGAAAGTGCAAAGCCTCCAGAGGGGTTAGCAGAAGAGCCAGAAAGCAAAGCCATTGACGGGCCAGAAGGATTTTCATAAGAAGCCCTCGCCATGGCATCAATCTCACTGGACTTGAGCTTATAGAAGAGCTTGTCACATGTGAGGGTCTCATAGTTAGGCGATTCGATGATCGCCTGAACCTTGGAATCCCACACCGACCGATCAAGAGTATGCAAAAGCTTCAAGGCCCCCTCATGATCATCGAAAGGCAACAGCTCCTTGTTAGCCCTCATCCTGTTGACAATCACCTGAAAGCGAGCGAATAAACTTTCTATGCTCTCGCTAGGCATGTGTCGAAAGTTCTCATACTCCCGCTTATGCGACTCATTGCGGATACATGGGTGTATGCCGAGTCTCTAAGTGATAAGTGATTGTCAACTGGGATGATGCGCATGTTCTTTGGCTTGTGTTGTGTAGGTGTCGAGCACGGATGCAGTGATCAGAGGCAAGGTGAAGGTCAAGTAGAGACGTGCCGTGCCGATGGACCGAGAGTGGCGAAGGGCGGACGTGAGGCTTGGACTGAGGGACCGGTGGCCCGAGGATCAGCTGTGGTGGCTGACAGCCTGGGATAGCGACGAGCGAAGACTTGCGGTCATGTGTTGCCTAAGTCGTGGGCTTGGGGACACATGTCGGTGGACGGGGTGCACGGGCGGTGCATCCCCTCTACAGCTCCGGTTTGGTGGTTGAGCCAGAGAAAAACCACCGGTGGACGGTTTCCAGGTTTGGGCCTCAAAACCTGGGCTGATGGTTTCCGAGTTTGGCCACAAAACTCGGGCTGAGGACGGTTTCCAGGTTTGGGCCTCAAAACCTGGGTGTTGTGGGTTTGCTGAGTTTGGGCCACAAAACTCAGGCACTGGTGGGCTGGTTTCCCAGTTTGGGCCTCAAAACCGGGGGTTGGCTGTGAAGGCTGGTTTCCTGGTTTGGGCCACAAAACCGGGGGTGCGGCATCCAGGAAAGGGACGCAGAGCGGTGGCGGCACGTGGCGGCAATCGGGAGGTTGCGTCGAGGCAACGCTACTAGTTGTGTGGGCGTGGCCGTCGGATCCACCTACCATCGAGTTGGTCCAGAATAACCTTAGAGTTTAGCTGGTTCGCTCCGTAAGTAGTTAGGGGTAGAGTGGGAATTAGGAATAGTTAGAATTAGGATAAGTAGGTGGAGACACCCACCTCCCCATCTATCTCAGCCATTTGCTCTTTGCCTTCTAGGTTTTCCTGCTCTCCCACTCCCCTGCTGTAGCAAACTGAGATCCACAGAGAAGAGAACAATACCTCTATGCCCGTGAGATTTTGAGGAAGTGAGACCGTAATCTCACTATTGTAGCATGTGGTAGCCACACGGTTGCAAATTCGTGATTGTGATTCGCGTTTTGTTCGTGTTCTTCACGGAATCCTTTTTGTCACGTTTTTCCCATTGATCGATCTCTTTGCTTGGAGCGTCTTTTGAAAATTCGTTTGAACCAAGTTGTTCTAGATCATGAGGCACTTCTTTCCACTGAAGGAATTCTCCTCTAACCTCTCAAGCTAGTAGAACGGTCGATTTTTGTTTTGGATTGTTTTTGCTCCCTTAGTCCCCGGATTCTTCCAATTCACCGATTTGGAGTTAGGTTTGAGCCATGATTCTTTTGGGATAGCTCACTAACATCCTTGGAACTCCTCATACCAAGTCTAGGCCTTAGTGCTTTTGATTCGGAGGAGATCGGGTGAATTTTGTGGAAGAACAGCGTTGTTTCGCGACCATCGGATGCTGAACCTGGGAGCATCAGACGCTGAGTTCATCACCCTGGAGCGTCCGTTGCCACGTGTCACCTGACAGTGTTTTTAAAGGAGCATCGGACGCTGACCATCGGAATGTCCGTTGCCATCGGACGCGCCGGAGGTCGAGCATCGGACGCTACTGTTTCACTGTAGCAGCGTCCGATGCCTATGCAGTAAGGTTCCAGATTTGCTCTGTTCGCATCGGACGCGTCCGTTGGTTGGTCATCGGACGCTGCCAGCGTCCGATGCTGCTGAGTTTGCGCAGTTTTGTCCGCGGTTCGATCGTTCGTTGTTGGTTTTGATTTCCGGCTTTTGCGTTGGATTTCCGACTTCTCGCTCCACAGAAATCGGGCTTCCCGCTTTGTAAAATAGCCTGAATCCCCCTCGCGTTGCTCGGGGGAGGTTGAGGTTACCCAAAGTCCATCCTGTCACTAGTTGACTTGCGTGAACTTGGGTGAGGAAGCTTTGTGGTGTCCCGCTGTGTTCCTAGGGAACATCCACCCATTGTCTTGGGTCGTGGACATCACGCGCATCGGTTTTGCTCTTGAGGTTGATTTTCTGGGACAGAGGCTATTAGTTTCCGAAAGGAAAATTTCAAGCTCCCATTCACCCCCCTATGGTCGCTTTCTGGTAGCACTTTCGGTCCTTCAATTGGTATCAGAGCGGGTTAAGGATCTTCCACCTTAGCCGGTTCTAGATACACAGAAGGCGACATGGATCGCGGCGTGGGCAAACCGCCGTTTTTCGATGGGACAAACTATGCGTATTGGAAGATACGCATGTCGGCCTATCTGCAGAGTTTGGGTGCTTCCATCTGGGATATTTGCAACTCTGCCGATTACGTGGTCTTGGCTGCTCGTGTCTCTCAGCTTCATATCGATGAGCACGATGCCAATAGCCGAGCCCGTAATGCTCTTTTCTCATGCTTGAGCATGAGTGAGTTTGATCGCGTTTCTCACCTCGCTACGGCTCGGGAGATTTGGGCCACCCTCATGCCTTTCCATGAGGGAACCTCTCAAGTCAAAACTCGTCTCTACGAGTCGTTCAAGCGAGAGTATGAGAACTTTTGACATATGCCTGGCGAGAGCATAGAGAGTTTATTCGCTCGCTTTCAGGTTATTGTCAACAGGATGAGGGCTAACAAGGAGTTGTTGCCTTTCGACGATCATGAGAGAGCTTTGAAGCTTTTGCATACTCTCGATTGGTCGGTGTGGGATTCCAAGGTTCAGGCGATCATCGAATCACCTAACTATGAGACCCTCACATGCGACGAGCTCTTCAGTAAGCTCAAGTCCAGTCGATGGCGAGGGCTTCTTATGAAAATCACATGGCGAGGGCTTCTTATGAAAATCCTTCTGGCCCGTCGATGACTTTGCTTTCTGGCTCTTCTTCTAACCCCTCTGGAGGTTTTGCGCTTTCCTCTCTTCTTTCTATCACAGAGGAGCAGTTGGAGTTCTTTGGGGATGACGAGTTGGCTTTGCTTGCCAACTGGTTCTCGCAGTTCCACAACAACCGCATGAACCGTCGCCGCGGAGGAGGACGCTCAGGATGCTATGAGTGCGGCGACCCCAACCACTTCATCGCCAATTGCCCGAAGAAGAACAAGCAGACCTTCGGCAAGGCGGACCATGGGCACAAGTATGACTCCGGCAAGCGCAAGGAGAAGTACGTCCCCGCGAAGCACAAGCGGAAGGGCGGCTTCGACAAGGAGTACATCAAGACCAAGTACTTGGAGAAGGCCTAGGCCGAGCAGCGTGCATTCTTCGCCACACTCAGTGACGTCGATGACTCTGCTGCCTCCAGCGATGACGAGTCCGAGAAGAAGAAGAGGATCGAGGACAAGCTGAACGGCCTCTGCTTCTTCGCCGATGACGACGGCTTCTGCACCATGGCCCTCGATTGCGAGCTGGAGACTCCTCGGAACGACGACGACGACGACGACACCTCCCAGGTATCTCTGACCCACGATGAGCTTTCCACTGAGGTCGAGAAACTTACTGCCGCGCTTCTTAGTCAAGATAAGCTGCTTAGGCGTGCCGCTAGAGAGCGCAAGGAGTTTAGGCAGAAGTGGGAGGATACAGTGAAGGAACTTGATTCTGTCAAGTCCACCGTGGTTGTTACTGATGAGGAGGAGTGTGAGATGTGCACCACACACATGACTGACCTTCTCACTTTGAGGAGCAAGTATGCTGTGTTGGTAGGAGAGGTGGATGAGCTCCGTGCTAGACCCTTGTTGTTGGGTGCGTGCAAGACCTGTCCAGGCTTGCAATCTGAGTTGGCAGAGAAGAATGCCAAGATTGTGTCTCTTGAGGAGGCCAGCTCGGGTAGCACTTGTGTGAGATGGAGATAGCCAATGTGAAGCATAAAAAGATGCAAACCTAGGAAGAAAACACATACCTTCGAACCATCTTGTCATGGGTGTCTTGTGGTGAGCCACAGCTCGGGATGATGATCTCCTAATTCAAGCGAGCTGCTGGAGGTCCTGGTGTAGGCTTTGCTCCGGACGTTGATGTTTCTGTTTTTGGGAAGATTGGAGAGTCGAGTGGTTTGAACCCGAGTGAGAAGCCCAACTCCACCACTACTCCCAAACTTACCAAGCTTCCACCCAAAGAGCCTCTCAAACCTAACACCAAGGATGGGGTCTTTGTTGAGCCTCCGAGAGCTCCACCCAAGAAACAAACATGGGCTCCCAAACCAAACCACCTCAAGAACAAGCTAGACACCATGCCACCCATCCAGGAGGAGCTTATGCCACAGAAGGGCAAAGTGATCCACACCCACTACCGTGAGTACCAACAACCCCCTATGAGAGTGGTGAGGTACCATTGTGAGCATTGTGGGAGAGATGGACACTTGAGTGAGTTCTGTTTTCGGCGCAAGAGAGAGGCGCTCCGTGCTAGGGAGATGAACAATGCGGACATGTACCATCCTCTCCATGATGTACATGCGCCAAATGTTCAGAGACGTGCTGCTAGGCCCAGAGGTCCAGAACCTCAAGTTCCCAGGCCTAGGCAGAAGAGAGTTCCGAGGAGAGATGCTAGGCCTAGAGGTGAAGTGCCTCAAGTTCCTAGGCCTAGGCCTCGTAGAGAGCGTGCCCGGCGGTAGCCTGCTGTTGTAGGCTATGGACCCCGTGGCGGTGGCTTTGTAGTTGAGCGTTTTCCCCCACCGCGTTTTGAGTATCGCGATGGACGCTCCTCCCTTAGCGGACCACGTCCTTCTAAACGTGGTGATCGCTTCCTCCGTAGGTGTGCTAGGAATGGTTTTTCTGCTAACCGTTCTTTTGAGCAGCCGGCCCAACACTGGTATTCTTCTTACTTCACTAACCCTGGTGTTGGCTCGTATGCTCACCCTATGTCTTTTTATTGATGTAGGTAAAACTATTGGAGAACGTTTGGTTGGTGGATTCCGGGTGTTCGAGGCACATGACCGGAAACGCCAAGTGGTTCTCCAGTCTTAGTCCGGTCGCTGGAAAGGAGTATATCACCTTCGGCGACAACAGCAAAGGTAAGGTGCTGTCTCGTGGGTCTGTGCGAGTTAATGAGCACTTTGTGTTGCGCGATGTTGCTCTTGTTTCTAACTTGCATTTTAACCTTCTTTCTGTTTCGCAACTTTTCGATGATGACTATGAGATTCGTTTTAAACCAAATCTCAGTCGCATTTTGGATCCTCAGGGCAATCTTGTATGTGTGATTTCGCCCTTTGGAAAAGTCTTTCGTGCGGATTTCTCGGAGTCGTTTGGAATTTCTCGTTGTCTTTTGGCTAGACCTTCCTCCTCTGATCTTTGGAAGTGGCATAGGAGACTTGGTCACCTGTGCTTCGACTTGCTTGCAAGACTTAGTTCACTTGGCTTAATCCGAGGATTGCCCAAGTTGTCCATGGAGAAGGATCTTGTTTGCCATTCTTGTAGACATGGGAAGATGGTTGCCGCTCCCCACCATCCAGTGACTCAGGTCATGACTAAGCGCCCTGGAGAGCTTTTGCACATGGACCTTGTTGGTCCGGCTCGGATGAGCTCGGTTGGGGGAAGTGGTATGTGCTTGTTGTTGTTGACGACTTTTCGAGATATTCGTGGGTCTTCTTTTTAGCTGAGAAGACCGAGACTTTCTCCTTTGCTCGCAATCTGATTTTGCGTCTTCAGAATGAGTTCCCTTTGAACTCAATGCGAGCAATTCGGAGTGATAATGGTTCCGAATTCAAGAATTCGGATTTTGAGAAGTTTTGTAACTCTTTGGGTTTGGAGCATTAGTTTTCTTCCCCCTACACACCGCCACAGAATGGTGTTGTGGAGAGGAAGAATCGGACCCTTGTGGAGATGGCCAGGACAATGCTCGATGAGCATAGGACTCCTAGGCGGTATTGGGCCGAAGCTATGAACACTGCATGCTACATTTCAATCGCATTTTTCTTAGAGCTTTCTTGAAAAAGACTTCTTATGAGTTGCGTTTTGGTAGACAACCCAAGGTGAGTTATTTTAGAGTTTTTGGTTGCCACTGTTTTATACTTAAGAAAGGCAACCTGGACAAATTTGAGTCTCGCTCTTCTGATGGTGTGTTTTTGGGTTATGGCACTCATACTCTTGCTTATCGTGTACTTAACCTTGACACTAACCGAGTCATGGAGACATCCGATGTCACCTTCGATGAGACCATGGTTTGTCCCTCTTCTCGTTTTGAGCGTGCAGGTGATCATGAGGTTGGCGAGCCTCTTTTCGATGATGAAGAAGAAGGTGCTGAAGGCATGGATGACCCAGCACCTCCTCCTCCACCTGCTGTGCCGCAAGGAGCGGCTTCGACGACGACTCACGGCCCCGACACGTCTTCTTCCTGGGGGCCGTGGGACCCGCCACCTCAAGCGGTACCTTTTGTACCCGAGGAGGCACCAGCTGCTGTTGAGGGGGAGGCCACTTCGACAAGGGAGGCGCCACGACACATTCAGCGCCAGCACCCGCCTCAGCAGATGATCGACAGCATCGACGAACGCGTCACCCGGTCAAGGGAAATCTCTCACTTTGCTCATTCTGCTTTTGTTGCTGATTTTGAACCCCGGGATGTTGGACACGCTTTGACGGATCCGGATTGGGTCAATGCCATGCATGAGGAGCTTGAGAACTTTGAGAGAAATCGGGTTTGGGTTCTAGTGTCTCCACCTTCTGAGTGTCATCCAATTGGGACAAAATGGGTTTTCAAAAACAAACAGGGAGAAGATGGCCATGTTGTGAGAAATAAGGCCAGACTCGTAGCCCAGAGTTATAGTCAGAAGGAGGGGATAGACTATGAGGAGACGTTTGCTCCTGTAGCTCGTTTGGAGGCAATTAGGATACTCTTGGCTTTTGCTGCATCCAAAGGTTTCAAACTTTTTCAAATGGATGTCAAGAGTGCCTTCTCAAACGGCTACATAGAAGAGGAGGTGTATGTTAGACAACCCCCCCGGTTTTGAAAATCCCAAGTTTCCAAACCATGTCTTTAAACTCCACAAAGCTTTGTATGGTTTGAAACAAGCCCCTAGAGCCTGGTATGATAGGTTGAAAACATTTTTGCTTGCTAAGGGTTTTAAAATGGGATGTGTAGACAAAACGCTCTTTCTCCTCAAGCAAGGCACTGATACTCTCTTGGTCCAAATTTACGTGGATGATATCATTTTCGGTGGTTCTTCTCACGCTTTGGTTGCCAAGTTAGCAGATACTATGAGCAGGGAATTTGAGATGAGCATGATGGGCGAGTTGACGTTTTTCCTCGGGTTGCAAATCAAGCAATCCCAGGACGGGACGTTCGTACATCAGGGCAAGTACACCCGGGACATTCTGAAGAAATTCGATATGGGTGAGGCCAAGCCTCTTCCAACACCCATGTCGACCACGACGGCCCTGGATGCGGACAAGGAGGGTGAAGCAGTGGACCAGAAGGAGTACCGGAGTATGATCGGGTCGCTACTGTACCTGACAGCGACACGTCCGGACATTCAGTTCGCGGTATGTCTTTGCGCGCGATTTCAGTCTTCGCCGCGCACCTCTCACCGTCAGGCAGTCAAGCGCATTATGAGGTACTTATGCTTCACTCCTGAGTTTGGGATTTGGTATTCTGCTTCCTCCACCCTTTCCCTTTGTGGTTATTCCGACGCCGATTTTGCTGGTTGTCGCATTGAGCGCAAGTCCACTTCTAGGACTTGCCAGTTTATTGGTTCTTCTCTTGTTTCATGGTCTTCTCGCAAGCAGTCTAGTGTCGCCCAGTCTACCACGGAGGCTGAGTATGTTGCTGCGGCTAGCTGCTGTTCCCAGTTACTCTGGATGATGGCCACTTTGCGTGATTTTGGTCTGAGCTTTTCTCGCGTTCCTTTGCTTTGTGACAGCACGAGTGCTATTAGCGTTGCTAAGAACCCCGTGCTTCACTCGAAGACCAAACACATTGATGTGCGCTTTCATTTTCTACGAGACCACTATGAGAAGGGTGATATCGACCTTCGCCATGTCGATACTCATCATCAGTTGGCTGATATTTTCACCAAGCCTTTGGACCAATCAACCTTTAATCGGTTGAGAGGTGAGCTTGGTGTGTGTTCCCCTTTTAGATGGGGGAAACATTTTGGTTCGTGTTTGATAGACTGACTCTTTTTCGTTTGTCTTTGCTTTTCTTTTGCATTTCAGCATACGCTATTACATTCTGAGCTTCATGTATATATTCTTGAGAATGTGACTATGCTCTATGTAGTATGCTCCGATGCTTATGATGATGCTTGTGGCTTATGCTCTTTCTGATCACTAGTACATGTTGTGAGCTGAGCCATTTTTGTATGGTGAACTTGCTTAACAAACTTAAAACTGAAAATATTCACCATTGAGATATGCAACTAGCATGTGTAGGATGTGTTGAGTTCACTCATGCTTTTCATATATGCTAGGTTGCTATGTCTCTAGTTCTGAGTCTCTCACTTGCTTGGTTTGTTCATATCCTGTCAATAAAATTGAACCAAGTTTTAGTGAAATGAAAAGATCGAGATGGGACTGCTTGTCAACACGTCACGGTATCGAGACTGTTTCTCATTGCACATTTGAGTTAAACTCGAGCCATGTAGTGTATGACCGAAACCGACGCTTTAAGCTTCTGATTGCATTTTGCATAGGCTTCGCTCGGTTGAAAAATTAGGCAATGATAAGCTTTCAACCTCTCGCAAACATCTGCTAAACTTCTGAACTTGTGTTATTTCACCGCTGCAACTCCGATTTAAAACTGAAATCACAAGTGTATGCTTCATTCTATAGCATGATGTTTGAACTTTGCTAGGGGTAGTTCACCTAGTATACATGCTTAGCACTTGTTCGGATTCCTGTCTATACATGTGTAGTGCTATTTTGATGGTGACTATCTTTTTGGCTAAAAACTGCTCACTATGCTTTCATGTTCATATTTCGTATATAGTGATCTGTCTAAGCCTTTGCTAGCATTTTGTGGATGATGTTGAGTCATTGGAGTTATACTATGCAGAGCATCTTTACATTGTCTTGACTATATTCCTGAAGTTGCTAACTTGCATTTTGACTCATATGCATGTTCGAAGGGGGAGTTTTTCTCTTGTTGGCACTTTTTTTTTGGTGCATTTTCTGAGGGGGAGAACTTTTACTTGATAAGTGCATTTTCAACTAAGGGGGAGAAATTGCAAATCATATGCTTCCTCGAAGTTCAACTAAGGGGGAATGTTCAAATCTGTTCAAATCTTGTGCTTTCCGAGTTGAATCAAGGGGGAGTTTTCCTGGTTGCATGCACTTTTCGAGGGGGAGTTTGTTGCTTCGTATTGGCCGTAAGGAATTGGTATCGAGCACTTTTGCTAGTTGTGTTGAGCCTTTGTGTCTCTATCTTGAGGGACTAGCATTTTGCTTCGATTTTTGAAGTTGGTCTTGGCTAGCGGTGTTGAGCCTGTTCTACCTCTTCTTGAGGGCTAGCTTTGCTTTGCTTGGTTGCGTCGAGCCGTTTCCCATGTCTTTGGGGACCAAGTTGTCTTGCTCTTTCCACTTGACCTTCTTCGGCTTTGCTATGCTTTTGGGTCATTTGGTTGAGTTCTCTCTCTCCTTCTTTCTTCTTTCTTCTTTTCATTATGATTTGTGTTGGTAGTTGACAATGCACTCATCAAGGGGGAGATTGCGGATACATGGGTGTATGCCGAGTCTTTGAGTGATGAGTGATTGTCAACTGGGATGATGCGCATGTTCTTTGGCTTGTGTTGTGCAGGTGTCGAGCATGGATGCAGTGATCAGAGGCAAGGTGAAGGTCAAGTAGAGACGTGCCGTGCCGATGGACCGAGAGTGGCGAAGGGCGGACGTGAGGCTTGGACTGAGGGACCGGTGGCCCGAGGATCAGCTGTGGTGGCTGACAGCTTGGGATAGCGACGAGCGAAGACTTGCGGTCATGTGTTGCCTAAGTCGTGGGCTTGGGGACACGTGTCGGTGGACGGGGTGCATGGGCGGTGCATCCCCTCTACAGCTCCGGTTTGGTGGTTGAGCCAGAGAAAAACCACCGGTGGACGGTTTCCAGGTTTGGGCCTCAAAACCTGGGCTGATGGTTTCCGAGTTTGGCCACAAAACTCAGGCTGAGGACGGTTTCCAGGTTTGGGCCTCAAAACCTGGGTGCTGCGGGTTTGCTGAGTTTGGGCCACAAAACTCAGGCGCTGGTGGGCTGGTTTCCCGGTTTGGGCCTCAAAACCGGGGGTTGGCTGTGAAGGCTGGTTTCCCGGTTTGGGCCACAAAACTGGGGGTGCGACGTCCAGGAAAGGGACGCAGAGCGGTGGTGGCACGTGGCGGCAATCGGGAGGTTGCGTCGAGGCAACGCTACGAGTTGTGCGGGCGTGGCCGTCGGATCCACCTACCATTGAGTTGGTCCAGAATAACCTTAGGGTTTAGCTGGTTCGCTCCGTAAGTAGTTAGGGGTAGAGTGGGAATTAGGAATAGTTAGAATTAGGATAAGTAGGGGGAGACACCCACCTCCCCATCTATCTCAGCCATTTGCTCTTTGCCTTCTAGGTTTTCCTGCTCTCCCACTCCCCTGCTGTAGCAAACTGAGATCCACAGAGAAGAGAACAATACCTCTGTGCCCATGAGATTTTGAGGAAGTGAGACCGTAATCTCACTATTGTAGCATGTGGTAGCCACACGGTTGCAAATTCGTGGTTGTGATTCGTGTTTTGTTCGTGTTCTTCGCGGAATCCTTTTTGTGACGTTTTTCCCATTGATCGATCTCTTTGCTTGGAGCGTCTTTTGAAAATTCGTTTGAACCAAGTTGTTCTAGATCGTGAGGCACTTCTTTCCACCGAAGGAATTCTCCTCTAACCTCACAAGCTAGTAGATCGGTCAATTTTTGTTTTGGATCGTTTTTGCTCCCTTAGTCCCGGATTCTTCCAATTCACCGATTTGGAGTTAGGTTCGAGCCATGATTCTTTTGGGATAGCTCACTAACATCCTTGGAACTCCTCATACCAAGTCTAGGCCTTAGTGCTTTTGATTCAGAGGAGATCGGGTGAATTTCACGGAAGAACAGCGCTGTTTCGGGACCATCGGATGCTGAACCTGGGAGCATCGGACGCTGAGTTCATCACCCTGGAGCGTACGTTGCCACGTGTCACCTGACAGTGTTTTTAAAGGAGCATCTGTAACGTAACGGCCCTAATCCCATGGCCCACTGATCACCGTCAACCACTGACAGTCGATCCGTACAGCCAAGAGATTAAGACCGGTTCCGCTACTGGGCTACATCAGTGCCCGTTGTCCGCAGGATCATCTCACAATTCAGTTACAATCTCTTTAACATTTTGACAAATAACATCGGAGTACATAGCGGAAGACTTAGATAACAATAGTTTTACAAACCAGGGTTCAACATAAACTTAAAGTGAAGTTATTACAGACCATAGTTCAAATAGATAGAGTTGGCAGAGTAGCATATGACAACAACTAAAGGTAAAGATACATCACCCAGCCCGAGGGTGAATAATCACTCATCGGCCTCATCGGCCTCCTCCTGAACAACAGTCACACAGCAGGGTCCAAGGCATACTGAGGGATCTGCCATACCTGCAACATGGGTAATAAAACCCTGAGTACAAAGGTACTCAACAAGACTTACCCGACTAAAGAAAAGGGAGAAGACTCAGGAATGAAGGCTTAGGGTAGTCAAGGTAAGGCTTAAGCAAGATCAAGTATTTTGCAGAAAAGCATTTTTGTAAACCTTATTATATTTTGAAAGATTCAGTATTCCTCAATTCTTCATCGTTCATGATTCATTTTACATTTCAAAACATACCTAGTTGAGAACCACTCTCCGTTGACAGTCAGTGGACCAAGTCTCCATAACCGAGGAGCAACGTTAATCCGGATAAATAATACTCAGCTGAGGATCCCTATCCACACTGCATATGTAGCACCCAAGCTTGCATATGCCAACTCGTCTTCCACGATTCCTCCAAGATTGGGCCCGGTCCTACGCCACCCGGAAGTACAGTACACCACTCCAATCCGGGACTCTAACCCACATGGGTACATGCTACTTCCGCCATCTCTCCACTCCCAGTGCGCGGTTGTCGGTCCAATAATGGATTTCTCGGAGCCAGAGCTTTCCGTAGTATGTGAATAGTTACAAGTCTTGACCAGCAGGCCCCCATACGGATGGTCCCTACATTTTTCCGCCAGCGACAAGCACCTCGGGACTCTAACCCAAGAGTACAGGTCCTGTCGGTTTTTCAACCCTGTCCCGGTCGGTGTCAACTGTTGAGTCCCGGACTACAACATGACGGCACCGTACGCGCGGACAACCTCTCCTCGCTATTGATTAGGTACGGATCAGATACCTAGCCAACAGCCGGGGAGTAAAGCCAAATTCCCATAAAGATTCTTAAGTGATCACACTTTTGAAATTGGCATTTTATTGCAAAGTCTAACTCAATAAGCATTGCTAAGCATTTTTCAGATATTTTTGAAAAGCAGGTATCGGGTGTATCAGTGGTCAAGGTAGATAGTGCATCAATTAGGATAGCACACAACTCCTATAAACCTAATGCAGTAATTTAACTCAAAAACATTTAAGGAAATCATTTTATAAAATTCAAGGGAAGGGGTTAAATGCACCGGGGCTTGCCTTGGATGGCAAAAAGAGCAGACTCGGGGTAGGAGTAGGTGTCGGAGCTCGGGGTCGCCTCGGGGACAGATCCTTCGGTGGCTACCTCGACTTCAGGTCCTTCTTCGTCAACTATAGGGATGTAATGATGAATGCTCATGAGAATGATGATATGGACTTATGGTGCAAGACAATTCCACTGATTCTAGATTACTCTTAAACAAGGCATAATTGAAATCTAGGTTGAGCATAAGATAACCATTTCTTTCTTAAGCATTATTGATGTTAGGCCTTACTATAAATATCCTAGGTATTAACCAAACATATCATCACAAACATCATAGACCAAAGGGTAGGGTCTATGAACATCAATCAATCCAAAGATCACATCACATGGCATTCAACACTAACTCTAATCATTTTTCTCTATTTTTCTTAATTATTTAAAAAGGTCATTTTATGAAGGTGCTCCAAAAATTACCAAATTAGTCACATAAGTTCATTATGGTATAAGTATATGGCAAAACAAATTTCATAATTTTTGGAGGTCATTAAGGTGTTCAATTAAATCTGGACATTAATTAACAAAAGGCACTATTTAGGAATTAAAATAAATGCCCAAAAATCAACTTGTTTAAAATGACCTCAAAATTTTACCAGAGGTTCAGCAAGTCATAAAAAGGTCACAAAAATTTATCTCAAGATTTTTGGAGTTATAGATCACTCTCCAAAAATACCAAAACCTTCATTTTTCAATTAAAAGGGGAATTTTACATTTTTAAATATTTGCACAAAACTCAAGTTTCATATTTTTATAAAATACTCCAGAGCATAAAGAGTCTACCACGAAAATTTCAGAATTTTTAGATGCACACAGAAAATCATACAAAAAAGAGAAAACAGAACACTATTCACATCTCTCAGAAAAAGAGAAAAGCACTGTGCTCCTTCTAGGTCGGGCTCGGCGAATCGCGCGGGGCTCGGTCGAGACGGGCTCGGTCGAGACGGGAGTGGCAACTTCGTCCGAGGCCTGGCCCGGAGGCTCGGGCGAGACGGAGAAGTAAGCCTCCGTCCGAGGCCTGACTCGGGCGAAGCGGGAAGCATGCGCTCGCCGAGGCTTGGGCTCGGGCGAGACGGAGTGGAAGCAGAGACCGGAGGCTCGGATGCTTACCACGGGTGGAGGCAGGGCTCGAGGGTGAGGCTCGACTCGTTCTCGAGGGTGAGGCTCGACTCGTTCTCGAGGGTGAGGCTCGACTCGTTCTCGAGGGTGAGGCTCGACACGCTCGAGGGAGGAGACGACCGCGGCGGCGCTCCGGCGGTCCGGCGGTCCTGCGCAACACACGAGACCGCAAGGGCCGGGTTAGAGTCGCGCGGAGCCAAGGAAGCTGACACCGGGGTCAGGGGAAGGTATCCGCGACCAGAGAGGGAGTATTTGAAGAACCCGAGATCGCCGGTGTTCAGTCGGAGTTTGGGAAGATGAGGTTACGCCGGGCGATTGGAGGTGGGGAAGGTGAAATTGAGAGGTGGGAAAGCTTCACGAGCTCAAGGCGGAGCTTTCGGGCTAGATGGTGGAGCGGCGGAGTGTCTGGACTGGGCTGGCCACGGTGGCGGGGTAAGTGAGGAGCTCGGGGCTCCGGCGGGCTTAAATAGGCACGGCCAGGGGCCGGTAGAGACCTCGGGGATACGCAGGTAAGGTTTGCGGGGGCGTGCGCACTCGATTGCGCTCTGGCGGATAGGCTGGCGTGCAGCCGGGGCTCGGGCGCAAGCTCGCCGGCGATGGCCACGCGGCGGCGGCGCACAGAGCACTGAAGGGGACGGGAAGGAAGGTCAGCTCTGCGCCGTGCGCGTGCGAAATGATGGTGGCGACAACGGCGTCAGGCTGGAGGCAGGCGAGGAGCAGCCTAGCACGCGGCACGCGCAGCGCCGGCGGGCTGGTCATGGCCGGCCCCCCCCCCTACGCGAGGAAGATGAACAGTCTAGGCCCTAGGGTTTGACTTTTGGCTGGCTTCGGTATTTTGCAAATTACTCTCAAAAATCGAACTGTGCGATAAAAACTCAAAATACCAAAGTTGCTCAGAAAAAGGAGATCTACAACTTTGTCAATATGAACATTTTCCAAAACCAAATAGTTTTTGAACCATATTTGAAAACAGAAAAGGGGACACTTTTGGGATTTGAATAAATTCAAAATTACTTTTGATTTTACACTGAAAGTTGGAAATCTGTAATTATGAAAGTTGTTCCTTTTATCAAAACCTATACTTTGCTAATATACATTTTTTCTGAAACTCAATAGTTTTTGAATAAATTTTTAAAACTGAAAAGGGGACAAAAACTGGAATTTGAATGAATTTGAAATTACTTCAAATTTTATATAGAAACATAGAAATCTGCAAATACCAAAGTTGTTCCTCTAGGTCAGATTTACAACTTTGCTTTTTGAACCAACTCAAAATTTTGAATTATGAAAAAGTTATCAGAAAGGGAATAAATCCAGGATTTAGGAATTTAGGGTTTTGCAAAAGGAAAATCAAATCAAATCTGATTTTTGAATTTTGATCAAAGCAACAAACCTCAGGACACTAAATTTAAACAAGAATTACATAGAACTAGGCACAGAGGTGAAATTACCATTTTGCCCCTAAAGAGAGAAGTGGGCTAATTAGGGTTTTTGCAATAGAGGTACTTCACATAAAATGATACACTAAGCAAATGCATACACATGAAATCATGATCAAGATGATTAATGATGCTAATGATGATATGTCAAGTTAATTACATGCTAAACACCAGAGGTGTTACAGCCTTCCCCCCTTAAAGAAATCTCGCCCCGAGATTCTGCGTCTTAAGAGAGGACAAAGAAAGGGATAAAGGCAAAACTTTACATAGACAGGGATTCGAGAAAGTCGGGATAGTTCTTTGCCAAGAAGTCTTCAGATTCCCAAGTAGCTTCTTCTTCAGAGTGCTGGTTCCACTGGATTTTGTACCACCTTGTGGTAGTTCTTCGAGTAACTCGATCTTTGTGATCCAACACGCGAACTGGATATTCCGAGTAGGATAGATCAGGCTCTAGCTCGACACCTTCAACTTCCACGACATGTTCTGGTACTCGGAGGCCCTTCTTGAGTTGGGAGACATGGAAAACATTGTGGACAGCAGAGAGATGATCGGGCAACTTCAGCTTGTAAGCTACCTTGCCACAACATTCCAAAATCTTAAACGGACCAATGTAGCGGGGTGCTAACTTTCCCTTGACTCCAAAACGAGTGACTCCTTTGGTTGGTGAGACCTTGAGATATACGTAATCTCCAACTTGAAACTTCAGAGGTCGACGTCTCTTGTCAGCATAACTCTTTTGTCGGGATTGGGCAATCTTCATGTTCTCTTGTATCTGCTTGACTTTCTCTTCCATGTCTTTGACCAGGTCAACTCCAAAGAATTCTCTTTCTCCGGGCTCAAACCAACTGAGGGGTGTACGACAACGACGACCGTACAGTGCTTCAAAGGGTGCCATTTTGATGCTTTCTTGATAACTGTTATTATATGAGAACTCTGCCAAGGGCAAATAGTCATCCCAAGTATCTGCGAAGGTGAGCACACATGCTCTCAACATATCCTCTAACACTTGGTTGACTCGCTCAGTTTGTCCATCTGTTTGTGGATGATATGCTGTACTATGCAAGAGCTTGGTTCCAAGTGAGGTATGGAACGCTTTCCAGAACTTTGCGACAAACTGAGTACCACGATCAGAGATAATGGTCTTGGGTATTCCATGAAGCTTCACTATGTTGTTCTTGTACAAGGCGACATACGTGGGGACGGTGTAGCTGGTCTTGACTGGCAGAAAGTGAGCTTGTTTGGTGAGTCGGTCCACGATTACCCAAATGGAATCAAAACCTTTCTTAGTCTTGGGTAATCCATTGACAAAATCCATGCTGATATCTTCCCACTTCCAGGCAGGTACAGATAAAGGCTGTAATTCTCCTCCAGGCTTCATGTGCACGGCTTTGACTTTCTGACAAGTATCACAGCGAGCGACATAGCGAGCGATTTCAATCTTCATCTTTGTCCACCAGAATCTCTGCCTTAGATCCTGGTACATCTTGTTGCTGCCGGGGTGGATGGAAAACCTAGACAGGTGTGCCTCATCAAGGATCAACTGTCTCAACTCAGGCACCTTGGGAACTACTAGACGATTCTTGAACCAAACAACTCCTACATCATCGATCCTGAAACAATCAGCCTTACCGGTCTGGACCTTTTCGATGATGTGCTTGATCCCAGGGTTATCTTTCTGTGCAGCGATGACTTGTTCCTTGACCGATGTTTCTATCCTGACATTGTTCAGGCTTCCTTGCGGAACTATCTCAATACCCATCCTTTCAAGAGCATGGCACAAGGAAAGATCATAGGGCTTCGTCGTCAGACAGTTGCAGTATGACTTGCGACTGAGGGCATCGGCAACTACATTTGCCTTACCAGGATGGTAATGTACTTCGAGATCATAATCTTTAATCAACTCAAGCCATCTTCTCTGCCTCATGTTCAACTCTTCTTGAGTGAAGATATACTTCAAGCTCTTATGATCGGTGTACACATTGCAGGTACTGCCCAACAGATAATGACGCCATATCTTCAAAGCATGAACCACTGCTGCTAACTCAAGATCATGAGTTGGATAACTCTCCTCATGTCGCCTAAGCTGCCGTGAGGCATAAGTGATAACTCGGCCTTCTTGCATCAAGACACAGCCCAAACCAGTTCCAGATGCATCACAGTATACATCAAAGGGTTTCTCGATATCTGGTTGAGCTAGGACTGGTGATGTAGTTAGCAGTTTCTTCAAGGCTTGAAAAGCTTGCTCACAGGCTGGTGACCAAACAAAATCCACGGAATTCTTCAACAACTCTGTGATAGGCTTGGCAACTCTGGAGAAGTCTGGGATGAAACGACGATAGTATCCAGCCATTCCCATGAAGCTACGAACTTCGCGGACAGTGGTAGGTGGCTTCCAATCCAAGATATCTGCCACCTTTCCAGGGTCAACTGACACACCTTCAGCGGACAGGACATGACCAAGGAATTGAATTCGATCTAGCCAGAATTCACATTTACTGAACTTGGCGTACAGCTGGTGATCTCTGAGACGAGAGAGAACGACACGAAGATGCTTGGCATGATCTTCAGGAGTTCTTGAATAAACAAGGATGTCGTCAATGAACACGACTACAAATTTATCGAGCTCTGGCATGAACACAGAGTTCATGAGATACATGAAATGAGCGGGGGCATTGGTCAAGCCAAAAGACATGACCAAGTACTCATATAGGCCGTATCTGGTGGTGAAAGCTGTTTTGGGAATATCTTCAGGACGAATCTTTATTTGGTGATAGCCAGATCTGAGGTCAATCTTGGAAAACACTCTGGCTCCAGATAACTGGTCAAACAGAAGATCAATGCGAGGCAAGGGATATTTATTTTTGATGGTGACCTCGTTGAGCGGGCGATAGTCAATGCACAGACGAAGGCTTTTGTCCTTCTTCTTCACAAAGATAGCAGGACAACCCCAAGGAGATGAACTTGGGCGAATGAGACCCTTATCCAATAGCTCTTGCAATTGGATCTTCAGCTCTGCCAATTCTCTGGGAGGCATTCGATAAGCTCTACGGGATATAGGAGCAGTCCCGGGCTTTAGCTCTATAGCAAACTCAACATCACGGTCGGGAGGCAGACCAGGTAGATCTTCTGGGAAGACATCAGGGAACTCACAGACCACGGGAATATCCCTGACTTCCGGAGCATAGGCAGTATTCAACTGGGTGGTTGCTGGCTTTTGAGGCATCGGAAGTTGGAGAAAGAGTTTGGAGGTACTGTTAGGAATATCCACTCTCACAACTCTATTCAAGACGTCTATCATGGCTTTATACTGACACATCCAATTCATGCCTAAGATGACATCTATCTCTTGATCGCGCAGTACTATCATGGTGGTAGGAAAGACATGTTTCCCCAACATTACTGGTATACTGCGGACTACTTCCTTAGTATTTATCCGCCCTCCAGGCGAAAGTATGCAGAAACTTTCTTTTAACTCCCCCATGGGCAACTCATGCTTGATGACAAAAGTGCGACTGATGAAGGAATGCGATGCACCAGAATCAAACAAGACGACTGCAGGATGATTGGCAACAGGGAACCTACCGAGCATGACGGGCTCTCCGTCGGGGATGTTACTGACGGTGGTGAAGTAGACTTGCCCGTGCTTCCTGACAAGCTTGCCCTTCTGGACGTGCTGCTGCGGTGCACGGTGCTGCTGCTGCTGTGATCCTCCAGGGCCTTTCTGTGCATGCTGGGCATTCTTCTTGGGTTTTGGGCACTCGCGAGACCAGTGACCAACTTGGCCACAGTTGTAGCATGGATGGTTGTAGGCTGTTTGTGGGGTGGTGACACGAACACCAGGGGCGTTCGGCTGAGTGGCACTTTGCTTGTTGGCATTGTGGGTGGTGGCCGCGGTACGAACGACCACTTGCTGATGGGGGTATGGGGCACGGTTTTGGTGGTGGCTGGGGTGGTAGATGATTCTTGGGCGCTTATGGTTGCTGGAGAAACTGCTAGACCCAGCCTTCTTCTTCTTCTTCTTCTCTTCCTGATACTGGCGGTTGCTTTCCTCGAAAGCAACAGCACGGTCAACGACATCATGGTAGGATCCGTTTAGGTTGTTAGACAGACCTCTGCGAATCTTAGGGTGCAGACCCCTGAGAAAACAATCTCTCTTCTTTTCCTCTGTGTTGACATAGTCGGAGGCATACTGGCTGAGGTGGTTGAATTGTCCCACGTACTGCATGACGGTGGAATCTTTCTGTTACAGGGCCAAGAACTGATCCAACTTCATTTTCATCAATCCCGAAGGGATGTGATGTGCTCTGAAAGCGGTGCGGAACTCTTCCCAGGTCAGCTGGTGACCTTTCGGCTGGGCCGCCAACAGGTTGGCGTACCAGGCACTTGCAGGACCACGGAGCTGCTGAGAAGCGAACCGAGGCTTCTGGATCTCCGTGCAGTGCAGTAGACTGAACTTCTGTTCCATGGTGCGTAACCAGTCGTCAGCCTCGAGAGGCTCATCGGCCTTTGTGAAGACCGGTGGTCGTGTTTCAGTGAAGTCCACATAGGTTGTCTCTTGGTTGTTGCGGCGACCACGGTTGCCGTTGTTCTGCTGCCCTTGATTCTGAGCCATCAGATTGGCAGCGGCGGCCAAGGCTGCAATGGCATCTGCTAGGGTAGCTGGTACAGGTGGAGGGTTTGGGATGTTGGCATCATCAGAACCCCCAGCTCCGGTACGGGTGTTCACAGGCATCTGTATAAGCAACTCGGAACTCAGCATATATGGATGAAGGTTCTGAAACAACTTGATTGACAACTTCACTGATACAAAGATAGCTGGCTTGATAAAGATGACAACAGACTGATAAGGGAAAAGGTACGAAAGGAAAGATACATGCCAGACTTGGCAACAGACGGACTAACGCCCCAAACCTAGTCTAAGGTTTTAGGTAAGCAGATGGTACAGACACAAGGAGTCTAGTCATCATCGATGAAGATCAACTCTTCGTCATCATCATCATCCTCGATGATAAGCTCAGGCTCTTCCTCCTCATCTTCATCTTCAACGTGGACATCTTCAGCAGGTTCCACTTCCTCATTCTGATCGGGCTCGTGTTCCACTTCAGGTTCCTCCATGACTCCGTCTTCGGGGTCCTCAGCAACTGGTGGAATCGCGGGGTGAAGCTGGTCGTGCAGCTGGTGTACTTCCTCATGAAGCATATCATTGAACTGCTCGATCTGGGCGGTGTATTGCTGCAGTCCATGGAGCTGGGCTCTGGTAACGTCCTCGCGGGTCCAACCATCATTGCGCTGCTCGATAGCGCGAACCGTGTTCCGGTTGGCCTGCTCCAGGGAAGCTCGTGCCTCATAAAACTCCATGCGGGAAAGGTAGAAGTCATGCTCCATGTTCTCCATTTCAGCCTTCAGATTCTTGATTTCCTCCTTCAGCTGCTTGCGGGTGCGGCGGGCAAAGCGACGACCATTGGAGGATTCTCCAGCCTCTTCTCCGGTGCGTGGCGCCAGCTGGTGATGCGGCACACCGTTTGGTCCAGTCGACTTGCGGGCAGTCCGCTTGATGATGGCCATATCTGGATAAGAGGTTATAGATGAGAAAGGCTAGCAAGAAAAAGGTATAGGCACACTAACCCCAACGAACTCTTTTATAAACTTAAGTGAATGTGACATGATGCATGAATCGTTCCTACGGAACAGGGCAATGCAATTACTAAGGTAAGGTACATAGGGCTTATACAAGTTGTCTTGCTACTAGTTGCCAAAGACAAGATGAGATGAGAGAAGCAATTTCGACTCAAAATAGTCAAGTTTAGTTTTTGTTAAAAACATTTTGAAGTTTTCGCAAAAAATTGCAACGTCATAGTGAGATGCTCCGATACCACTCTGTAACGTAACGGCCCTAATCCCATGGCCCACTGATCACCGTCAACCACTGACAGTCGATCCGTACAGCCAAGAGATTAAGACCGGTTCCGCTACTGGGCTACATCAGTGCCCGTTGTCCGCAGGATCATCTCACAATTCAGTTACAATCTCTTTAACATTTTGACAAATAACATCGGAGTACATAGCGGAAGACTTAGATAACAATAGTTTTACAAACCAGGGTTCAACATAAACTTAAAGTGAAGTTATTACAGACCATAGTTCAAATAGATAGAGTTGGCAGAGTAGCATATGACAACAACTAAAGGTAAAGATACATCACCCAGCCCGAGGGTGAATAATCACTCATCGGCCTCATCGGCCTCCTCCTGAACAACAGTCACACAGCAGGGTCCAAGGCATACTGAGGGATCTGCCATACCTGCAACATGGGTAATAAAACCCTGAGTACAAAGGTACTCAACAAGACTTACCCGACTAAAGAAAAGGGAGAAGACTCAGGAATGAAGGCTTAGGGTAGTCAAGGTAAGGCTTAAGCAAGATCAAGTATTTTGCAGAAAAGCATTTTTGTAAACCTTATTTTATTTTGAAAGATTCAGTATTCCTCAATTCATCATCGTTCATGATTCATTTTACATTTCAAAACATACCTAGTTGAGAACCACTCTCCGTTGACAGTCAGTGGACCAAGTCTCCATAACCGAGGAGCAACGTTAATCCGGATAAATAATACTCAGCTGAGGATCCCTATCCACACTGCATATGTAGCACCCAAGCTTGCATATGCCAACTCGTCTTCCACGATTCCTCCAAGATTGGGCCCGGTCCTACGCCACCCGGAAGTACAGTACACCACTCCAATCCGGGACTCTAACCCACGTGGGTACATGCTACTTCCGCCATCTCTCCACTCCCAGTGCGCGGTTGTCGGTCCAATAATGGATTTCTCGGAGCCAGAGCTTTCCGTAGTATGTGAATAGTTACAAGTCTTGACCAGCAGGCCCCCATACGGATGGTCCCTACATTTTTCCGCCAGCGACAAGCACCTCGGGACTCTAACCCAAGAGTACAGGTCCTGTCGGTTTTTCAACCCTGTCCCGGTCGGTGTCAACTGTTGAGTCCCGGACTACAACATGACGGCACCGTACGCGCGGACAACCTCTCCTCGCTATTGATTAGGTACGGATCAGATACCTAGCCAACAGCCGGGGAGTAAAGCCAAATTCCCACAAAGATTCTTAAGTGATCACACTTTTGAAATTGGTATTTTATTGCAAAGTCTAACTCAATAAGCATTGCTAAGCATTTTTCAGATATTTTTGAAAAGCAGGTATCGGGTGTATCAGTGGTCAAGGTAGATAGTGCATCAATTAGGATAGCACACAACTCCTATAAACCTAATGCAGTAATTTAACTCAAAAACATTTAAGGAAATCATTTTATAAAATTCAAGGGAAGGGGTTAAATGCACCGGGGCTTGCCTTGGATGGCAAAAAGAGCAGACTCGGGGTAGGAGTAGGTGTCGGAGCTCGGGGTCGCCTCGGGGACAGATCCTTCGGTGGCTACCTCGACTTCAGGTCCTTCTTCGTCAACTATACGGATGTAATGATGAATGCTCATGAGAATGATGATATGGACTTATGGTGCAAGACAATTCCACTGATTCTAGATTACTCTTAAACAAGGCATAATTGAAATCTAGGTTGAGCATAAGATAACCATTTCTTTCTTAAGCATTATTGATGTTAGGCCTTACTATAAATATCCTAGGTATTAACCAAACATATCATCACAAACATCATAGACCAAAGGGTAGGGTCTATGAACATCAATCAATCCAAAGATCACATCACATGGCATTCAACACTAACTCTAATCATTTTTCTCTATTTTTCTTAATTATTTAAAAAGGTCATTTTATGAAGGTGCTCCAAAAATTACCAAATTAGTCACATAAGTTCATTATGGTATAAGTATATGGCAAAACCAATTTCATAATTTTTGGAGGTCATTAAGGTGTTCAATTAAATCTGGACATTAATTAACAAAAGGCACTATTTAGGAATTAAAATAAATGCCCAAAAATCAACTTGTTTAAAATGACCTCAAAATTTTACCAGAGGTTCAGCAAGTCATAAAAAGGTCACAAAAATTTATCTCAAGATTTTTGGAGTTATAGATCACTCTCCAAAAATACCAAAACCTTCATTTTTCAATTAAAAGGGGAATTTTACATTTTTAAATATTTGCAAAAAAAACTCAAGTTTCATATTTTTATAAAATACTCCAGAGCATAAAGAGTCTACCACGAAAATTTCAGAATTTTTAGATGCACACAGAAAATCATACAAAAAAGAGAAAACAGAACACTATTCACATCTCTCAGAAAAAGAGAAAAGCACTGTGCTCCTTCTAGGTCGGGCTCGGCGAATCGCGCGGGGCTCGGTCGAGACGGGCTCGGTCGAGACGGGAGTGGCAACTTCGTCCGAGGCCTGGCCCGGAGGCTCGGGCGAGACGGAGAAGTAAGCCTCCGTCCGAGGCCTGACTCGGGCGAAGCGGGAAGCATGCGCTCGCCGAGGCTTGGGCTCGGGCGAGACGGAGTGGAAGCAGAGACCGGAGGCTCGGATGCTTACCACGGGTGGAGGCAGGGCTCGAGTGTGAGGCTCGACTCGTTCTCGAGGGTGAGGCTCGACTCGTTCTCGAGGGTGAGGCTCGACTCGTTCTCGAGGGTGAGGCTCGACACGCTCGAGGGAGGAGACGACCGCGGCGGCGCTCCGGCGGTCCAGCGGTCCTGCGCAACACACGAGACCGGAAGGGCCGGGTTAGAGTCGCGCGGAGCCAAGGAAGCTGACACCGGGGTCAGGGGAAGGTATCCGCGACCGGAGAGGGAGTATTTGACGAACCCGAGATCGCCGGTGTTCAGTCGGAGTTTGGGAAGATGAGGTTACGCCGGGCGATTGGAGGTAGGGAAGGTGAAATTGAGAGGTGGGAAAGCTTCATGAGCTCAAGGCGGAGCTTTCGGGCTAGATGGTGGAGCGGCGGAGTGTCTGGAGTGGGCTGGCCACGGTGGCGGGGTAAGTGAGGAGCTCGGGGCTTCGGCGGGCTTAAATAGGCACGGCCAGGGGCCGGTAGAGACCTCGGGGATACGCAGGTAAGGTTTGCGGGGGCATGCGCACTCGATTGCGCTCTGGCGGATAGGCTGGCGTGCAGCCGGGGCTCGGGCGCAAGCTCGCCGGCGATGGCCACGCGGCGGCGGCGCACAGAGCACTGTAGGGGACGGGAAGGAAGGTCAGCTCTGCGCCGTGCGCGTGCGAAATGATGGTGGCGACAACGGCGTCAGGCTGGAGGCAGGCGAGGAGCAGCCTAGCACGCGGCACGCGCAGCGCCGGCGGGCTGGTCATGGCCGGGCCCCCCCCCTACGCGAGGAAGATGAACAGTCTAGGCCCTAGGGTTTGACTTTTGGCTGGCTTCGGTATTTTGCAAATTATTCTCAAAAATCGAACTGTGCGATAAAAACTCAAAACACCAAAGTTGCTCAGAAAAAGGAGATCTACAACTTTGTCAATATGAACATTTTCCAAAACCAAATAGTTTTTGAACCATATTTGAAAACAGAAAAGGGGACACTTTTGGGATTTGAATAAATTCAAAATTACTTTTGATTTTACACTGAAAGTTGGAAATCTGTAATTATGAAAGTTGTTCCTTTTATCAAAACCTATACTTTGCTAATATACATTTTTTCTGAAACTCAATAGTTTTTGAATAAATTTTTAAAACTGAAAAGGGGACAAAAACTGGAATTTGAATGAATTTGAAATTACTTCAAATTTTATATAGAAACATAGAAATCTGCAAATACCAAAGTTGTTCCTCTAGGTCAGATTTACAACTTTGCTTTTTGAACCAACTCAAAATTTTGAATTATGAAAAAGTTATCAGAAAGGGAATAAATCCAGGATTTAGGAATTTAGGGTTTTGCAAAAGGAAAATCAAATCAAATCTGATTTTTGAATTTTGATCAAAGCAACAAACCTCAGGACACTAAATTTAAACAAGAATTACATAGAACTAGGCACAGAGGTGAAATTACCATTTTGCCCCTAAAGAGAGAAGTGGGCTAATTAGGGTTTTTGCAATAGAGGTACTTCACATAAAATGATACACTAAGCAAATGCATACACATGAAATCATGATCAAGATGATTAATGATGCTAATGATGATATGTCAAGTTAATTACATGCTAAACACCAGAGGTGTTACAGCATCAGACGCTGACCATCGGAGCGTCCGTTGCCATCGGACGCGCCGGAGGTCGAGCATCGGACGCTACTGTTTCACTGTAGCAGCGTCCGATGCCTATGCAGTAAGGTTCCAGATTTGCTCTGTTCGCATCGGACGCATCCGTTGGTTGGTCATCGAACGCTGCCAGCGTCCGATGCTGCTGAGTTTGTGCAGTTTCGTCCGCGGTTCGATCGTTCGTTGTTGGTTTTGATTTCCGGCTTTTGCGTTGGATTTCCGACTTCGTGCTATACAGAAATCGGGCTTCCCGCTTTGTGGTGTCCATCCTGTCACTAGTTGACTTGCGTGAACTTGGGTGAGGAAGCTTTTGTGGTGTCCCGCTGTGTTCCTAGGGAACATCCACCCATTCTCTTGGGTCGTGGACATCACACGCATCGGTTTTGCTCTTGGGGTTGATTTTCTGGGACAGAGGCTATTAGTTTCCGAAAGGAAAATTTGAAGCTCCCATTCACCCCCCTATGGTCGCTTTCTGGTAGCACTTTCGGTCCTTCACTCATAGAGACGGGATTTGACTTGAGTGGTTCCCTCATGGAAATGCATGAGGGTCACCCAAATCTCACGAGCCGTGGGGAGATGAGAAACGCGATCAAACTCAGACATGCTCAAACAAGAGAAAAGAGCATTACGGGCTCGGCTATTGGCATCGTGCTCATCGATCTGATGCAGAGTTGCACGAGCAGCAAGACCACGTGATCTGCAGAGTTGCAAATATCCCAGACAGAAGCACCCATGCTCTGAAGATAGGCCGACATGCGTATCTTCCAATACGCATAGTTCGTCCCATCGAAAAACGGCAGTTTGCCCACGCCGCGATCCATGTCGTCTTCTGTGGATCTGGAACCGGCTAAGGTGGAAGATCCTTACCTGCTCCGATACCAATTGAAGGACCGGAAGTGCTACCAGAAAGCGACCAGAGGGGGGGGGGTGAATGGGAGCTTCAAATTTCTTTTCAGAAACTTGTTGCCGCTGTCCCGAGAATCAACCCCAAGAGCAAACCTAAAGCTTGCGAGTGTCCACGACCCTAGATGTAGGGTGGATGCTTCCGAGAAGCACAGCGAGACACTACACAACTCTAGAAACCCAACACAAAAGCCGAAAATCAGAACCGACAATGGATGAACGAACCGCGGACGAAACAGTGCAGAAACAGCAGCATCGGAAGCTGGCTAGCGTCCGATGTGAAAGCACCAGAAGCTTCTGATGCGAAATGAACAGAATTGAAATCTTACTGCATGGACATCCGAAGCTGCTACAGTGTAACTCTAGCTTCCGATGCTAGACCCCCAACGCTTCCGATGACAACGGAAGCTCCGTTGGTCAGCGTCTGATGCTCCTTCAAAAGAGGTGTCAGATGACACGTGGCATCAGATGCTTCCGATGTGATGAACTCAGCATCCGATGCACACGGCTTCAGCGTCCGATGGTCTCGATTCAGTGCAGTTCTTCCGCGAAATTCACTCGATCTCCTCCGAATCAAAAGCTCTAAGGCTTAGACTTGGTATGAGAAGTTCCAAGGAGGTTAGTGAGCTATCCCAAAGAGATCATGGCTCGAACCTAACTCCAAATCGGTGAATCGAAAGAATTCAGGGAAGGAAGACAAAACCGAACCAAACTCAAAATCGACCAATCTACTAGCTCGTGAGGTTAGAGGTGAATTCCTTCGGTGGAAAGAAGTGCCTCACGATCTAGAACATCTTGGTTCAAACGGATTTGCAAGATACGCACCAAGTAGAGAGATCGATCAACGGGAAAATCGTGGAGAAAAGCAACCCGCGAAGAATACGAACAAAACGCGAATCACAACCACGAATTTGCAACCGTGTGGCTACCACACGCTACAACGGTGAGATTACGGTCTCACTTCCTCAAAATCTCACGGACCTTACTGTTTCTGACCGGACTCACAGTCGAGGTGCGTCCGGTCGTGTACAGAGCGTCCGGTCAACAGCAAAAGATCAGATGAACAGTAAGCTCGGCGCGTCCGATCAGTGTTCAGGCGAGCGTCCGGTCAATTCTGAGACAAACTGTTCGCTGGCACATTCAACGACCGGACTCTGGATGTGCGTCCGGTCAACTCGCACCAAGCGTCCAGTCACCCCGAATTCGTGTTGTTCATCCACCGATTCGACTCGATCTCACCCAAAACGAATCCTCTAGTGATCAAACTTGGTGAGAGGAGTCACAAGGAGGATAGTGAGCTATCTCTAAGAGATCATGGCTTGAACCTATCTCCAAATCGATGAATCAAAGAAATTCAGGGGAAGGGAGAAAAACTTGACCCGAAACGAAAATCGATCGATCTACTAGCTCGTGAGGTTTGAGGAGAATTCCTTCGGTGGAAAGAAGTGACTCACGATCTAGAACATCTTGGTTCAAACGGATTTGCAAAAGTTGCACCAAGAAGAGAGATCAATCAATGGGAAAATTGTGGAGAAAAGCAACCCGCGAAGAACACGAACAAAACGCGAATTACAACCACGAATTTGCAACCGTGTGGCTACCACACGCTACAACAGTGAGATTACGGTGTCACTTCCTCAAAATCTCCCGAACACAGATGTTAACACCAGATTTTCGCACATACGAGGATATGACAGGTGGGTCCAGCCAGCAAGGAAGAGAAGGATTCGACAAGCATTCGGACGGTTGTTTAGTCCTTAAGACTTTCAGTGAATGCCTGTGCGGTCGGCTATTTCATGGAGCAGTGGCCCCATTCGGGAGATGGATAATGCAGGTAAAGCCGGCTTGCGCGGGAAGATACGTGGAGATGGAAGACGCCGAAAGAATTAGGAATATAATTTATATCTTTCCTTATTTTTAGTCGTAATTGTCTAGGATTCGTGTTTCGTCTGGGGTATAAATATAAGCCCTCGACCATTGTAAAACTGTTCACAACCATACCAATACAACCGGCCCTGTGCCATCTTCGAGTCCTTAAGTCGTGTCGTCGAGTTCTTCGAGAGGAATCATCGATCCGTCGACCTCCGTAAGTATCGGCAACCTTTCTATCATGTCTAGTATCATGCGGTGGATTTAGATATGATGCAAGTAGTCTCGTACGTTAAGCTTAGTATCGTGCGGCGGATTTAAGCTTATGACGGGAAGTTTTTGCTTATGCCTTGTATCGTGCGGCGGATTAAGTCGTGAGCAAAGATAGTTATCGGCTCTGTTAGATTTGGCAGATCTAATAGATTCATTAAGTTATCATGTGTTATATGTTTCATTTATTTGATTCCTATAACACTCTTTGCCCAATCTAGATTGATCTTTGTTTGGCCCTGCTGCGTGAGTTTAATCGTGCTTTGTTAATCATAAGACCATGATGGCCGAATTAACTTTCAATCCAGATTGTTACATGTTTTGGGTTCATGCATGTCGACCATGTTTAGGCTCTGATAGAGCTAGGTACCGTGCGGCAGGTGCATGTTTTAGATTAGTTTAATCATGCTTTGCTTGCATGTTCCTTCTTCATGGACCCCAGTTCGGCTAGTTTGCCGATTCTGGTTAAAGCTTACATGAGTAATGAGTTTTTATAGATCTGTTCAGATATATGTATGCTTTTAGCTTCTTATAATTAGATCGTATCATGCGGTGGATTAATCTAATTATAAGGAGTGGTGTGGACTCATAGCAAGTGGTATCATGCGATGGATTAGCTTTGCTTGAGTTCACACTTGACGGGTTTATGAAGGCTAAACGTGCGGCAGATTAGTTGGATTAGCCTATGCATATGTTATTTGGACAGATTTATATTTACAATTTACCCTTTTATCCTTTTTTTATTCACGTTTCGGCATTCAACATGTTTATGAGCTCCATCTTTATATTTGCCGAATGACATTATAAATCTATTTCGACAAACAACTTTCATAGCTGTGTGCCGTCATGATTGGCTTTCGAAGCCGTACATGTGGAACTGTCTGATCTCACCCAGCATGTTCCAAGGTATTCTCATATTTTTATCCTTTGTTGGTTTTCAGGTCAAACCGACTGTCACGCTTCCGGATTCAAAATACTCCGGGTACCCGATTGAAGCCAGCCTCGTTCGACTTGCTGTGTGCCTGGCGCAGAGTGTCACGTTTTGCGTCAACAACAGAGGTATGATTGTCTTCTCTGTGGATCTCAGTTCGCTACAACAGGGGATGGGGAGAGCAGGAAACCCTAGGAGCAAAAGAGCAAATGACTTAGATGAAATGGGAGTAGGGTGTCTCCCTCTACTTATCCTAATTCTAATTCCTACTCTACCCCTCTCTAATTACAAAGCGAACCAGCTAAACCCTAGGGTTATTCTGGACCAACTTGAAGATGCTGGTGATCTGACGGCCATGCCCGCATAACTGGTTGCGTTGCCTCAACGCAACCTCACCGATTGCCGCCACGTGTCGCCACCGCTCCGCTTGTCCTTTTCCTGGACTTCGCCTCCGGTTTTGAGACCCAAACCGGGAAACCAGCCTTCACGACCAACCCCCGGTTTTGAGGCCCAAACCGGGAAACCAGCCGTCCATCGCCTGAGTTTTGAGGCCCAAACTCAGAAACCCGCAGCGCCTAGGTTTTGAGGCCCAAACCTGGAAACCATCCTCAGCCCGAGTTTTGTGGCCCAAACTCGGAAACCATCAACACCCAGGTTTTGAGGCCCAAACTTGGAAACCTTCCACTCGGTGGTTTTTCTGTGGCTCAACCACCAAACCAAGCCATAGAGAGGATGCACCGCCCGTGCACCCCGTCCACCGACACATGTCCCTAGGTCCACGACCCAGGCGACACCGTGTCCGCAAGTCTTCGCTCGTCGCTGTCCCTGGCTGTCAGCGACCACAGCTGATCCTCGGGCCACCGGTCCCTCAGTCCAAGCCTCACGTCCGCCCTTCGCCACTCTCGGTCCATCGGCACAACAAGTCTCTACTTGACCTTCACCTTGCCTCTGATCATTGTATCTGTGCTCGACACCTGCACAACACAAGCCAAAGAACATGCGCATTATCCCAGTTGACAATCACTCATCATTCGAGACTCAGCATGCACCCATGTATCCGCAATAGCAGTTTGGACAGCCACCATAGCTTCAGCAGCCGCTCACGGGCCCCAGCTCTTCTCAGTTTATGAGCTACACTACTCCTCCAGGCGGGGCCCCGCTTTTCAGTTCACTGCGGACTGGCTTCACTCCCCGACCGACAGAGTCCCTCTATGCGACTACTACCACAGTGACTAGGGATCTGTCGGCTACCTTCAGTGAGCTCACCAGTTTTCCTACTCTAGATCTTCTGGATCCAGCTCCGACGACGACGGTTCCGGTCACTTCTACCACAGGGACCTTACCGAGTTTTGTTGCGTCTTCAGAGCAGACCGAGCCGGTTCAGTCCAAGTCGACCACGACAACCGTGCAGGCTGAGTTACCTCCGATACACGAGCTTCCGCACTCAGATACTCAGGCTGACACAGCTACAGAGACTGCGATAGAGCTAGAGCAGACCGAGCAGGTTCCACAGCTAGAGCAGACAGAGCCGACCCAGACCGCTTCACCTTTGCGTCCAGCTACTGAGGGTCAGTCTGTCGGGCCTTCTTCTTCTGACTCCGAGGAGTTTCTTCGGTAGTTTGAGTTTACTCACAGCACTCCGGAGACGGCACCTGACGTGTCTGCACCACCTCCACCCTCCGACGCTTAGTTTGGCGCTTGATGCCAAAGGAGGAGAGTGGATGAGTATAGCGATAGGGGGAGCGATGTGAGAGGGCTTTGTTTCTTATGATGTGTTATGTTTCTCATACGCTCTTTACTTATTGCATCTTTTGGCACTTTGGTTTGTTATATACTTGTGCTATTGACCTTGTGACATGTTTGTGCTCACTATGATATATTATATGACATGTCATTTCGTTTCGCTCATTACTTGCGCTTAATTCTCACTTGTTATGTATATGAGCTCTTTTACTCTTGCACTTGCTATTCACTCTAACTTGTTGAGTGCAGGATGATGGCATGATATGTATGAGCTTGCCCCTAATCACTTTCTCTTATTCTTTGCAAGTTCATACATGTCATGATTTAAAAACGTCCTCTACCTATATTCGTCTCGTGTTGTCATCAATCACCAAAAAGGGGGAGATTGAATGCATCTTGGCCCCTAGTGGGTTTCGGTGATTGGATGAAACACAAGATTACTGTGACTAAAGTGTGTTTTGCAGAAACAGGATTGAGTTAGGTCACGGTAATGGCGACGATACGGGCATATGGAGTTCATGTCCCCTGGCGATGGATATCGTTTCGGTTTTCAAAGGACAGACGACGAAGACGGTGGTAGACTAGGCTAAGTGTCATATGGTGTTGGAGGACACTTAGGTAGTCTTAGGTCTTTGTTTTTCCTTTGGCCGTACTATAAAGGGGAGTGTGAATCAGTAGCTTGACCTAGATGAGTCTATTGAGATAGGTATGGTGCACACTTGTTATTTCATAGCCCTAGGTAGCTCAGAGAGATGCCTTATGTTGAGAGGAACAAAAGTCGTTAAGCCCACATCGCGATCCGAGTTCGTTTTGGCCTTGTAGTAGGCATTAGATGCTGGCCTGGTGGGCATCAGAGCCTCCGATGCTCACCCCGACTAGGGTTTTGTCTGGTGCGTGGCATCAGAGGCTCTGATGTTGCCACATCGGATGCTCCCGTGCCACTGTTCACTTGTGAGTGAACTGTGGGATGCATTGGACGCTAGCATCGGATGCTGAGGGCCAGCATCCGATGGCCATGCAGAGAAGTTCCAGAGAGGGTAAATCTGCATCGGATGCTTCCGATGTGGAGGCATCGGATGCTGCCCAGTGTCTGATGCACCTTTAAACAGTCTGACAGGTTGTACAGTCGACCGTTGGTCGAGGTCACCGGAGCCTCCGATGACAGGCATCGGAGCCTCCGATGCCTCCGCAGAAAGCCTATTTTGTGCTGTTTTTGGATGGCCAGTTGGGGGAGTATATATACTCCACCTCCTCATCCATTTGAGTGTTCTTTCCACTTCCATCTGCTGAGAGACACATTGTGAGTGTGAGAAAGTGCAAGAGCCCTAGTGAGGTTAAGAGATTTGCTAATTGAGAGAATTGGACACCTCCTAGTGAGAATTGAGTAGCAAGTGTGCATCCATCCATCTCTTTGGCCTTGTGTTGGTCAAGTGAGAGTTCTAGCTTGTTACTCTTGGTGATCGGCATCACCTAGACGGCTTGGTGGTGATCGAAGAGCTTGGTGATCACCCGGAGGCTTTGTGGATGACCCAAGTCAAGTTGTGACCGGTAGTGAGCGATTCATCGGGCCGGAGTGGCGAAGAATTAGCTCGTAGTGAGCACTTGATCCTTGCGCGGATCAAGGGGGAGCGATACCCTTGCGTGGGTGCTCCAACGAGGACTAGGGGGTGTGCCGACACCTCGATACCTCGGCAAAACGATCGTCGTGTCATCTCTACTCTCTTTACTACGCATTTACCTTTGAGCAATTCAATTTCGTATTTACTTGTTGTTCTTTCATAAGTTGAATTGCCATGCTAGAGTAGAATTGGTTTAGCGATAGTCTTTTGTGTTGTTGATTCTAGTCAAACACACTTCTAGGCACTAGAGGGTTAATTGGGGGCTTGATAGGTTTTAATTCTTGCAAGAAGTTTTAGAAAAGCCCAATTCACCCCCCCCCCTCTTGGGCATCTTGATCCTTTCAGTGGCCATCCTCTCCTTGTTTCTTTTTGAAAACCCATTTAGTACCAATAGGGTGACACCCAGGAGGAGGTGGAACCAAAACCCAAACCCGATTTCTTTCAAAATTTTCTAACTCCTCATGCATGGCATTGACCCAATCCGGATCAGATAAAGCATGTCCAACATCTCAGGGTTCAAAATCAGCAACAAATGCAGAATGAGCAAAGTGAGAGATTTGTTGTGACCTTGACCAAGTGACACATTCGTCGATGCCGCCGATCATCTGTTGAGGCGGGTGTTGGCGCTGAATGTGTCGTGGCGCCTCCCGAGTTGAACAAACCTCCCCCGCAACAGCAGCTGGTTCCTCCTCGGGTACAAAAGGTACAACCCGAGGTGGCGGATCCCACGGCCCCCTAGTAGTCGACGAAGAGGGGTTGGGGCCATGAGTCGTCGTAGTAGAAGCCGATGCTTGCGGCACAGCAGGTGGAGGTGGTGCTAGATCATCCATCTCTTCAGCACCCTCGTCCTCGTCATCAAAAAGAGGCTCACCAACCTCATGATCACCTGTACGCTCAAAACGAGAAGAAGGACAAACCATGGTCTCGTCGAAGGTGACATCGGATGTCTTCATGACTCGGTTAGTATCAAGGTTAAGTACACGATAAGCGCGAGTATGAGTGCCATAACCCAAAAATACACCGTCAAAAGAACGAGACTTAAATTTGTCCAGGTTGCCTTTCTTCAGTATAAAACAGTGGCAACCAAAAACTCTAAAATAACTCACCTTGGGCTGTTTTCGAAAACGCAACTCATAAGAAGTCTTTTTCAAGAAAGCTCGGAGAAAAATGCGATTGGAAATATAGCATGCAGTGTTGATAGCTTCGGCCCAATATCGCCTAGGAGTCCTATGCTCATCGAGCATCGTCCTGGCCATCTCTACAAGGGTCCGATTCTTCCTCTCTACAACACCATTTTGTGGTGGTGTGTAGGGGGAAGAAAACTGATGCTCCAAACCCAAAGAGTTACAAAACTTCTCAAAGTCCGAATTTTTGAATTCAGAACAATTATCACTATGAATAGCTCGCATCAAATTCATAGGGAACTCGTTCTGAAGACGCAAAATCAGATTGCGAGCAAAAGAGAAAGTCTCGATTTTCTCAGCTAAAAAGAAAACCCACGAATATCTCAAAAAGTCATCAACAACAACAAGCACATACCACTTCCCTCCAACTGAGCTCACCCGAGCCGGACCAACAAGGTCCATGTGTAAAAGCTCTCCAGGGCGGTTAGTCATGACTTGGTTCATAGGATGGTGGGGAGCGGCAACCATCTTCCCATGTCTACAAGAATGGCAAACAAGATCCTTCTCCATGGACAACTTGGGCAATCCTCGGATTAGGCCAAGTGAGCTAAGCCTTGCAAGCAAGTCGAAGCTCAAATGTCCCAGTCTCCTATGCCACTTCCAAAGATTAGAGGAGGAAGGACCAGCCAAAAGACAGTGAGAAATTCCAAACGACTTCGAGAAATTTGCACGAAAGACTTTCCCAAAGGGCGAAATCAAACATACAAGATTGCCCTGAGGATCCAAAATACGACTGAGATTCGGCTTAAAACGAATCTCATAGTCATCATCAAAGAGTTGCGAAACAGAAAGAAGGTTAAAGTGCAAGTTAGAAACAAGAGCAACATCGCGCAACACAAAAGTGCTCATTAACTCGCACAGACCCACGAGACAACACTTTACCTTTACTATTGTCGCCGAAGGTGATAAACTCCTTTCCGGCAACTAGACTAAGACTGGAGAACCACTTGGCGTTTCCGGTCATATGCCTTGAGCACCCGGAATCCACCAACCAAATGTCCTCCAATCGTTTTACCTATATCAATAAAAAGACATAGGGTGAGCATACGGTCCAACACTAGGGTGAGTGAAATAGGAAGAATACCAGTGTTGGGCCGGCTGCTCAAAAGAACGGTTAGTAGAAAAACCATTCCTAGCACACCTACGGGGAAAGCGATCACCACGCGCAGGAAAACGTGGTCTGCTAAGGGAAGAGCGTCCATCGCGATACTCAAAACGCGGTGGAGGGAAACGCTCAACAAAGCCACCGCCACGGGGTCCATAGCCCACAAATACAGGCTCCCGCCGGGCACGTCCTCCTTGCGGCCTAGGACCTTGAGGCTTTGGGCCTCTAGGCCTAGCAGCTCTCCTCTGAACATTCGACACATGTACATCATGGAAAAGATGGTACATGTCCGCATTGTTCATCTTCTTGCCACGACGCTCCTCTCTCTTGCGCCGAAAGCAAAACTCCCTCAAGTGTCCATCTCTCCCACAGTGCTCACAATGGTACCTCACCGCTCTCATAGCGGGTTGTTGGTACTCACGGTAGTGGGTGTGGATCACTTTGCCTTTCTGTGGCATGAGCTCCTCTTGGATAGGTGGCATGTTGTCTAACTTGTTCTTGAGGTGGTTTGGTTTTGGAGCCCATGTCTGTTTCTTGGGTGGAGCTCTCGGAGGTTCAACAAACACACCATCCTTGGTGTTAGGCTTGAGAGGCTCTTTGGGTGGAATCTTGGTCAGTTTGGGAGTAGTGGTGGAGTTGGGCTTCTCACTCGGATTAAGACCACTCGACTCTCCAATCTTACCAAAAGATGAAGCAAACTCTACACCCTGAGCAAAACCAACACCAGGACCTCCAGTAGCACGTTTGAATTGGGCAATCATCATCCCAAGCTGTGGCTCACCACAAGACACCCATGACAAGATGGTCTGAAGGTATGTGTTTTCCTCCTCGGTTTCCATCTTATCATGCTTCACGTTCGCAATCTCCATCTCCAAACCCTCACACAAAGCGCACCTAGACACACAAGTGCTACCCGAGCTGGCCTTGTCAAGAGACACAATCTTGGCATCCTTCTCTGCCAACTCGGATTGCAAGCCTGCACAAGACTTGCACGCACCCAACAACACGGGTCTAGCCCGGAGCTCATCCACCTCTTCAACCAAAGCAGCATACTTACCTCTCAAAGTGAGAAGGCCAGTCATGTGCTTGGTGCACATCTCGCACTCACCCTCCTCAGAAATGACCACGGTGGACTTAGCAAACTCAAGCTCTTTCACCGTATCCTCCCACTTCTGCCTAAACTCCTTCCGCTCTCTAGCAGCACACCTAAGCAGCTTATCTTGACTAAGAAGGGCGGCAGTAAGTTTCTCGACCTCAGCAGAAAGCTTGTTGGGGGTCTGAGATACCTGGGAGGTGTCGTCGTCGTCGTCGTTCTGAGGGGTGTCCTCCAGCTGGCTGTCGACCTCCTTGTTGAGGGCCATGGTGCAAAAGCCCTCGTTGTCGACGTAGAAGGAGAGGTCGTTCAACTTGTCCTCGATCTTCTTCTTCTTCTCGGACTCGTCATCGCTTGAGGAAGCGGAGTCGTCATCCGAGTGGTCGACGTCGCTGAGCGTGGCAAATAAAGCACGTTGCTCAGCCTGGGCCTTCTCCAAGTACCTCTTCTTGATGTACTCCTTGTTGAAGCCGCCCTTCCGCTTGTGCTTCGCGGGACGTACTTCTCCTTGTGCTTGCCGAAGTCGTACTTGTGCCCATGATCGCCCTTCCCAAATGCTTGCTTGTTCTTCTTGGGACAGTTGGGGATGAAACCAGAGAACATGCGGTTGTTGTGAAACCGCGAGAACCGGTTGGCGAGCAAAGCCAACTCGTCATCCCCCATGAACTCCAGCTGCTCCTCTATGATAGAAAGAAGAGAGGAAAGTGCAAATCCTCCAGAGGGGTTAGCAGAAGAGCCAGAAAGCAAAGCCATCGATGGGACAGAAGGATTTTCATAAGAAGCCCTCGCCATGGCATCAATCTCACTGGACTTGAGCTTACTGAAGAGCTCGTCGCACGTGAGGGTCTCATAGTTAGGCAATTCGATGATCGCCTGAACCTTGGAATCCCACACCGACCGATCGAGAGTGTGTAAAAGCTTCAAAGCCCTCTCATGATCGTCGAAAGGCAACAACTCCTTGTTAGCCCTCATCCTGTTGACAATCACCTGAAAGCGAGCGAATAAACTCTCTATGCTCTCGCCAGGCATGTGTCGAAAGTTCTCATACTCTCGCTTGTGCGACTCGTAGAGACGGGTTTTAGCTTGAGTGGTGCCCTCATGAAAACGCATGAGGGTAGCCCAAATCTCCCGAGCCGTAGCGAGGTGAGAAACGCGATCAAACTCCGTCATGCTCAAACATGAGAAAAGAGCATTACGGGCTCGGCTATTGGCATCGTGCTCATTGATCTGATGCTGAGTAACACGAGCAGCCAAGACCACGTAATCTGCAGAGTTGCAAATATCCCAAATGGATGCACCCAAACTCTGAAGATAGGCCGACATGCGTATCTTCCAATATGCATAGTTCGTCCCATCAAAGAACGGCGGTTTGCCCACGACGCGATCCATGTCGCCTTCTGTGGATCTGGAACCGTCTAAGGTGGAAGATCCTTAACCCCCTCCGATACCAATTGAAGGACCGAGAGTGCTACTAGAAAGCGACCAGAGGGGGGTGAATGGGAGCTACAAAAATTCTTTTCAGAAACTTATTGCCACTGTAGAATCACCCCAAGAGCAAATCTAGATCTTGATAGAGTCTACGACCCTAGATGTAGGGTGGATGCTTCCAAGAAGCACAGCGGGACACTATACAACTCTAGAAACCCAAGGCAAAAACCCAAAACCAAATCCGAGATGGCACGAACAGGCTGCGGACGAGACAGTGCAAAATCCCCTGCACCGGACGCTGGTAGCGTCCGATCGTTAGGCACCGGACGCATCCGATGCAAAATGAGCCTGTCTGGAACCTTACTGGACAGGCATCGGACGCTGGCTACAGTGAAAAAAGTGCGTCCGATGCTTGACCCCCGGACGTGTCCGATGGCAACGGATGCTCCGATGGTCAGCGTCTGATGCTCCTTAAAAACGCTATCAGATGACACGTGGCACTGGACGCGTCCGATGTGATGAACACATCGTCCGATGCCCCCGACTCAAGCGTCTGATGCCCCCAAAACAGCACTGTTCTTCCATGGATTCAACCCGATCTCCTCCGAATCAAAAGCTCTAAGGCTTAGACTTGGTATGAGGAGTTCCAAGGAGGTTAGTGAGCTATCCCAAAGAGATCATGACTCGAACCTAACTCCAAATCGGTGAATCAAAAGAATTCAGGGGAAAAGGAGCAAAACTCGATTCGAAACAAAAATCGACTGATCTACTAGCTCGTGAGGTTAGAGGTGAATTCCTTCGGTGGAAAGAAGTGCCTCACGATCTAGAACAACTCAGTTCAAACGGAATCGAAAGAGACGCGACGAGTAGGGAGATCGATCACCGAGAAAATCGTGGAGAAAAGCAACCCGTGAAGAACAACACCAAAACGCGAATCACAACCACGAATTTGCAACCGTGTGGCTACCACATGCTACAATCGTGAGATTACGGTCTCACTTCCTCAAAATCTCAGGAACACAGAGGTATGATTGTCTTCTCTGTGGATCTCAGTTTGCTACAGCAGGGGATTAGGAGAGCAGGAAAACCCTAGGAGAGAATAGCAAATGACTGAGATACTTTGGGAGGTGGGTGTCTCCCCCTACTTATCCTAATTCTACTTCCCACTCTACCCCTAACTAATTACAGAGCGAACCAGCTAAACCCTAGGGTTATTCTGGACCAACTCGTGGTAGGTGGTGATCCGACAGCCACGCCTGCACAACTGGTAGCGTTGCCTCGACGCAACCTCACCGATTGCCGCCACGTGCTGCCACCGCTCTGCTTATCCTTTTCACGGACTCTGCCCCCGGTTTTGAGGCCCAAACCGGGAAACCAGCCTTCACGACCAACCCCCGGTTTTGAAGCCCAAATCGGGAAACCAGTCGTCCATAGCCTGAGTTTTGTGGCCCAAACTCAGAAACCTGCCAGCGCCCAGGTTTTGAGGCCAAAACCTGGAAACCGTCCTCAGTCCGAGTTTTGTGGCCCAAACTCGGCAAACCCGTACCACCCAGGTTTTGTGGCACAAACCTAGAAACCGTCCACCGATGGTTTTTCTATGGCTCAACCATCAAACCGACGTCGTAGAGGTGATGCACCGCCCGTGCACCCCGTCCACCGACACCTGTCCCCAGGTCCTCGACCCGAGCAACACCATGTCCCGCAAGTCTTCGCTCGTCGCTGTCCCAGGCTGTCAGCCACCACAGCGGATCCTCAGGCCACCGGTCCCTCAGTCCAAGCCTCACGTCCGCCCTTCACCGCTCCCGGTCCGTCGGCACGACATGTCTCTACTTGACCTTCACCTTGCCTTCGATCACTGTATCTGTGCTCGACACTTGCACAACACAAGCCAAAGAAACATGCGCATCAAACCAGTTGACAATCACTCATCACTCGAGACTCGACATACACCCATGTATTCGTAGAAAATTGAGAAAAAAGCAAAATGTGAAGAACAACTCAAGAATGCGAATCACAATCTCAATTGCTAGCCGAAAACCATCCCCACGAGGAGACAACGGGAATCCGGTCCCCTTTCCGCAAAATCCAAATACACAGAGGTATGATTAGCCGACTCTGCAGATCTCAGTAGCTACAGCAGGGAATGGGAAGCAAGAAACCCTAGAGGAGAATAGCAAATGACTGAGATAGTTTGGAGGGAGGGGTTGCCTCTCCTAATATAGCCTAATACAATTGTTTACACCAGATTTTGGACCGAAAGGATTATTATTTTTGTGAAGCACAAACGGCTGATTTATTGGTAAAAGAGTCAGACAGAAAAATAAAAAGGAGTGTTTGGATCCGGACACGACCAAGACTTATGAGGACCAGTCGTGACAAGCTTCGAAGACGTTTTTGGTTCAGCCAAGAAGTTTGAGTCCGGGTCGTCTTTTCTTTTTGTGTAACCTAGTCGTGTTAGGACACGAGTCAACCGGAAATAGCTAGAGACCCGATTTTTGTAAACAATACAATCCAATCAACACATCGGCCACCAGCCAAAACCCTAGGAGTAGGAGTAAGGTAGAACTCGGCGGAACCTTCAACCAGGTAGGGCTGCATCGGCTCGACCGACCTCCGGTTTGCTTGTAAGTTTCACCAATGGCTTGTGTCTTTGTTCAATGAGGCTGTATTTGGCATCGACCAAACTCTTGTTAAGCTATGACATGGTTAGTTATCGGTTTAAGTTCGCCTTTTGTAAGATTGTCTTGACTCTGATCAATCTCTTGCTTTAGTTGATCTTGACCAGTTATCGGCTCTATTGGTTTTGGCAAGCTAATAGATTCATCAAGTTATCGATGTTGTTTATGTTTTAATGTTTTTCCTTAGATTTAAATACATCTTTGCCCAATCAAGACTGACAAAGTAGCTTAAGCTTAAAAGTTGTTTAGTTTTGGCTATCCAAAGGCTTTGCACGCTCACACCAAAAGAAATAGCCGATCTAAGCCTTTCATCGACTATTTTATCAATCTTGATTGTTACATGTTGTGCGTTCGAGATATCCGATAGAACCGTGGTTTGATCTAAGAAAGGATATATTTGATCTAGCGTGTTTATTATGGTTGTATTTCCGAACCCCACTGATATACATGATAGATTAGATTTGTTCGATCTTAAGTCAGATCATGGTTTTAACAGGTAGATCTTGTTCGTGCTTCATGGACCCTGTATCGGATAAAATAGTTGATCCAGTTATGCTTTATTCATAATGGGTACTTTTAAACGGTCTGAGATCAATGGATCTGCTTGTTGCTTTGGACGTGATCTAGCTTGGTCACCAATATGGCTGTATGGAGACACCCCACTGTTGATGTTCAAGTTATTTTATCGATCTATTTATTATTATGACTGCATGGAAACACTCCAGTGTTAATAGATAGAACTGCCTATGCAATTAGTCGATTCATTGGTTTCATGCCATTTAAACGTGCACATAGATGTTTATTCTTTTTAACATGTTTAAGCTTATCGGCCGTTTCCCTGTTCCAAATATTTCTTTACATATATCATAGCCGTTTTGCTTTATATCTTTATCAATGCCTTCACTCAATCTTTTGGGAGTTGACTTTGTAGTCAATGTCCTATAAATAAATGGCTATATCGGAGCCGCATAATTTGGAACTGTCTGGCACCAAACCGGCAGGTTCCACAATTTGACAACTTTTTCTTCTCCTTATCAATAACAGGTCAAATTGACTAGCACGTCCGAGGTCGTTCTCACCTAGATTTGCACCGCCATCTTTTGAAGGTCCAGGAGGTCAAGACCCTGTTCCGTACGCCCTCTGAGGACCGTGTTCGAGTGTGTTGGCGCTTCATCCAAATTTTTGTGTCAACAGATTCTTTTGGCACGCCCGGTGGGACTCAATCGTCTGATCATGACAATCAATAATGATGATGTTTTGAACATGACGATGGAGGAACTTCCAGATGAAATTCGACGCATGGTAGAAGAAACTGTTAAGCAATATCGTTACATGTGTTTGTTGAGCTTCAATAGAAACAGGGATAAGAAGATCCTCCATAAGACTAATCTTCCAAGAGTGGTTCTAGAAGGATATGTCGATCCAATGATTCAAATACAACACAATGCCATGCAAGAAGTGATTGGCAAAACAATGTCTACTACCCTAATGAATCATAACGAGGTGTTCCTCAACAGTCTCACGAATGCCATTAAGGAAGCTTTCAACCTGGGTAATGATAGAAGGGGTCCAACATATATGGTTGGAGGTAATCAAGGAGCTGGAACTTCTGGTGGTCCACAGATGAATAGTCCCAATGGCAATGGAAATCAGATGATTGTCAGCCCTAGGGGCATGACACCGCAGCCAATGCAACAGCTGAATATGAGTAATAACATATACTCATCGGCTACAAAAATAGCTCCCCATTCAAGGAGGATTACCAGAGATTTCAATGCACCACTATATCAAGGGAACGTGGTACCTGATGATATTCCTCCTGGATATCATTATGTTTCAGATTTTTATACCTTGGATGCTCAGGAAAATCCAGGGTATCATGGCAATACGTTCGGGGGCAGAACATCGGCTATCAAGGGCCGGTGAATCAGATAGATCAGTTGATGAGTCGGGTCACCGACATGGTTCGAAAGCAATTTGGTTTTACGCCAAAGACTACCTTGACTGGCTACAAGAAGCCGTATCCAGAATGGTTTGATCAGGTTGTTTTCCCTCTGAGATATAGAATTCCTGATTTTACCAAGTTCACAGGAACGAGCTCAGTAACAACCATGGAACACATAACTCAGTTTCTAGTCCAGCTCGGGGAAGTTGGTGACGAACCAGCACTTAAAGTCAGAATGTTTCCTTTATCCCTGTCTGGTTCGGCTTTCTCGTGGTTTTCATCTCTGCCACCCAACTCAATTCAAGGTTGGGATAATTTGGAAGATAAGTTCCATAAATATTTTGACTCTGGAGTATTGGAGAAAGGACTTGTGGATTTAGTCGATACAAGGCAAGGAAATAATGAGACTAGATGCCAGTATCTTCAGAGATTCAGAGAAATGAAGAATCAATGCTATACCTTGTCATTAACTAATCCAGAGGTGGTTAGCATTGCAATTGGAGGGCTAATACAAGCCATTAGAGGAAAAATCGGCTTTGGTTGTAACAATATGGCTGATTTGGCTAAGAAGGTGGCGAGTATTGATGCTCAGAATAGATATAATCAGGTTTTTAAACCCAAGAAAGCCTACAATGCAGAGAGTCACTTCTTCTTACAAGAAGATGAAGATAATTCAAGCGATGAAAATGAAGATGAAGTCGCTACTGTTGACTGGGCTTGGAGAAACAATGAGTACATGCCTTGGGCAAAGGCTAAGAGTACCGAGAAAGATATAACGTGCAGATTTGACACCACCAAGGCCGATAAAATATTTGACTACATGTTGGAGAAAGGTCAAATCAAGTTAACTGGGAATCACAATATCCCATCGGCTGAAGATCTCAAAAATAAAAGGTACTGCTAATTTCATAACTCTAGTACTCATACTACTAATGATTGCCGAGTTGTCAGAGATATAATCCAGATGGCTATTGTCAAAGGAAGAATTGGCTTAGAAAAGGCCAAGGGTATAGCATCAATGGCCATCCTTTTCCACAGAACATGGTAGCTCCTCCACCTCGGAGTGAAATCAAGGTATTAACTTCTGACAAAGCCAAGACAGTTGGGACAGTCGATCCAAAGAAGCAGCTAATAGCCAAGGAGTATTAGGAGATGAAAGGAAAGAAGAATACTGATCAACATGATCAACCTGAGACTTCAAGGGCTGGTGAAGCAAGGAGACGTCCAACTGTCAGCATCTTATTAAACAAATGGCAACGTCAGAAGGAAAGAAATCAAATACAAAGAGAAAGAGATGAACATGAATATCAAGAGTGGCTTGAAGAGGAGGAATACAGAAGGTCTCATGAAGAAGAGAGGCGTATTAGAGATGAAGAAAAGAATCATTGGGATTGCCATTTCTTCAGATATTGTTGGAATGAAGGCTTAAAGCTTCCTACTCTTCGTAATTGTCCGGAATGTAGTGAGCAGTATTGGGAGTATAGGCAGTCGAGAGACAACCGCCGATTTGTGCATGAAAGATTAAGATTTGAAAAAATAGATCGGTGCATAAAAAATGAAAGTGTTCATGATCGGCTTGGAGGAAGATTAGCCGATCAAGATCATCCTTGGCAAGAAGGACAATGGTGTCCAGGTGGCTTGACTAAGAGCCAGAAATGACGGGTTCAGAGACTAAGGAACGATGAGGTTCAGAAAAAGAAACCCAAAGTCTGGCAGGTAAAGCAAGTAGCCGATAAGGGAGAATCATCGGCTAATATATCTGCTTTGTTCATGTTGCCTGCTGAATTTAGGTCCTCTGATCATGAAGAAGAGTCTGATGACGAAGACGCAATTGCTCAGTGGATCTATCAGGCAGAAGGGGTCGCATTTCAAAAGCCCAAAAAGCATTCACATTTAAAAGCTTTATATTTGAAAGGGTTTGTCAATGGAAGGCCTCTGAGCAGAATGTTAGTTGATGGAGGTGTAGCTGTTAATTTGATGCCATATGCTACCTTCAGAAAGCTCGACAAGACTGTAGAAGACTTGACTCAAACCGATATGAGGTTAACGGACTTTACTGGCATGTGGTAGCAAAAGTTTGCCAACTACTTTCTTTGTAGTCGATGCAAAAGGATCATATAGTGTGCTTCTTGGAAGAGATTGGATCCACGCCAATTGTTGTGTTCCATCAACCATGCATCAGAATGTGATTCGGTGGATCGGCGACACTGTAGAACTGGTACCAGCCGATTCAACTGTTAGTATTGCTTATTCTGATCCTAATGTTTGGAATTTTGATAATGTGGAGTGCTTTTCTAGGAAGATTCACGAAGAAGGCTTTCTCAAAACATCTGATGATGGCCAACAGCCGATCCAAGCAGTCGACTTCAAAAAAATGTATTTAATGGATTGTACAATCAATGAAGATGAGAGTAAGATGGGTAAAGGTTTCACATCGGCTGATGAATTGGAGGCAATTGACATTGGAAATGGTGATAAGCCGAGATTGATATATATCAGTGCTAAGCTAGATCCAAGTTTAGACAAGAACTTATTACTTTGTTAAAAGAGTATAAAGAATGTTTTGCTTGGGATTATTCTGAGATGCCTGGTCTTGATCGATCGTTGGTTGAGCATCGACTACCTATCAAACATGGGAGTCGGCCTGTGAAACAAGCCCCGAGGAGAATTAGAGCAGAAGTTATTGCTGACGTGAAAACAGAGATCACTCGACTTTACGAAGCTAACTTCATTCGAAAATGTAGATATGCTGAGTGGATATGTAGTGTGGTCCATGTGTATAAGAAAAATAGAAAAATGAGAGTTTGCATTGATTTCAGGGATTTGAATAAAGCTACTCCAATGGATGGCTACCCAATGCCAGTGGAAGACATGTTGGTTGATGCAGCAGCAGGACATAAGGTAATCAGTTTTATGGACGACAATGCTAGTTATAATCATATTTTTATGGCAGAAGAAGATATACATAAAACTGCATTCAAATGTCCGGGTGCTATAGGATTATATGAGTGGGTAGTTATGACCTTTGGGCTTAAAAATGCCGGTGCAATTTATCAAAGGGCTATGAATTATATCTTCCATGAATTGATCAGCAAGATTGTAGAAATCTACATTGATGATGTGGTTGTGAAGTCCAATGATTACTAAAGACATCTTAAAGATCTCAGGGATACTCTAGAATGTGCAAAGAAGCATGGATTAAGGATGAATCCCCAAAGTGTGCATTTGGAGTGTCAGCTGGACAGTTTCTGGGGTTTATGGTACATGAAAAAGGGATTGAAGTCGGTCAGAAAAGTTATGACGTGATTGATAAAGCAGTACCACCGACTACAAAAACTCAGTTACAATCTTTAATCGACAAAATCAATTTTATCAGGAGGTTTGTTTCGAATTTGTTAGCCAGGATTTTACCGTTCTCAGTATTGTTAAAATTGAAAGATGACCAGGAATTTAAGTGGGTAAGTGAGCAACAAAAAGTGTTTGATGAAATCAAAGAGTATATGAAATCCCCACCAGTTTTGATTCCTCCTCAAAAAGGTAAACCTTTCAAATTATATGTTTCGGCTGGTGATCATACCATTGGATCGGCCTTGATGCAAGAATTTGAAGGAAAGGAAAGAGTAGTGTTCTATCTCACTAGAAGGTTGCTTGATCCGGAAACGAGATACTCTCCTGTTGAAAAGTTATGCTTATGTTTATACTTTTCATGCACCAAACTTCGACATTAACTACTGTCCTCTGAGTGCACAGTGGTGTCAAAGTTTGATGTGATAAAGCACATGCTATCTATGCCTATTCTAAATGGGAGAATTGGTAAGTGGATTCTTGCATTATCAGAGTTTGATTTAAAGTATGAATCGACTAAGGCAGTTAAAGGACAGGTAATAGCTGATTTTATTACTCATAATCATGAACAAGGAATTAAGACTTTAGACTTTACCCTGTGGGCTTTGTTCTTTGATGGTTCTAATTGCAAACAAGGTGGAGGTATTGGTATTGTCCTTGTTCCTCCTCAAGGGAAAAGTTTTGAATATGCTTTTTCAATTGATCCAACCTCTACTAATAATCAAGCTAAGTATGAAGCACTTCTCAAAGGACTTCAACTTTTGTTTGAGGTAAGGGCCGAGGCTATTGAAATTTTTGGTGATTCTCAATGAGTGGTTAATCAACTGCTCGGCCTATATAAATGCAAAGATGACATCTTAATGGGGCACTGTTGGTAGTTCTTAGCTTCACTAAAGATAGAGCTAGGCAACTATCCCCGGTAACGGCCCAGAAATGCTTGTTGCCACTAGCCAACGTCGTTACTAGGAGCAGACTATGGAATCTATTCCAGGTAACGGTGTCAGAAGTGCTTGAAGCAAGTCCGGTCACTTTACCTAAAGGAGTGAAGCTAAAGCAGCTATCTACTAATGTCAAGCGGGGTTGTCAATCCTGACACTAGTAGGAGCTAGCTAGAGAGATTGCAATCTACCAAGAGGAGATTCTGCAAGCGCACAGAACTATCATAGTAGCACTTCGCCTGGGAGTACCAGGTGTCGATTTATTTGATCCCAAGGGAAGGCTAGGGTGGTGTATGAGTCAAGTCAAGGAGGGGATGAGAGTCAAAGAAAAGAGAAAAGGAAAAAAGGGGAGAAGGGAAAAGAGAGGATGGAAGGCTAGAAAGAATGTATGGGTGGATGTGTAAGGATGAAATGGATGGCTAAGGTAAGGTGGATGGATAGGTAGATAAGGGGTAACTAAGGGTAACTAAAGATAACTAACTACTAACTACTCCTAGATAACCACTGAGCTAGAAAACTACGAAGCAAGGCAGTTACGAAGCAAAGGCAGGCAAGAGTCAATAAAGCAACTAAGTTGAGTAAAGTTTTATTCCTATCTTATCAAGTATCGAGGCGTACTAGCCTTTACCACTTACTTAGGTTGAACGCTAGCACAACGAGCCTTACTGTTAAACTGGGCCAACTACGTGGTGGAATTCAAGGCACACAGGGTTGTCACCACCTGCTTGCTACCACAGCTATCCGGGGGTCCAGCCGTATCTGAAGGTAAGTCTATAACTAAGCACCATGCTTAACTATATTCTAACTATCTCTATCCTAGCTTTGAATAGAGACACCCTTGCGGACGTCAGAGCAAATACTTGACTTAATAAGATAAACACTAAACTAACTAAGCAACCTATTGGCAAAGATCAAACACTAAGCTCACTAGAGATTAACTACTATGGCTAAGTGAATTGAACTGTTGGATAGCTAGGTCACACTCAAGGTACTTGATAAAGTAATACTAAGAGTAATGCTTAAAGTAATACTGAGATAAAGATAAATGTACCTGAGATACAAGAGAGCAAACCAGACCAGAGACGTCGGGAAATCAACCGACCTCCGATGCCAGTCGCTCGCACCCGCTTCTCTCTTAGCAAGCTCTACGCTCCTTTTACCAAGAACTTAGGCTGAGCTGTGCTAAACTAAGAGCCGCGCTGTAGCGAGGGCACTAGAGCTATACTCTCTCTACTAGCTAACCTACTTGCCTAAGCTCTCTGAGCTTCTAACCTAACTCTCTGCTTCTCTTGCTTGTGTGTTGCTTCTCTTCGTGTCTACTGGATATAAATGAAGTGATGCCTCCGGGGGGTATTTATAGCCTTGTGGAGTGAGGGGGTACTTATAGGGGGTAGCCAACCGACCTAGGGTTAGGTCAGGTGGCGGGCGCCACCCCCTACTGGTGGCCGCCAGTCCCATGGCCGTTGGATGCATCGGCATTGATCCTACGGCCTCCAGGTGGTTGTCCAAGGCGGTTTGGAGGTCGGTTGCATGTCCTAGCAACCGACTTAGGTCATGATCCACGCCACTCCCCTCAATAGCCCTCCGATCAAACCGACCTAGTGACCAAGGGCCAAGATTTGGCCTTGGGGTGGTCACATGGATTAGTGACGTGGCAGGGGGGATGGTTTGGGCCAACCCATGTGGCGGGCGCCACCTAGGGGTGGCGGGCGCCACCCCCCTAAGGCCCAATTGGGCCCTGCTGAGTGGGTTTGGCCTCTGGTGGTTCAAATGTCCAAATTTGGTCCAAATTCCTGCATTCAAATAAAATTCTATGGACATGTGGAATTTGGTTAGTTTGAAACCTATTTGACTACATTTCATGCCTTTTTGGTGAACTTTAGGGTAAAATGTTGATGGTAAAATAGGTGTTTAAGGACCATCAACAAGCTCGCCCAAGCTAACTTGTTGCTCGTCCTCGAGCAACAATGCGGTTTAAGCATTGAGCATGAAATAGATAGAAACTTAAGATGTATGCAAGTGCATATTGTATAGTGAGAAATAACTTTAGCATATATCATAAATCATAGCAATGTGGGACTTATAGCTTTTCACTTCAAACACGCAAGAGTGAAATAAAGCAGTAGATAAGAAACTTTTATCTTGCTTAGGTTTGACTAGGATTCTGTCTAGAGGTTTTTCAAGGTTTTCAAAAGATAACAGCTTGCTTAAGTCCTCCAAGATTCACACAATCACTCAATGGTGTTTAAATCCTCACTTAGTCCAAAATGTAGCCTCTCCTATTTCTAAAGAATGATATGTGGAGTTATAGGTAGGCTAAGAACCATGAGCAACTTGTCTGATGTTTATTGCTAAGCCAGACACTCAGATCATAAGGAGCAGCAAATCATAAAAATTGATCAAGATGTGCATGTGTGGTTATGTGGAAGTGTATAGAGAGATATTTCATAATCCTTCCTAGTTAATTTCTGGGGTCTAGAGCTAATGATAATTCTCTCTCTCTTTTTTTGGATACATAGTGAGTAGACAAAAGATGTGTCCTCACATTTTCTTAGGACATAGTCCTCTTTTGAGCTACTTTGCTAATTTTTTTCAGGACATAGTCCTTTCTTGAGCTACTTTGCTCATTTTTTTTTTCTCTCTCTCTTTAGCTCTAGATTTCCCCAGATATCTATAGGAAAGGATTTCAGAAATGAAAAAGGGGGAAGAGGGAGAAATGCTTATTCCCAGTGTAGGAATAGCATAAGGCAAGCAATGGGATGTTTGGTAAGGTTTTGCATATCTCCGGTGTAGAGAATAAGCAATTTATTTTGTGGTTGCAAACTTCCAAAGTGGAGAGTAGGCAATTTATGGTGGGTGTGTGTGAATCTTGATTCAAAGGATATGATAAGCTTCTCTACTAAGATCTATGAGGTCTAACAAAGCTCAACACAGACAAAGCTCTTTGTGGTTTTGACTAATGACTAACAAATATTTGGCTGGTGGTGGGATGGGATAAAATCCAGGAGGAACTTTTAGCAAGGTTTTCATGATTTTTAAAAGAAATCCTCCAGATTAGGTCCTAATTTCACCTTAGCAAGTTTAAAGAATTACTCCATTTCTTACTAACTTTACTCACTAAGCATGATTTGAGTTAAAACATGTGCATCCCACAAAAGCTACAACTTAGATAAGACTAGTCATTCAAACCATAACAATAGCATTTGCATGACATATTTCAAATCTTATTCAGGTTTCAACTTGTTTAAGCAGATTTTATCAATTTTATTCATGGAGTGGTTATTTAGGCAAGCATGTGACATTCAAAAGATATAAAATTTAAGAGCTGAATGTAAAGTGTAGGCTTGAGACATACCTTATTGGAGAGGGAGTCTCCCCCAAGCTGGCTTCTTGCTTGGTGAAGGGCCTTCATCTTTCTCGGTCGGAGCTCTTGTTCTCATTTTATTAAAAGGGAAACTATCTAATGTTGTGAAAAGGGAAACTATCCTATTTTATTATTCTAGCTAAGTTAACATATACCTATGCATATAACTAATGATAACTGGTGATATTTTTTTTAGTTGCATGCATGACATATGTTGTTTATTTGAAAAAGGGAAATTTGAAGGGAAATAAAAATTAAAAGTAAAACCATACCTTAGGTCCATGGAGTTTCATCCTTATCAGGTGGATCTTCTTCCTTGGGCACTTCTTCTCTTAGTACTCCATCGGGTTCTTCTTCTTTTGGCACCTCTCCTTTGTTATGTGAATTACACAACTCAGGAAGAGGTGGTTCTTTCTTTCTGCTCCACCTTGTTCTTGGGCGCCTCTTCTTGGTACGAATGGATTTTGCTTCCTGCATGTTAGCGGCATATGCGGGGCCTCGGGAGAAGGAGAATATTTCCTTCCTCCCTCCTAATGTCATTTGTATTTTGCCACTCCCCACATATATGCAAGCATTAACAGTATTCAATAAGGGTCTACCTAAGATTAGAGGCACATCTTTCCTATTTCCCATATCTAGTATTATGAAATCAGTAGGAACATAGGAACCTCTAATATGAACAGGTAAATCATTAACTATTCCTTCTACATAGCAAGTAGATTGATCAGCTAGCACGACATAGGCAGATGTGGGTGACATGGGTGGAAAGAACGAGTTTTCATAAAAATCTTTAGATAGAATGTTCACACTCGATCCTAAATCACACATGGCATTTTTAAAGACTTCACCAAAGATTAAGCATCTAATTATGGGACTACTAGGATCACCCTTTTTAACAGTCATGGTTTGATCTTCATAATAGTTAAAATGTTTTATTTCAACCATATTTGCAGTTTCCATGTCAGGTTTAGCAGGAATTTTGCCAGTTTCAAAAGATGGTATGATAGCAGCAAGTTGAGCTAATTGGGTTTCTAACATCTTATTAAAGCTAAGTTGATTTTTCAGAGCAGATGAGAAATCTTCCAATTTAGCATTTATATTCTCAAGGGTTTTATCATTCAACATTAATTTCTTATTCAAGAATTCAGTAGTTCTACCTTGAGAGTAGACTAGATTCTTTAAGAACGAGAAATCATTAGAATTAAATTAGAGCAGGGGAATGAATTGTTACCTTGAGAGTTTGCAGGCCGATTCCATCCTTGATTCTGTTGACGGAAACCGTTGTTGTTGTTGATGAAGTTCAAATCTTCATGTAGCTCGGGGCAGTGGCTCCCAGAATGTCCAGTTTCTCCACAGACTTCACAAGTCATGTAGGATTCCAGAGATTGGACACTCTCTTGTTGGTTCATCTTCTCACAGCTGTCCAGCTTCTTTGCCAGCAGGTCCATCTTGGCCACGATCATGTCAGCCTCCTTAAGGGAATGCATACCTCGCTTACGGGGCTGTAGTCTTTCGTCATTCCATCCTTGATTCGACACCATCTTCTCTATGAGAGCCTTAGCATCTGCAACATTCAGAGAAAAGAATGCACCGCCGGCGGCGGCATCCAAATGGCTTCTAGAGAGAGGGGTTAGGCCATGGTAGAAGTTCTGGATCAATAGCCAGTCCTCCATACCGTGGTGTGGACAAGCAGCGACATACTCTTGCAACCTCTCCCAAGACTCGGGAATAGATTCCTCGGCTTGTTGCGTAAAGCTGGAGATTTTGTTGCGCAGAGCATTCATCTTGCCCATAGGAAAGAATTTGGCGAGAAAAGCATTGGAACACTTGTCCCATGTGTCTACAGCGTTGCGATCGGTATAGAACCATTGCTTCGCTTTTCCTAGCAAAGAGAAAGGAAAGAGACGAAGACGGATGGCTTCTTGGGTTATCCCCTAAATGGTGAAGGTGCCGCAAATCTCCAAAAATTGTTGGAGGTGAGCATTGGCATCTTCATGAGCCTTGCCACAGAACGGGCTAGCTTGGACCATCGTGATCAGAGCCGGTTTCAACTCAAAATTGAGGTTGGCATCGATCACGTCTGGTCCTATCGCTACATTAGCGACAGAAGGAGCAGAAAATTCACGAATGGTCTTGTTGGCCATCGTGAAGATAGAACGAGATAAGAAAGAAAGAAATTGAAGAAGATGAAGGAAAAAGATAAGAAGGACTAAGGAAAGAAAGAATGGGGTGAGATGGGATTCGCTAAGCGGGAGCTTAAGCGAAGATAAATTCGACACAGACTCAACTGATACACCGATTGCCTTCCCTGGCAACGGCGCCAGAAATGCTTGTTGGTAGTTCTTAGCTTCACTAAAGATAGAGCTAGGCAACTATCCCCGGTAACAGCCCAGAAATGCTTGTTGACACTAGCCAACGTCGTTACTAGGAGCAGACTATGGAATCTATTCCAGGTAACGGTGTCAGAAGTGCTTGAAGCAAGTTCGGTCACTTTACCTAAAGGAGTGAAGCTAAAGCAGCTATCTACTAATGCCAAGCGGGGTTGTCAATCCCGACACTAGTAGGAGCTAGCTAGAGATATTGCAATCTACCAAGAGGAGATTCTGCAAGCGCACAGAACTATCGTAGTAGCACTTCGCTTGGGAGTACCAGGTGTCGATTTATTTGATCCCAAGGGAAGGCTAGGGTGGTGTATGAGTCAAGTCAAGGAAGGGATGAGAGTCGAAGAAAAGAGAAAAGGAAAAAAGGGGAGAAGGGAAAAGAGAGGATGGAAGGCTAGAAAGAATGTATGGGTGGATGGGTAAGGATGAAATGGATGGCTAAGGTAAGGTGGTTGGATAGGTAGATATGGGGTAACTAAGGGTAACTAAAGATAACTAACTACTAACTACTCCTAGATAACCACAGAGCTAGAAAACTACGAAGCAAGGCAGTTACAAAGCAAGGCAGGCAAGATTCAATAAAGCAACTAAGTTGAGTAAAGTTTTATTCCTATCTTATCAAGTATCGAGGCGTACTAGCCTTTACCACTTACTTAGGTTGAACTCTAGCACAACGAGACTTACTGTTAAACTGGGCCAACTACGTGGTGGAATTCAAGGCGCACAGGGCTGTCACCACCTGCTTGCTACCACAGCTATTCGGGGGTCCAGCCGTATCTGATGGTAAGTCTATAACTAAGCACCACGCTTAACTATATTCTAACTATCTCTATCCTAGCTTTGAATAGAGACACCCTTGCGGACGTCAGAGCAAATACTTGACTTAATAAGATAAACACTAAACTAACTAAGCAACCTACTGGCAAATATCAAACACTAAGCTCACTAGAGATTAACTACTATAGCTAAGTGAATTGAACTGTAGGATATCTAGGTCACACTCAAGGTACTTGATAAAGTAATACTGAAAGTAATATTGAGAGTAATGCTTAAAGTAATACTGAGATAAAGATAAATGTACCTGAGATACAAGAGAGCAAACCAGACCAGAGACGCCGGGAAATCAACCGACCTCCGATGCCAGTCGCTCACACCCGCTTCTCTCTTAGCAAGCTCTACGCTCCTTTTACCAAGAACTTAGGCTGAGCTGTGCTAAACTAAGAGCCGCGCTGTAGCGAGGGCACTAGAGTTATACTCTCTCTACTAGCTAACCTACTTGCCTAAGCTCTCTGACCTTCTAACCTAACTCTCTGCTTCTCTTGCTTGTGTGTTGCTTCTCTTCGTGTCTACTGGATATAAATGAAGTGATGCCTCCGGGGGGTATTTATAGCCTTGTGGAGTGAGGGGGGTACTTATAGGGGGCAGCCGGGTTAGGTCAGGTGGCGGGCACCACCCCCTACTGGCGGCCGCGAGTCCCCTGGCCGTTGGATGCATCGGCATTGATCCTACGGCCTTCAGGTGGTTGTCCAAGGCGGTTTGGAGGTCGGTTGCATGTCCTAGCAACCGACTTAGGTCATGATCCATGCCACTCCCCTCCGTAGCCCTCCGATCAAACCGACCTAGTGACCAAGGGCCAAGATTTGGCCTTGGGGTGGTCACATGGATCAGTGACATGGCAGGGGGGATGGTTTGGGCCAACCCAAGTGGCGGGCGCCACCTAGGGGTGGCGGGCACCACCCCCCTAAGGCCCAATTGGGCCCTGCTGAGTGGGTTTGGCCTCTGGTGGTTCAAATGTCCAAATTTGGTCCAAATTCCTGCATTCAAATAAAATTCTATGGACATGTGGAATTTGGTTAGATTGAAACCTATTTGACTACATTTCATGCCTTTTTGGTGAACTTTAGGGTAAAATGTTGATGGTAAAACAGGTGTTTAAGGACCATCAACAGGCACTGTGAAAAGTGTCTCGAGTTGCTTGATTCTTTCTCTTTTGTTGTTATAAAACATATTCCTAGTTGTCAGAATCAAGAGGCTAATCGCTTATCTCAAAGTGCTTCTGGGTATCGGCAAATCGTTGCGATATTAGCCGATGAGGTTACTAATGATGATGATTGGAGAACCGAAATTATTGAATACTTGAAAGATCCATCACAACAGGTATCCAGGAAGTTGAGGTATAAGGCTACGAAGTTTGTCCTTCTTGATGAACAACTTTATCACAAAACAATCGATGGTGTACTCCTCAAATGTATCAATCAAGAAGAGGCCAAGGTCCTGATGGGAGAAATTCACGAAGGAGTTTGTGGTGCACATCAGTCTGCTCATAAGATGAAATGGATGATCAGGAGAGCAGGATATTTTTGGCCAACCATATTGGAAGATTGTTTTAAGTATTATAAAGGATGTCAAGAATGTCAAAGATTCGGTAATATTCAGAAATCTCCAGCATCAGCTATGAATCCAATTACAAAGCCATGGCCATTTAGAGGACGGGGAATAGATCTGATTGGCCAAATATTCCCGGCATCTAGCAACAGACTATTTCACCAAATGGGTTGAAGCTATTCCTTTAAAGGAGGCTTCATCGGCTACCGTGATTGAGTTTATCAAGGAACATATCATCTACAGATTTGGTGTTCCTCAAACCATTACTACAGATCAAGGAAAGATGTTTACGTCAAAAGAGTTTGAGGATTTTTCTACCAGCACAGGTTTCAAGTTGATTAATTCATCTCCATATTATGCCCAAGCCAATGGACAAGCTGAAGCTTCTAACCAGATCTTGATTAAAATTATTAAGAAGAAAATCAAGGAAAATCTGAAGAAGTGGCATTCGATACTCAGTGAAACCTTGTGGTCCTATAGAATGGCTTGTCATGGTGCGACTAAGTGTTCGCCATATGAGTTGGTCTACGGTCACGAAGTTGTATTGCCTTGGGAAATCAATATAGGGTCCAGAAGAGTATCACAACAGAATAATTTGAAAGCCGATGAGTATAAGCATCTCATGATGGACAACCTTGATGATTTAAATTTTCATCAGCTAAAGGCTCTTGAGAATATTAAAGCTCGGAAGTTGAGCGTGGCTAAGTATTATGATTAGAGGGTCAGGGAGAAAAGGTTTAATGAAGGAGACTTAGTTTGGAAAGTCATTTTACCTATTGGAACTAAGGATAGCAAATACGGTAAATGGTCAACAAATTGGGAAGGACCCTATCGGATTAACAGGTGTGCTCCTGGCAATGTTTATTTCTATGAGACTTTGGAGGGTGTCGAGTACTTCAGAGAAGTTAATGGGAAATATTTTAAGAAGTATTATCCTAGTATCAGGGTGGATTTACTATGATAAATCAGTCTGGCCAATAGCCGATATGATTATATCACCTTCAGACTAAAAAGGAGAATAGCCGATATGTATAGTATTGCCTCTAGCAGTGAAAAGAATAGTCGATGCAAGTGAGGCATCGCCTTCAGCACAAAAAATATGAATTTGAGGGTTTCTAAATTTAAAAGACCTCGATGGGTCTTATCACAGAGAGATCATAAAAGAATAGAAACTTCATTATATTCATAAGTCGACTTCTTATACAACAGTTTAATCCTAATAAACTACTCGAATACTTTGTCCACTATGAATACAGAGGGGGTGGACTCTGCTATTTCCCCAGCTGCTCCGTCGACGCCATCAAAGTTCGCTTCCATGGCGTGACTTATTTCCGGGGTGATTTCGAGGCCACCCAAGTCTTGGCCGATGTAGGTCTAGGCAGCTCCGAGAGCCATGGCGGCACCATGGCGGACGCCATGGAGGGCAACCTCATGCACCCTTGCGGGGATGTTGGTCACCCTCTCAGCAACGCTATCGCCGATGGCATTTATAGAGTCGGCCGCTTCATTTCCCGCCTCCTAAAGGGCCTCCAGGTGCACAATTAGGTCTGCAAAGCATACCAGATAATACATTATGATGCTGAAGGTAAGGGCTTTCGAAAGAAGGTCTTGTCAATTGAAGGGATTACCGGTGACGCGTGCATCAGACTCGGTGCATTGCTGAGTTGCTCGAGAGGCTCTCGCCTCCGCATCTTCCAGCGCCTTCTGGAGCTAGGCGATATGGTCCTCCAGCATGCAATTCCTGATTCTGGCCTCGGAATGGAGATTCCGCATTTCCGTCATTTGACGATAATGGCAAGCGACCGTCGACTCCGAGCTGTCAGAGGAGGGGTTTTCGGAAACCGATTCCATCCCAGGAGGAGGCCCCAGAACAGTAGTGGCGTTGGAAGGACCCGCATCGACCCTGAATAAAGACGATAAAGGAAGTCAAATCAGGATCTGAAGAGCCGATGATAAAGCATCGGAATCCACTGATATGAGAAAGAGCATGCCTAGCACGGCGCTGAGGATGATGGTAGGAGTCCACTTCCTCTTCCGCTGGACGCTTGTCGTGGTTGTTGTCTGCCATCGAAGGAGGAAGAAAGGAGCTTTTGATGAGAAAGAGAGTTTTCTTTTGGATGGAGGATGAGAAGCGGTAGAGATGTGCTCTGAGTCTGACGGAAGAAGGGAACGAAGGAGAAATTTATATTAAAAAGATAGGGGAAAAGATGTCGTTTCGTACAGTGTGTGCGGACTGCTCGAGTGGGATGTTAAATCATGACACAGTTTTCAAGAGAAGAGCAGCCGATTCACATTGATCATCAAGATACTGTTCAGGAAAAATCTTCGGGCCGTTTGAAATACCGGTGGAGAAGGAAGAGAAGGACTCAAATTTTTGGAATAAATAAATTTCATCCCAAAATTGGGGGGCATGTGTTTACACCAGATTTTGGACCGAAAGGATTATTATTTTTGTGAAGCACAAACGGTTGATTTATTGGTAAAAGAGTCGGCCAGAAAAATAAAAAGGAGTGTTTTGACCCGGACACGACCAAGACTTATGAGGACCAGGCGTGACAAGCTTCGAAGACATTTTTGGTTCGGCCAAGGAGTTTGAGTCTGGGTCGTCTTTTATTTTTGTGTAACCTAGTCGTGTTAGGACAGGAGTCAACCGGGTTATAAATAGCTAGAGACCCGATTTTTGTAAACAATACAATCCAATCAACACATCGGCCACCGGCCAAAACCCTAGGAGTAGGAGTAAGGTAGAACTCGGCGGAACCTTCAACCAGGCAGGGCTGCATCGGCTCGATCGACCTCCGGTTTGCTTGTAAGATTCACCAATGGCTTGTGTCTTTGTTCAATGAGGATGTATTTGGCATTGACCAAACTCTTGTTAAGCTATGACATGGCTAGTTATCGGTTTAAGTTCGCCTTTTGTAAGACTGTCTTGGCTCTGATCAATCTCCTGCTTTAGTTGATCTTGACCAGTTATCGGCTCTATTGGTTTTGGCAAGCTAATAGATTCATCAAGTTATCGATGTTGTTTATGTTTTAATGTTTTTTCCTTAGATTTAAACACATCTTTGCCCAATCAAGGCTGACAAAGTAGCTTAAGCTTAAAAGCTGTTTAGTTTCGGCTATCCAAAGGCTTTGCATGCTCACACCAAAAGAAATAGCTGATCTAAGCCTTACATCGACTATTTTGTCAATCTTTATTGTTACATGTTGTGCATTCGAGATATCCGATAGAACCATGGTTTGATCTAAGAAAGTATAGATTTGATCTAGCGTGTTTATTATGGTTGTATTTCTGAACCCCACTGATATACATGATAGATTAGATTTGTTCGATCTTAAGTCGGATCGTGGTTTTAACGGGTAGATCTTGTTCGTGCTTCATGGACCCTGTATCGGCTAAAATAGCCGATCCAGTTATGCTTTATTCATAATGGGTACTTTTAAACGGTCTGAGATCAATGGATCCGCTTGTTGCTTTGGACGTGATCTAGCTTGGTCATCAATATGGTTGTATGGAGACACCCCCACTATTGATGTTTAAGTTATTTTATCGATCTATTTGTTATTATGGCTGCATGGAAACACTCCACTGTTAATAGATAGAACTGCCTATGCAATTAGTCGATTCATTGGTTTCATGCCATTTAAACGTGCACATAGATCTTTATTCTTTTTAACATGTTTAAGCTTATCGGTTGTTTCCCTGTTCTAAGTATTTCTTTACATATATCATAGCCGTTTTGCTTTATATCTTTATCAATGCCTTCACGCAATCTTTTGGGAGTTGACTTTGTAGTCAATGTCCTATAAATAAATGACTATAAACAATCTTTTGAAGGTCTACGAGGTCAAGACCCTGTTCCGTACGCCCTCTGAGGACAGTGTTCGAGTGTGTTGGCGCTTCATCCAAATTTTCGTGTCAACAACAATTATTCCCCTTCTACCACTACTGCTAATGAGCGAGCAGGCTAACCCTAAGGGTATTCCTGTCCAACTCGAAGTGTAGTCGATCCGGCGGCCATGCCCGCACATCTGGTAGCTTCGCTTCGATGCGACCAAACCCGATGCCGCCATGTGCCACCACTTGTCGTTCGTCCTTTTTCCTAGACCTCCCCCCGATTTTGAGGATGAAACCGGGAAACCTTTCCTCAGGCTATGTTTTGTGGCCCAAATTCAAAAAACCCGCCATCGCCCAGGTTTTGTGACCCAAACCTGGAAACCGTCCTCAGCCCGAGTTTTGAGGCCCAAACTCGGAAACCGGCTAGCACCCAAGTTTTGTGGCCCAAACCTGGAAACCATCCACTCGGTGGTTTTTTGGGGCTCTACCACCAAACCGAAGCCGTGTAGGGATGCACCGCCCGTGCACCCCGTCCACTCACATGTCTTCACTTGTCGCTGTCCTAGGCTGTCAGCCACCATAGCTGATCCTCAGGCCACTGGTCCGTCAGTCCAAGCCTCACGTCCGCCCTTCACCGCTCCGGGTCCATCGGCACAACACGTCTCTACTTGACCTTCACCTTGCCTTCGATCACCGTCTCCGAGCTCGTCACCTGCACAACACAAGCCAAAGAACATGCGCATCATACCAGTTGACAATCACTCATCATCTCAAGATCCGGCATACACCCATGTATCTGCACCAGTATTTGGGTGGATCTGATATGACTCATCAGATTAGTTGATAACCGATATTACAATATCGCCTTCAGACTAAAAGTATATAGCCGATATGCAATATATCAACTTGGTAAAATAATAGCCGATGCAGAGGAGGCATCGCCTTTAGTACAAAAAACATGAAATTATGAAATTTAGAATTCAAACACCTCGATGGATCTGATCTCAGATGAATCACATGGAAACAGAAAATTTCATTATATTCACAGTAGATTTCTTACAAGGAGATTGATCTTACAAACTACTCGAAGACTTTATCTACTATGAATACAGAAGGGACAACGTCTGCTATCTCCTTGGCTGCTCCATCAACACCATCGAAGTTCACCTCCATCGTGTGACTGATTTCTAGGGTGATCTCGAGGTCACCTTGGTCGTTGCTGGTATAAGCCTGGGCAGCTCCGAGTGCCATGGCGGCACCGTGGCGGACACCATGGAGGGCAACTTCGTGCACCCTTGTGGGAATATTGTTCACCCTCTCGACGACGCTGTTTCCAACGGCGTTCACAGAAGCGGCAGCTTCGTTCCCTGCATCTTGGAGGGCTTCCAAGCACACGGTCAGATCTAAAGGATGGATAGAATGATAAGCATCAAAGAACGCAGTAAACATTGAAAGTAAGAGCTTTCATAGAAGGGAGTTCTTCACAAAGGAAGAGTTACCAGCAACACGTGCATCAGATTCAACACGTTGTTCAGCTGCTTGAGAGGCTTTCGCCTCTGCTTCTTCCAGTGCCTTTTGGAGCTGGGCGATATGGTCTTCGAGCAAAAAATTTCTGATGGTGGCCTCAGAATGGAGGTTACGCATTTCAGTCATTTGACGATAGTGACAAGCAGCCGTAGACTCTAAACTCCCGGAGGAGGGAGTCTCCGCTGACTCCATTCCTAGAGGGGGCCCCAGAGCAGCGACAACATTAGAGGGGCCGTCATTGGTCCTACATGAAAAGTAAAAGTCAGATCGGATTCAGAAAGTCGATGAGAAGATACCAGGATCGACTAAAATGAAGAGAAAATCTACTTGGCGCGGCGCTGAGGAAGGCGATAGGAGTTCACCTCCTCCTCTGCGGGACGTTTGCCATGGTTGGGATTTGTCATCAGAAGGGAAGAAGAAATGGTTTTCTTGGATGAAGAAAGTGGGTTTTTTCTTGGATAGAAGATGAAGACGACAGTGGTTGCATTCTGAGTATGATGATGGTTGAAGGCGGAGTTGGAATTTATATTAGAAAATTGGGTCTCTAAAGGCAAAAGGATGTTGGTTCGTACTTTGCGCACAGAGTACTCGAGTAAGGTGTTAAATCATGATGTGGTTCCAAAGAGAAAGGTGGTCGTTTCATATTGCTAATCAGGAAACCGACTAATGAAGAATCTCCAAGCCATGATCGTTTGATTAAATTGTTTAAAGATAGTAAAGAAACAACAGTAAAAAAGAAGAGGTTCAGTTGATCGGCTAAAAAGAGAGACTCAGTTGATCAACTAGGAAAGGAAATGGCAATTTTGGAATAAAATAAATTTTATCCCAAAATTGGGGGGCATGTGTTTACACCAAATTTTGGATTGAAAGGGTTTTCATTTTTGTAAGCACAAACGGCTGATTTATTAAAGGAAAAATCGGCTGAAAAATAAAAGAAGCTTGGACACGGCCAGGAGATTTCATATGGACCAAGCTTAATGGGCTTTGAAGACGTGTCGGGCTCAGCCGAATGAGTTCAAGTCTGGGTCGTCTTTTATTTATATGTATCCTAGTCGTGTTAGGATAGGAGTCTGCCGGGTTAAAAATAACTAGAAACCCGAATTTTGTAAGGATATCAATCAATACTTCGGCCACCGGCCAAACCCTAGGAGTAGGAGTAAGGTACAACTCGGCGGAACCTTCAACCAGGCAGGGTTGTATCGGCAAGACCGATCTCCGGTTTGCTTGTAAGTTTCACCAATGGCTTGTGTTGTTGTTGAATAAGGCTGTATTTGGCATCGACCAAACTCTTGTTCAGCCATAACATGGGTTAGTTATCTGTTTAAGTTCGTCTCTTGTAAGACTGTCTTGACTTTGATCAATCTCTTGCTTTAGTCGATCTTATTGAAGGACCGAGAACGCTTCAGAAATCGACCAGACGGGGGGTGAATGGGAGCCTAAAAATTTCTCTAGAAACTTTGGCCTCTGTCCCGGAAATCAACCCCCAAAAACTTTGATCGAAACGTGATTCCCATGACCCTTGGAAGAGGGTGGATGATCCCTAAGATCACAGCGAGGCACCACCAAACGAGAACGAGTCAGAAACCAAAAGCTTCGGCTCAAGTTCAACCCCAAAAACTGACTCCCGAACATAGATGGACGGCTATGTTGGGAAATCTCCAAACACCGATGCTAACGAGTAGCAAAGATACCTAGAGAGGTTCCTTGGTGAACTCTAGGGCCAAACGAGAAGTCTGAAAACCAAGCGGAAAAGCCGGTAGAGCAAACGCACTAAATCACAACCTAGAGCAGGTTGGCGGATTGTCCGGATTCTAGTCCGCGGACTGTCTGCCCAACGGCGGACTGTCCGGACTCAGGTGGCGGACTGTCCGCCGGCCAAAAGAGCAAAACAGCACCTCTACTGAAACAGCTCTGGACAGTCCTGGACTGTCCACGAGTTACACCGGCGGACTGTCCGCCGGTCACTCCGGACCAAACTGACCGAGCCACGCAGCGACTGAATCAGCTGGAGCCCGATGCGCGGACTGTCCGCGCCCTGGGTGGCGGACTGTCCACCAACACCCATTGAGGGCGATTTCAATCGCCCTTCCCCCAAATCTTTCCAAAATCAATCCAAATCAAAATCCCTTGATCCCAAACTTGGAGAAGATGATCACAAGATAGTTAGGAGACTATCCCCAAGAAATCATCCGCTCAAATCAACTCAATCAACGGGAAATCGAAAAGGAAGGTGTATGAACCGAAAAAGCACCATGAAACTTGAATCGACCCGATCTACTTGTTCGTGAGGGTAGAGATGAATTCATTCAGTGGAAAAGTTCTCCTCACTTCAAAGAACAAGTTGATTCAAGTGGATTCGAAAAAGACGCAGTGAGGAGGGAGATCGAGTGACGGGAAAAACGTGGAAAAATGAAGAACGCAAAGAACAAGTTCAAAACGTGAATCGAGACCACAAATTGCCAACCGAAATTCATCTCCACGAGGAGACAATGCGAATCTGGTCCCGTTTCCACAAAATCCAAATACACAGAGGTATTGTTTACCGTCTCTACGGATCTCAGTAGCTACAGCATGGAATGGGAAGCAGGAAACCCTAGAATGAAAATAGCAATGGCTGAGATTACCTGGAGGGAGGGGTGGCCTCTCCTTATATAGCCTAATACAATTATTCCCCTTCTACCCTTATAGCTAATGAGCGAGCAGGCTAACCCTAAGGGTATTCCTGACCAACTCGAGGTAGGTGGTGATCCGACGGCCACGCCCGCACAACTGGTAGCTTCGCCTCGACGCGACCTCACCGATTGCCACCACGTGCCGCCACCGCTCTGCTCGTCCTTTTCACGGAACTCCCCCCGGTTTTGAGGCCGAAACCGGGAAACCTGGACCATCCCCTGGTTTTGAGGCCGAAACCGGAAAACATGTCGTTGTAACACCTCTGGTGTTTAACAAGTAATTAACTTGACATATCATCATTATCATCATTAAGCAGCTTGATCATGATTTCATGTGTATGCATTTTGCTAAGTGTATCATTTTATGTGAAGTACCTCTATTGCAAAAACCCTAAAAGCCCTAACCTTCCTATAGGGGCAAAATAGTAATTTCACCTCTGTGGCTATACTTGGTGTATTTCTTGTTCCTTTGATGTCTTGAAGTTTTGTTGTGTTGATCAAAGTTCAAAAACCAAAATCAGATTTCAAATTCCTTTGCAAAACCCTGATTTCCAAAACCCTGGATTTTATCCCTCTTTTTGTAATTCAAAAATTATTCGAAATTTGGGGTTGGTCCAAAAACCAAAGTTGTATATCTGGTCAAGAGAAACAACTTTGGTATTTACAAATTTTCAAGTTGCAGTACAAAATTTTGAGTTATTTCAAATTCATTCAAATTCCAACTTTTGTCCCCTTTTTGGTTTTCAAAATTAGTTTGAAAACTAATGAGTTTCAGAAGAAATGTATAATAGCAAAGTTGTAGGTTTTGATATAAGGAACAACTTTCATATTTGCAGATTTTCAAGTTTTGTTTAAAAATCAAAAGTAATTTTGAATTGATTCAAATTTCAAAAGTGTCCCCTTTTCTGATTTCAAATATAGTTCAAAAACTATTTGGAATTTGAAAATGTTCATATTGACAAAGTTGTAGATCTCATTTTTCTGAACAACTTTGCTGTTTTGAGTTTTTGCTGCTCAGTTCAAATTTTGGGAGTATTTTGCAAAATACAGAAACCAGCCAAAAGTCAAACCCTATACCCTAGCACTGTTCCTCTTCCTCCTAGGGCCAGGGGGGACCCGGCCATGGCAACTCGTCGGCGCCACGCGTAGCGCTCCCGTGGTCGCTCCTCGTCTGCCTCCGTCCAGTCGCCGTCAACCGCGCCATCATTCTCTTCCCCGCACGCGCACAGTTGACTCCTCTCCCGTCCCCTACAGTGCTCAGAGCATCGCCGCCGCGTGTTCAACGCCGGCGAGCTCACGCCCAGGCCCCGGCTGCACGCCGTCCTTCCCGCCAGCCTGTAATCGAGTGCGCACGCCTCCGCCGAGCTTATCCGCACCTCGGCAAGCTCCCTACCGGCCGCTAACCGCGCCTATAAAAGGCCCGCCGAAGCTCTGAGCTTCTCACTCACCTCCGCCGTCGCCTCCAGCTCTCTCCAGACCTCCCGCCGCTCAACCACCGAGCCCAATAGCTCCGCCTTGAGCCTGTGAAGCTCTCCCACCCCTCAATTTAGTCTCTACCGGCTCCAATCGCCCGGCGTAGCTCGCCGTTTCCACTCCGGCGATATTCCGGTGAGGCTCGGGTTCGAGGAATTCTCTCTCTCCGGCCACGATCATCCCTCCCCGACCCCTGTGTCGTGTTCCTTGCCTCCGTGCGACTCTAACCAGACCCTTCCGGTCGCGTGTATCGCGCAGGGTCGTCGGAGCACCGTTCACCGCCGTCCGCCGTCCGCCGGTCTCCGTCGACTAGCTTCTCCGTCCATCCTCCCACCTCGCCGAGTCTCGCAATCGACGCCGGTGAGCTCCCTGTTGCCTCTCGTGCCCTTGGTTCCGCCGCGGAGCGCTCGTAGAGCCCGGCGTAATCGCGCCGCCGCCGTCCGGCGATCGCCGGCGTGCGAGAACGAAGCACAGTGTCGTTTTCTTTTTTTCCAGTTTTCTTTGAACAGTGCTGAAATTTCATATTTTTGTGTGATTTTCTGTGTTGCTTCAAAAATTCTGAAATTTTGAGGATTATTTTATAAAAATATGAAACTTGACCTTTCTATAAAAATTTGAAAATGAAAAATCTCTCATTTAATTAATAAATGGAGAGTTTTGGATTTTTAGAAAATGATTTATAACTCCAAAAATTATGAGATAAGTTTTTGTGAGCTTCTTATGCCATGACAAGTCTCTGGTGAAATTTTGAAGCCTTTTGGAACAAGTTGATTTTTGAGCATTTATTTTAATTCTTAAATAGTGACTTTTGTTATTTAATGTCTAGATTTAATTGAGCACCTTAATGACCTCCAAAAATTATGAAATTTGTTTTGCCATATACTTGTACCATAATTAACTCATGAGATTAATTTGGTAATTTTTGCAGCACCTTCATAAAATGACCTTTTTAAATAATTAAGAAAAATAGAAAAGAGATTAGGGTTTAGTGTTGAATGTCTTATGATGTGACTTTTGGGATTGATTGATGTTCATAGACCCCTACCCCTATGGTATATGATGTTTGTGGTGTCTTGCTATGTCCATGCTTAGGATTAATGAAAAGTGCCTAGTAAGGTGGCTAGTGTTGCATAAAATGATGAGTCATTTCATGTCCTTAGCTATACCCTAGTTGTGTCCAATGCACTTTGTTCATGCTAGCATAATCATATTCATGCATCATTGCATTCGTATAGTTACCGAAGGAGGAGTCAAGGTCGAGACCGCCGCCAACGAACCAACTCCCGAGGCGATCCAGGACTCCGATCTCTGCACCTCTTTTCCCGAGTCTGACGTCTTCGCTCTTCAAGGCAAGCCCCGGTGCATCCAACCCTTCCCTTGGATTTATAAAATGTTTTCCTTAATGCTTTTGAGTAAATTACTGCATTAGGTTTATAGGAGTTGAGTGCTATCCTAATTGGTGCATTATCCACCTTGACCACTGATACACCCGATACCTGCTTTTCAAAAGTATTTGAAAAATGCTTAGCAATGCTTATCGACTTAGACTTTGCAATAAAAATGCCAATTTCAAAAGTGTGATCACTTTAAAGAACTTTATGGGAATTTGGCTTTACTTCCCGACTGTTGGCTAGGTAATGTAACACCCCTGGTGTTTAAATTGTAATTAACTTGACATATCATCATTATCATCATTAAGCATCTTGATCATGATTTCATGTGTATGCTTTTGCTAAGTGTATCATTTTATGTGAAGTACCTCTATTGCAAAAACCCTAAATAGTCCACTTCTCCCTATAAGGGCAAAATAGTAATTTCACCTCTGTGACTATGTTTGGTGTATTTCTTGTTCCTTTGGTGTCTTGAAGTTTTGTTGTGTTGACCAAAGTTCAAAAATCAAAAATCAGATTTCAAATTCCTTACGAAACCCTGATTTCCAAACCCTGGATTTTATCCCTCTTTTTGTAACTCAAAAATTATTCAAAATTTGGGGTTGGTCCAAAAAGCAAAGTTATAGATCTGGTCAAGAGAAACAACTTTGGTATTTACAAATTTTCAAGTTGCAGTACAAAATTTTGAGTTATTTCAAATTCATTCAAATTCCAACTTTTGTCCCCTTTTTGGTTTTCAATATTAGTTTGAAAACTAATGAGTTTCAGAAGAAGTGTATAATAGCAAAGTTGTAGGTTTTGATATAAGGAACAACTTTTATATTTGCAGATTTCCAACTTTCAGTGTAAAATCAAAAGTAATTTTGAATTTATTCAAATCCCAAAAGTGTTCCCTTTTCTGATTTCAAATGTGGTTCAAAAACTATTTGGATTTGGAAAATGTTCATATTGACAAAGTTGTAGATTTTTTTTTTGAACAACTTTGGTGTTTTGAGTTTTTCCTGTGCAGTTCAAATTTTGGAAGTAATTTGCAAAATACAGATATCAGCCAAAAGTCAAACCCTAAAACCTAGCCCTGTTCATCTTCAACCTACAGCTAGGGGGCCCCGGCCATGGCCGCGCGCCAGCGCTGCCTGCGCCACGCGCGCCTGGCAGCCGCACGACCGCCCCCAACTTGTCGCCTGCGCCCGCGCCATCATGCCGCACCCGCACGCGCAAAGCGCTGACCTCCGCCCCGTCCCCCACTGCTTCCCAGAGCATCGCCGCCGCGTGGCCATCGCCGGCGACCTCACGCCCGGTCCCCGAGCGCGCGTCAACCCTCCCGCTAGAGAGCAATCGATTGCGCACGCCTCCGCGCAGCTTACCCGCCTGGCCGCAACACCTCTCCGCCCCCGACCGCGTCTATCAAAGCCACCGCCGGTGAGCCGGAGCTCCGCACTCACCCCGCCACCGTGGCCAGACCACTCCGAAGCTCCCGCCGCTCAACCAACTAGCCCAGCAGCTCCGCCTTGAGCCCGTGCAGCTTCCCCACCCCTCAATTCCATCGCTACCGCCTCCCACCGCCGAGCGCGAGCCATTCTTCCTCAGCACCGGTGAGAGACCGACCGGTTCGGGTCGACGGAATTCGCCGCCGTCGCTCAACCCCTCCTCCCTCTGACCTCTGATCTTCATTCCTTGCCTTCTTGCGTTCCTAACCGGCTACTGGTGGCCGTGCCTGGTGTACAGGACCGCCGGATCGCCGGAGTACCGCCGCGGTCGTCTCCTTCCCGAGCCTCACCTTCGAGCACGTGCCGAGCCTCACCCTCGGACACGTTCCCGAGCCGCACCCTCGAGCCCTGCCTCCGACCCGTGGTAAGCACCGAAGCCTCCGGTCTCTGCTTCCACTCCGTCTCGCCCGAGCCCAGGTCTCGGACGGACGCCTGTGTTTCCGTCTCGCCCGAGCCCAGGCCTCGGACGGACGCTTACGTTTCCGTATCGCCCGAGCCCCATCCTCGAGCGGACAGACCCTCCGCTTCGCCCGAGCCTCCCGGCCAGGCCTCGGACGACACCCTAGTTTCCATCTCGCCCGAGCCCACGCCTCGAGCAGACAGACCCTCACCGCTTCGCTCGAGCCAGGCCTCGGCGAACTCCTGTCTTCCGATTCGCCCGAGCCTTGCCGCGTTTCGCCCGAGCCCCCGTGAAGGAGCACAGTGCTCCTTTTCTTTTTAGAGAATGTGAATAGTATTGCTTTTTCATCTTTTCGTATGATTTTCTGTGTTGCTCTAAAAATTCTGAAAATTTTACAGTTGAGTCTTTATATTGTGTAGTATTTTATAAAAATATAAAACTTGACTTTTCTGCAAGAATTTGAAAATGTAAATTCCCTCTTTTAATTAATAAATGGATAGTTTCGGATTTTTAGAAAATTGTTTATAACTCCAAAAATCATGAGACTAATTTCTATGAGCTTCTTATACCATGTTTAGTCTCTGGTGAAATTTTGAAGTCTTTTGGAATAAGTTGATTTTTGAGCTTTTATTTTAATTGTTAAATAGTGCCTTTTGTTAATTAAATGTCTAGATTTAATTGAACACCTTAATGACCTCCAAAAGTTATGAAATTTGTTTTGACCTCTATTTATACCTTAATGAACTTATGAGATTAATTTGGTATTTTTTTGAGCAACTTCATAAAATGACCTTTTTATATATTTAAGAAAAATAGAAAGAATTGATTAGGGTTCATATTGTATGTCCTGTTTTTGCATTGTTCATGCTAGCATACTCATGTGCATGCATCATTGCATTCGTATAGTTACCGAAGGAGGAGTCAAGGTCGAGACCGCCGCCAACGAACCAACTCCCGAGGCGATCCAGGACTCCGATCTCTGCACCTCTTTTCCCGAGTCTGCCGTCTTCGCTCTTCAAGGCAAGCCCCGGTGCATCCAACCTTTCCTTGGAATTATAAAATGTTTTCCTTAAATGCTTTTGAGTAAATTACTGCATTAGGTCTATAGGAGTTGAGTGCTATCCTAATTGGTGCATTATCCACCTTGACTACTGATACATCCGATACCCGCTTTTCAAGAGTATTTGAAAAATGCTTAGCAATGCTTATCGACTTAGACTTTGCAATAAAAATGCCAATTTCAAAAGTGTGATCACTTTAAGGAACTTTATGGGAATTTGGCTTTACTTCCCGACTGTTGGCTAAGTATCTGATCCGTACTTGGTCAATGGCGAGAAGAGGTTGTCCGAGCGTACGGTGCCGTCATGTTGTAGTCCGAGACTCAACAGTTGACACCGACCGGGACAGGGTTGAAAAACTGATAGGACTATTACACTTGGGTGAGATATGACCAAGGTGTAGTTCTGGCTGGAAAACTAGGGACCATCCGTATGGGGGCCTGCTGGTCAAGACTTGTAACTATTCACATACTACGGAAAGCTCTGGCTCCGAGGAATCTTTGATTGAGGCCGACAACCGCGCACTGGGAGTGGAGAGATGGCGGAAGTAGCATGTACCCACGTGGGTTCGAGGCACGGATTGGAGTGGTGTACTGTACTTCCGGGTGGCGTAGGACCGGTCTAATCTTGGAGGGATCGTGGTAGACGAGTTGGCATATGCAAGCTTAGGTGCTACATATGCAGTGTGGATAGGGATCCTCAGCTGAGTATTATTTATCCGGATTAACGTTGCTCCTCGGTTATGGAGACTTGGTCCACTGACTGTCAACGGAGAGTGGTTCTCAACTAGGGTTGTTTTGAAAAGTAAAATGAATCATGAATGATGAAGAATTGAGGAATACTGAATTTTTCCAAAATAAAACAAGGTTTACAAAATGCTTTTCTGCAAAATACTTGATCTTGCTAAAGCCTTACCTTGACTACCCTAAGCCTCTCATTCCTGAGTCTTCTCCTTTTTCTTTAGACGGTTAAGTCTTGTTGAGTACCCCAGTACTCAGGGTTTGTTACCCATGCTGCAGGTATGCCTGAGCACCCGATGTGTCTAGACCCCTGCTGTGTGACCTTCGTTCAGGAGGAGGCCGATGAGGCCGAAGAATAGTTGTGCACCCTCGGGCTGGGTGAAGTATCTTTATGTTGTTGTTCCCCGCTACGTTGTCTATTTTGAATTGTCAGAACATGATCTGTAATAACCACACCTTTAATTTCATTTGGAACTCCAGTTTGTAAAACTATTGTTATTTAAGTCTTCCGCTCTTTATTCCGATGTTATTTGTAAAAGTATGCAATGCTGTAACCGAATTGTGAGATGATCCTGCGGACAATGGGCACTGATGTAGCCCGGTGATGAAAAGGTCTTAATCACATGGAACATGGGTTCGGCTGTCAGAGGTTGACAGGGACACGTGGGCCATGGGATTAGGGTCGTTCCGTCATAGGTAACTGGTCGTGCCTAGTCAATGGCGAGAAGAGGTTGTCCGCGTGTACGGTGCCGTCATATTGTAGTCCGGGACTCAACAGTTGACACCGACCGGGACAGGGTTGAAAAACTGACAGGACTATTACGCTTGGGTGAGATATAACCAAGGTGTAGTTCTGGCTGGAAAATTAGGGACCATCCGTATGGGGCCTGCTGGTCAAGACTTGTAACTATTCACATACTACGGAAAGCTCTGGCTCCGAGGAATCCTTGATTGAGGCCGACAACCGCGCACTGGGAGTGGAGAGATGGCGGAAGTAGCATGTACCCACGTGGGTTAGAGGCCCGGATTGGAGTGGTGTACTGTACTTCCGGGTGGCGTAGGACCGGTCTAATCTTGGAGGAATCGTGGTAGACGAGTTGGCATATGCAAGCTTGGGTGCTACATATGCAGTGTGGATAGGGATCCTCAGCTGAGTATTATTTATCCGGATTAACGTTGCTCCTCGGTTATGGAGACTTGGTCCACTGACTGTCAACGGAGAGTGGTTCTCAACTAGGAATGTTTTGAAAAGTAAAATGAATCATGAATGATGAAGAATTGAGGAATACTGAATCTTTCCAAAATAAAACAAGGTTTACAAATGCTTTTCTGCAAAATACTTGATCTTGCTAAAGCCTTACCTTGACTACCCTAAGCCTCTCATTCCTGAGTCTTCTCCCTTTTTCTTTAGTCGGTTAAGTCTTGTTGAGTACCCCAGTACTCAGGGTTTGTTACCCATGCTGCAGGTATGCCTGAGCACCCGATGTGTCTAGACCCCTGCTGTGTGACCTTCGTTCAGGAGGAGACCGATGAGGCCGAAGAATAGATGTGCACCCTCGGGCTGGGTGAAGTATCTTTATGTTGTTGAACTCTGCTACGTTGTCTACTTTGAATCATCAGAACTTGGTCTGTAATAACTGCACCTTGATTTCTATTTGAAACCTTGGTTTGTAAAACTATTGTTATTTAAGTCTTCCGCTCTTTATTCCGATGTTTTTTGTGAAAGTATGAAATGCTGTAACCGAATTGTGAGATGATCCTGCGGACAATGGGCACTGATGTAGCCCGGTGATGAACAAGTCTTAATCACATGGAACATGAGTTCGGCTGTCAGAGGTTGACAGGGACACGTGGGCCATGGGATTAGGGCCGTTCCGTCACAGAGTGGTATCGGAGCATCTCACTTTAACGTTGCAGTGTTTTTGCGAAAACTTCAAAAGATTTTTGAGTCCAAACAATTTAAACTTGACTATTTTGAGTCCAAACTGCTTCTCTCATCTTGTCTTCTATTGGCAACACTAGTAGCAGGACAACGTGTCTTAAGCCCTATATATGTTATGTATCTTGCATTGCCTTGTTCCGTAGGAACGATTCATGCATCATATCATATTCACTAAAGCTAACTAAGTTCATAGGGGTAGTATGCCTTTACCTGTTCTTGCTAACCTTCCTCAGCTATCTTCTCTTGTCCAGACATGGCTCGCATCAAGCTGACCGCCCGCAAGTCAACCGGACCGCAGGGTGTGCCACGTCCCCAGCTAGCACCACGCGCTGGAGAGGAGACTGGTGAATCTTCAAATGGTCGTCGTTTTCCCCGACGCACCCGCAAGCACCTCAAAGAAGAAATCAAGAACCTGAAGGCTGAGATGGAGAACATGGAGCATGACTTCTATCTTTCCCGCCTGGAGTTTTACGAGACACGAGCTTCCCTGGAGCAGGCCAATCGAAACGTGGTTCGCGCCATCGAGCAGCGCAATGAAGCTTGGGACCGCGAAGACAACACCAGAGCCGAACTCCATGGACTGCAGCAGTACACAGCTCAGGTTGAACAGTTCAATGATATGCTTCATGAGGAAGTGCATCAGCTGTATGCTCAACTCCACCCCTTGGTACCTCCAATCATGGAAGACCCTGAGGACGGAGTAGTGGAAGAACCCGAAGTGGATCAAGGCCCAGAAGTGGTTAACGAGATTGCACCCACTGAGGATGTCCACGCTGAAGACGAGGACGAGGAGGAAGAACCTGAGCTCATCCTCGAGGAAGAAGACGATGGCGACGACATGATCATCTTCGATGAGGATTAGGCTCGTCGCTAGGAGATGGAGATCCCGTGTGTCTGTACCACCTGCTTACCTAAAACCTTAGTCTAGGTTTGGGAGCGCTAGTCAGTAGCTTGTTAAGTTGAGTCTGTATCTTTCTTTCGTACCTTCTTCCCCTTATCAGTCAGTTGTCACCTGTCAGTATCTGTATCCATCAGCTACCTTTGAATCAATGAAGCTTGTCGGTCAGTTGTTTCAAAGCTCTATCTATGAATGCTAAGTTCTAAGTTGCTTAACAGATGCCTGTGAACACTCGCCCTGGAGCTGGAAGCTCTAGGGATGCCAACCTTCCCAATCCTCCACCAGTACCAGCTACTCTAGCAGATGCCATTACAGCTTTGGCAGCCGCTGCTAACCTGATGGCTCAGAATCAGGGGCAGCAGAACAACGGTCACCGTGGTCGTCACGACGTCAACCGTGAGACTACCTATGCGGACTTCACCGAGACCCGACCACCGGTCTTTACCAAGGCCGATGAACCCCTAGAAGCTGACGATTGGCTCCGCACCATGGAGCAGAAGTTTGGTCTGATCAATTGCACCAACATCCAGAAGCCTCGGTTCGCTTCTCAGCAGCTTCGTGGACCAGCTAGTGCTTGGTATGCTAATCTGATAGCTGCCTAGCCAGAAGGTCATCAGTTGACCTGGGAAGAGTTCCGCACTGCCTTTCGTGCTCATCACATCCCTTCCGGATTGATGAAGATGAAGCTTGATCAGTTCCTGGCACTTCAACAGAAAGACTCCATAGTGATGCAGTATGTGGGTCAATTCAACCACCTCAGTCAGTATGCCTCTGAGTATGTCAACTCAGATTAAAAGAAAAGAGATTGTTTCCTCAGAGGACTGCACCCGAAGATCCGCAGGAGCTTGTCCAATAACCTGACCGGTTCTTATCACGATGTTGTTGACCGGACTGTTGCTTTTGAAGAAAGCAATCGCCAGTACCAGGAAGAGAAGAAGAAGAAGAAAGCAGGGTCCAGCAGTTTCTCTGGCCATCACAAACGCCAGAGGGTCATCTATCACCCCAGCCACCACCACCAAAATCGTCTACCATATCCCCACCAGCAAGTAGTTGTCCGTACTGCGGCTACCACCCACAACGCCAATCAGCAGAGTGCCACGCAGCCGAACGCCCCAGGTGTTCGTATAACCAATCCACAAACAGCTTACAACCATCCCTGCTATAACTGCGGCCAGACTGGCCATTGGTCTCGAGATTGTCCAAAGCCCAAGAAGTATGCACAGAACTTTCAGAAGGGTCCCGGAGGACCTCAGCAGCAGCAGCACCGTGCCCCGCAACAGCACGCTCAGAAGGGCAAATTCGTCAAGAAGCACGGGCAAGTCTACTACACCACCGTCAGTGACATCCCAGAGGGAGAGCCCGTCATGATCGGTAGGTTTCCCGTTGCCAATCACCCTGCAGTTGTGTTGTTTGATTCTGGTGCATCGCATTCCTTCATCAGTCGCACTTTTGTCTTCAAGCATGAGATATCAATTGAAGATTTAAAAGAAAATTTCTGCATATTTTCGCCTGGAGGGCGCATAAGCACTAAGGAAGTGGTTCGCAGTATACCGTAATGTTGGGGGAACATTCATTTCCCACCACTATGATAGTACTGTGTGATCAAGAGATAGATGTTATTCTAGGCATGAATTGGATGTGTCAGTATAAAGCCATGATCGACATCCTTAATAGAGTTGTGAGAGTGGATATTCCTAACAGTACCTCCAAACTCCTTCTCCAACTTCCAATGCCTCAAAAACCAGCAGCCACTCAAGTGAACACCACCTATGTTCTGGAGACCAGAGACATCCCCGTGGTCTGTGAATTCCCTGATGTTTTTCCAGAGGATCTACCTGGTCTACCTCCTGACCGTGATGTTGAGTTTGCCATAGAGCTAAAGCCCGGGACTGCTCCTATATCCCGCAGAGCTTATCGAATGCCTCCCAGAGAGTTGGCAGAGTTGAAAACTCAGTTACAAGAATTGTTGGACAAGGGTTTCATTCGCCCAAGCTCGTCTCCTTGGGGCTGTCCTGCAATCTTTGTAAAGAAGGAAGACAAAAGTCTCAGACTGTGCGTTGACTATCGTCCTCTCAACGAGGTCACCATCAAAAACAAATATCCCTTGCCTCGTATTGATCTTCTCTTTGATCAACTAACTGGAGCCAAGGTGTTCTCCAAGATCGACCTCAGATCTGGCTACCACCAAATAAAAATCCGTCCAGAAGACATTCCTAAAACAGCTTTCACCACCAGATACGGTCTATATGAGTACTTGATCATGTCCTTCGGTTTGACCAATGCCCCTGCTCACTTCATGTACCTCATGAACTCTGTATTCATGCCAGAGCTTGATAAATTCGTGGTCGTGTTCATTGACGACATTCTTATCTACTCAAAAACCCCTGAAGATCACGCCGAGCATCTTCGTATCGTTCTATCCCGTCTCAGAGAACATCAGCTGTATGCCAAGTTCAGTAAATGTGAGTTCTGGTTAGATCAGATACAGTTCCTTGGTCATGTCTTATCCGCTGAAGGTGTGTCAGTTGATCCCGGAAAAGTGGCAGATATTCTGGATTGGAAGCCACCTACCACTGTGCACAAGGTCCGCAGCTTTATGGGAATGGCTGGATATTATCGTCGTTTCATCCCAGATTTCTCAAGAATCGCCAAGCCTATCACCGCGTTGTTGAAGAATGATGTGAAGTTTGTCTGGTCACCGGCCTGTGAGCAAGCCTTTCAAACTCTGAAGAAACTGTTAACTACATCACCAGTGCTAGCCCAGCCGAACATCGAGAAGCCCTTTGATGTCTTCTGTGATGCATCTGGAACTGGTTTGGGCTGTGTTTTGATGCAAGAAGGTCGAGTAATCGCTTATGCCTCCCGGCAGCTTAAGCGACATGAGGAGAATTACCCAACCCATGATCTTGAGTTAGCAGCAGTAGTGCATGCCTTGAAGATTTGGCGCCATTACCTGTTGGGCAGTACCTGTAATGTGTACACTGATCACAAAAGTCTGAAGTATATCTTCACTCAAGAAGAGCTGAATATGAGACAAAGAAGATGGCTCGAGTTAATTAAGGACTATGATCTTGAAGTGCATTACCATCCGGGTAAAGCGAATGTGGTCACTGATGCACTCAGTCGCAAGTCACATTGCAATTGTCTGATGATGAAGCCCAATGATTCTTCTCTGTGTTATGAGCTAGAAAAGCTGGGTATTGAAATAATTCCTCAAGGAGCTTTGAATAATATCAGAATAGAGACCCCTATCAGAGAGCAGGTCATCACTGCACAGAAGAATAACCCTGGAATCAAGCACATCATCAAAAAGGTCCAAGCCGGAAAGGCTGATTGTTTCAGGATTGATGATGAAGGAGTGGTATGGTTCAAGAATCGTCTGGTAGTTCCTAAGGTGCCTGAGTTGAGACAGCTAATCCTTGATGAAGCACACCTAACTAGATTCTCTATCCACCCTGGCAGCAACAAGATGTACCAGGACTTGAAACAAAGGTTCTGGTGGACGAAGATGAAGATTGAAATCGCTCGCTATGTCGCTCGCTGTGATACTTGCCAGAAGGTCAAAGCCGTGCACATGAAGCCTGGAGGAGAATTACAACCTTTACCTGTACCTGTCTAGAAATGGGACGATATCAGTATGGATTTCATAAATGGGCTACCCAAGACCCAAAAAGGTTATGATTCCATCTGGGTGATCGTGGATCATCTCACAAAGCAAGCTCACTTCCTGCCAGTGAAGACCAGCTACACCGTTCCCACATATGCCGTTTTGTACAAGAACAACATAGTCAAACTCCATGGCATACCCAAGAGCATCATCTCTGATCGTGGTACCCAGTTTGTCGCAAAGTTTTGGAAAGCGTTCCATACCTCACTTGGAACCAAGCTCTTGCATAGTACCGCATATCATCCACAAACAGATGGACAAACTGAGCGAGTCAACCAAGTGTTGGAGGACATGTTGAGAGCCTGTGTGCTCACCTTCGCAGATACTTGGGATAATTGTTTGCCCTTGGCAGAATTCTCATATAATAACAGTTACCAAGAAAGCATCAAGATGGCACCCTTTGAAGCACTGTACGGTCGTCGTTGTCGTACACCTCTCAGTTGGTCTGAACCTGGAGAAAGAAAACTCTTTGGAGTTGACCTAGTGAAAGATATGGAAGAGAAAGTCAAGAAAATACAAGAGAATATGAAGATTGCACAATCCCGACAGAAAAGTTATGCTGACAAGAGATGTCGACCTCTGCAGTTCGAGATCGGGGATTATGTGTATCTGAAGGTCTCACCCACCAAAGGAGTCACTCGTTTTGGAGTAAAAGGGAAATTAGCACCTCGCTATATTGGTCCCTTTGAGATTCTAGATCGTTGTGGCAAGGTAGCTTATAAGCTAAAGTTGCCCGATCATCTTTCAGCAGTCCATAATGTGTTTCACGTCTCCCAGCTCAAGAAGTGTCTCCGAGTGCCCGAGCATGTGGTTGAAGTTGAAGGTGTTGAGTTAGAACCCGATCTGTCGTACTCTGAGTATCCAGTTCGCGTGTTGGATCACAAGGATCGTGTTACCCGGAGGACTACCACAAGATGGTACAAGATCCAGTGGAACCATCACTCTGAAGAGGAAGCCACTTGGGAATCTGAAGATTTCTTAGCAAAGAACTATCCCGACTTTCTCAATACTCTGTAGATGTAAGTTTTGTCTTTTCCTTCTTAAGGCGTGGAATCTCGGGGCGAGATTTCTGTTTAGAGGGGGAGGCTGTAACACCTCTGGTGTTTAACATGTAATTAACTTGACATATCATCATTATCATCATTAAGCAGCTTGATCATGATTTCATGTGTATGCATTTTGCTAAGTGTATCATTTTATGTGAAGTACCTCTATTGCAAAAACCCTAAAAGCCCTAACCTTCCTATAGGGGCAAAAGAGTAATTTCACCACTGTGGCTATACTTGGTGTATTTCTTGTTCCTTTGATGTCTTGAAGTTTTGTTGTGTTGATCAAAGTTCAAAAACCAAAATCAGATTTCAAATTCCTTTGCAAAACCCTGATTTCCAAAACCCTGGATTTTATCCCTCTTTTTGTAATTCAAAAATTATTCGAAATTTCGGGTTGGTCCAAAAAGCAAAGTTGTAGATCTGGTCAAGAGAAACAACTTTGGTATTTACAAATTTTCAAGTTGCTGTACAAAATTTTGAGTTATTTCAAATTCAATCAAATTCCAACTTTTGTCCCCTTTTTGGTTTTCAAAATTAGTTTGAAAACTAATGAATTTCAGAAGAAATGTATAATAGCAAAGTTGGAGGTTTTGATATAAGGAACAACTTTCATATTTGCAGATTTTCAAGTTTTGTTTAAAAATCAAAAGTAATTTTGAATTGATTCAAATTTCAAAAGTGTCCCCTTTTCTGATTTTAAATATAGTTCAAAAACTATTTGGAATTTGAAAATGTTCATATTGACAAAGATGTAGATCTCATTGTTCTGAACAACTTTGGTGTTTTGAGTTTTTGCTGCTCAGTTCAAATTTTGGGAGTATTTTGCAAAATACAGAAACCAGCCAAAAGTCAAACCCTATACCCTAGCACTGTTCCTCTTCCTCCTAGGGCCAGGGGGGACCCGGCCATGGCAACTCGCCGGCGCCACGCGTAGCGCGCCCGTGGTCGCTCCTCGTCTGCCTCCGTCCGGTCGCCGTCAACCGCGCCATCATTCTCTTCCCCGCACGCGCACAGTTGACTCCTCTCCCGTCCCCTACAGTGCTCAGAGCATCGCCGCCGCGTGTTCAACGCCGGCGAGCTCACGCCCAGGCCCCGGCTGCACGCCGTCCTTCCCGCCAGCCTGTAATCGAGTGCGCACGCCTCCGCCGAGCTTATCCTCACCTCGGCAAGCTCCCTACCGGCCGCTAACCGCGCCTATAAAAGGCCCGCCGAAGCTCCGAGCTTCTCACTCACCTCCGCCGTCGCCTCCAGCTCTCTCCAGACCTCCCGCCGCTCAACCACCGAGCCCAATAGCTCCGCCTTGAGCCTGTGAAGCTCTCCCACCCCTCAATTTAGTCTCTACCGGCTCCAATCGCCCGGCGTAGCTCGCCGTTTCCACTCCGGCGATATTCCGGTGAGGCTCGGGTTCGAGGAATTCTCTCTCTCCGGCCACGATCATCCCTCCCCGACCCCTGTGTCGTGTTCCTTGCCTCCGTGTGACTCTAACCAGACCCTTCCGGTCGCGTGTATCGCGCAGGGTCATCGGAGCACCGTTCACCGCCGTCCGCCGTCCGCCGGTCTCCCTCGACCAGCTTCTCCGTCCATCCTCCCACCTCGCCGAGTCTCGCAATCGACGCCGGTGAGCTCCCTGTTGCCTCCCGTGCCCTTGGTTCCACCGCGGAGCGCTCGTAGAGCCCGGCGTAATCGCGCCGCCGCCGTCCAGCGGTCGCTGGCGTGCGAGAACGAAGCACAGTGTCGTTTTCTTTTTTTCCAGTTTTCTTTGAACAGTGCTGAAATTTCATATTTTTGTGTGATTTTCTGTGTTGCTTCAAAAATTCTGAAATTTTAAGGATAGACTCTTTACACCTTGATGTATTTTATAAAAATATGAAACTTGACCTTTCTGTAAAAATTTGAAAATGAAAAATCTCTCATTTAATTAATAAATGGAGAGTTTTGGATTTTTAGAAAATGATTTATAACTCCAAAAATTATGAGATAAGTTTTTTTGAGCTTCTTATGCCATGACAAGTCTCTGGTGAAATTTTGAAGCCTTTTGGAACAAGTTTATTTTTGAGCATTTATTTTAATTCTTAAATAGTGACTTTTGTTATTTAATGTCTAGATTTAATTGAGCACCTTAATGACCTCCAAAAATTATGAAATTTGTTTTGCCATATACTTGTACCATAATGAACTCATGAGATTAATTTGGTAATTTTTGGAGCACCTTCATAAAATGACCTTTTTAAATAATTAAGAAAAATAGAAAAGAGATTAGGGTTTAGTGTTGAATGTCTTATGATGTGACTTTTGGGATTGATTGATGTTCATAGACCCCTACCCCTATGGTCTATGATGTTTGTGGTGTCTTGCTATGTCCATGCTTAGGATTAATGAAAAGTGCCTAGTAAGGTGGCTAGTGTTGCATAAAATGATGAGTCATTTCATGTCCTTAGCTATACCCTAGTTGTGTCCAATGCACTTTGTTCATGCTAGCATACTCATGTGCATGCATCATTGCATTCGTATAGTTACCGAAGGAGGAGTCAAGGTCGAGACCGCCGCCAACGAACCAACTCCCGAGGCGATCCAGGACTCCGATCTCTGCACCTCTTTTCCCGAGTCTGCCGTCTTCGCTCTTCAAGGCAAGCCCCGGTGCATCCAACCCTTCCCTTGGATTTATAAAATGTTTTCCTTAATGCTTTTGAGTAAATTACTGCATTAGGTTTATAGGAGTTGAGTGCTATCCTAATTGGTGCATTATCCACCTTGACCACTGATACACCCGATACCTGCTTTTCAAAAGTATTTGAAAAATGCTTAGCAATGCTTATCGACTTAGACTTTGCAATAAAAATGCCAATTTCAAAAGTGTGATCACTTTAAAGAACTTTATGGGAATTTGGCTTTACTTCCCGACTGTTGGCTAGGTAACAGGCCGTGCCTAGTCAATGGCGAGAAGAGGTTGTCCGCGCGTACGGTGCCGTCATGTTGTAGTCCGGGACTCAACAGTTGACACCGACCGGGACAGGGTTGAAAAACTGACAGGACTATTACGCTTGGGTGAGATATAACCAAGGTGTAGTTCTGGCTGGAAAATTAGGGACCATCCGTATGGGGGCCTGCTGGTCAAGACTTGTAACTATTCACATACTACGGAAAGCTCTGGCTCCGAGGAATCCTTGATTGAGGCCGACAACCGCGCACTGGGAGTGGAGAGATGGCGGAAGTAGCATGTACCCACATGGGTTAGAGGCCCGGATTGGAGTGGTGTACTGTACTTCCGGGTGGCGTAGGACCGGTCTAATCTTGGAGGAATCGTGGTAGACGAGTTGGCATATGCAAGCTTGGGTGCTACATATGCAGTGTGGATAGGGATCCTCAGCTGAGTATTATTTATCCGGATTAACGTTGCTCCTCGGTTATGGAGACTTGGTCCACTGACTGTCAACGGAGAGTGGTTCTCAACTAGGAATGTTTTGAAAAGTAAAATGAATCATGAATGATGAAGAATTGAGGAATACTGAATCTTTCCAAAATAAAACAAGGTTTACAAATGCTTTTCTGCAAAGTACTTGATCTTGCTAAAGCCTTACCTTGACTACCCTAAGCCTCTCATTCCTGAGTCTTCTCCCTTTTTCTTTAGTCGGTTAAGTCTTGTTGAGTACCCCAGTACTCAGGGTTTGTTACCCATGCTGCAGGTATGCCTGAGCACCCGATGTGTCTAGACCCCTGCTGTGTGACCTTCGTTCAGGAGGAGGCCGATGAGGCCGAAGAATAGATGTGCACCCTCGGGCTGGGTGAAGTATCTTTATGTTGTTGAACTCTGCTACGTTGTCTACTTTGAATCATCAGAACTTGGTCTGTAATAACTGCACCTTAATTTCTATTTGAAACCTTGGTTTGTAAAACTATTGTTATTTAAGTCTTCCGCTCTTTATTCCGATGTTTTTTGTGAAAGTATGAAATGTTGTAACCGAATTGTGAGATGATCCTGCGGACAATGGGCACTGATGTAGCCCGGTGATGAGCAAGTCTTAATCACATGGAACATGAGTTCGGCTGTTAGAGGTTGACAGGGACACGTGGGCCATGGGATTAGGGCCGTTCCGTCACAGTCGTCTGTCGCCTGAGTTTTGTGGCCCAAACTCAAAAACCCGCCAGCGCCCAAGTTTTGAGGCCCAAACCTGGAAACCGTCCTCAGCCCAAGTTTTGTGGCCCAAACTCGGAAACCGGCCGCACCCAGGTTTTGAGGCCCAAACCTCGAAACAGTCCACTCGGTGGTTTTTCTGTGGCTCAACCACCAAACTGAAGCCGAAGAGGTATGCACCGCCCGTGCACCACGTCCACCCGCAAGTCTTCACTTGTCGTTGTCCCAGGCTGTCAGCCACCACGGCTGATCCTCAGGCCACCGGTCTGTCAGTCCAAGCCTCACGTCCGCCCTTCACCGCTCTGGGTCCATTGGCACGAAACGTCTCTACTTGACCTTCACCTTGCCTTTGATCACCGTATCCATGCTCAACACCTACACAACACAAGCCAAAGAACATGCGCATCATCCCAGTTGACAATCACTCATCATCTGAAGATCTGACATACACCCATGTATCCGCAGATCTTGACTAGTTATCGGCTCTATTAGTTCTGCAATCTAATAGATTCATCAAGTTATCAATATTGTTTATGTTTTCTTACGTTTTATTTTCAACAATATCTTGCCCAATCAAGATTGACAAACTAGCTTAAGCTTAAAAGTTGTTTAGTTTCGGCTATCCAAAGACTTTACACGCTCATATCAAGGAGAATAGTCGATCTAAGCTTCTCATTGACTATTTTGTCAATCTTGATTGTTACATATTGTGCGTTCAAGATACCCGTTTGAATTATGGTTTGATCTAAGAATAAGTAGACTTGGTTTGACATGCTTATTATGGTTGTATTTCCGAACCCCACTGATATGCATGCTAGATTAGATTTACTTGATCCTAGATTAGATCATAGCTCTGACAGATAGATCTTGTTCATGCTTCATGGACCCTCTACCGTCTAAAATAGCCGATCCAGTTATGCTTTCTTTATAATGTATATGTTTAAATGGTCTAAAGCAAATGGATCTGCTTATCGTATCAGACGTGATTTAACTTGGTCATCATTATGGCTGCAAGGAGACACCCCACTGATGATGTTCAAGTTATTTTGTCGATCTATTTGTTATTACGGCTGCATGGAGACACCCCACTGTTAACGAATAGAATTGCCTACACGATTAGTCGATCTGTTGTTCTTATGCTATTTAAACGAATATATAGATCTTTATATTCTTCATATGCTAAGCTGGTCGGCTATCTCTTTTTTCTAATTTTTATCTCATATTCCATAATAGTCGTTTTGCTTCAGATAATGTCAATGTTTTAATCTTTTCTTGGGAGTTGACTTTGTAGTCAAAATCCTATGATAATGGCTATATCAGAGCCGCATAACTTGGAACTGTCTGGCATCAAACTGGCAGGTTCCACGATTTAACGTCTTTTTTTCCTTGTCAATTACAGGTCAAATTGACTGGTACGTCCACCGTCGTTCTCACCAAGCTTTAGCACTGCCATCCTTTGAAGGTCCAGGAGGTCAAGACCTTGCTTTTGCACGGCCTCTGAGGACCGTGGTCGAGTGTGTTGGCACCTCGCCCAAATTTTCGTGTCAACAGCGATGAAGGCATGCTTGCCTGCGTCAGACGCCTTCTCGAGATCCTTATTGCGGTAGCCTCCCTTGGTCTTCTTCTTCTCGGTGTTGTACTCGCGCTTGTCCTTGCGCCTGGAGTTGTTGTTTGCCAAGGAAGCTCTTGTCGTGCTTGGGGCAGCTCGCGACGAAGTGATCGGGGTCGCCACACCCGTAGCAGCCCTCACATGCACCACCACGTTGGCGATTCAAGCGGTTGTTGTGAAACTGTGAGAACCGGCTGATGACGAGCATGAGCTCATCATCGCCTAACACCTCCACTTGCTCCTCTGTCACTGAAAGCAAAGAAGGCAAAGAAAATGAAGAGGGTGAAGTGTCAGCGGAAAGAATTGATCCACCCTTGCCTGAGACCAAAGTCATGGTATGTGAAGAAGGGTTCTTCAGCTTGGCCTGAGTCAGGCGATCGATCTCGGTGGACTTGAGCTTGCTGATTAGCTCATCCACGGTGAGGGTGTCATAGCTTGTCAACTCTATGATGGTTGACACCTTCACCTCCCATACCTTCTGATCTAGGGCATATAGAAACTTGAGTGCCCTCTCATGATCATCATAAGGTAGGTTGGCCCGATTGGCACGCATCTTGTTCACAATCATTTGGAAATGAGCGAACATAGCGTCAATCGTCTCTCCCTCCAACTGAGTGAAATTCTCGTACTCGCGCCTGTACCTCTTGAGGAGTCTGGTCTTGACCTGAACGGTCCCTCGTGATAGCTCTGAAGCTTCACCCAGATCTCTTGTGCCATCTCAAGCTCAGAGACATGCTCGAACTCAGGAAGGGAGATGTTGGCCAAAAGTGCGTTACGGGCCTTAGCGTTCGCGTTGTGCTGGTCAATCTAGATCTGACCCACATGAGCCGCAAACACCTCATACTCAGTACATATCTCTCAGATGGAAGAGTCGATGCTGCTGAGATAGGCACGCATCCGAATCTTCCAATAAGGATAGTTCGTCCCATCAAAAAAGGGAGCCTTGCCGTTACCTCGATCCATGTCACCCTTGGGATCCAAAACCGATTAAGGTAAGGAAGATCCCTTAACCGGCTCCGATACCAATTGAAGGACTGTCGACGAAATATGGTCGATAGCCCACCTAGGGGTATGCCCAAGGTGGTAGATTAGCGGGGAAGGCGCGTGGAACAACGATCCGGACATGACACAAGAACGAATCTAGATGAACACCAAGGTTTATCCAGGTTCGGGCCGCCGAGTTTAGCGTAATACCCTATGTCCTGCGTCGAGTTGTCTACTCTGTATATTGATCAATGTGTTTTTTAGAGGGGGTCCCTGCTCGCCTTATATAGCCACAGGGAGCAGGGTTACAGATCTTTAGAAGATCGGGTCTCATGATACAATAAGGAAACTTAGTCGATTACAAGTTCATATCGTGAAGGACATGATATCTTTCCTAACTGACTACGCTTCCTTGCTCTCCGACCCTGAGGAGGCTCCCGTGCCGTCATCCGACCAGCTGGGCCGCTTGCCCGACCAGTGTAACACTCTGGTGTTAAGCAGACTAAAACTTGACATGTCATCATATGCACTAGCATTTTATCTGAGTTGATAACCTAAGTATGCATTCACTAAAACAAGTTTAATTCATCATGCTTGTGCTTAGTTGCTAAGAAGTGCTTAAGTTTCAAACCCTAGTTTATGTTTTCTTGTGGTGAATAATGCTTTTATGCTATATAAGGGTATTTCGGTAATTTCTTTTATAGTAATGGAATTTTGGACCAAACCTTGGTATTATGTCTCAAAGGTGTTTTGGGATCATGTTTCAAGTCACCATTGAGGTATAATTCAAATTTGGTTAAAATTCAGTTAAAAAGTTTAATTAATTTGGAAATCCTATTTTATCCCCTTTTCTTATCAATCAAAATCTAAAAAGAATTTGAGTATGCTTCCAAAAGCAAAGTTACTCCATTTTTGATAAGGATCAAGTTTGATGTATAAAGTTTTTCAAGTTCTGATATGAAATCAAAAGTAATTATGAAAATACCCTTTTGTCCTTTTTGTCCCCTTTTGATTTGCAAACCCTAATTCAAAATCTAAGCATATTCTGCATATGTTGCAAAAATAAAAGATGTTCAGTATTAAATTCTGAGCATTTGATATTTTAACATATTTTCAACTTATATTCAAAAATCCAAAGTAATTTCAAATTTTCCAAAACGGTATAAAGGAGAAGGGGGATAAGTTCAGTCTCCTGTTCATGGCGGTGAGAAGCTGAGCTTTGATCGGTGTTGCCGGCGCGATAGGCATCGTTCTCTCTCGAATGAGCCCGCACCCATCTCCGTGGCGATGTCAAGCAGCTGCTGGCGCTCTCCCTCGCGTCGTGGCGCCTCCTCCTGCGCTCGTCGTCGCCATTTTGCCACCAAGGCGCCGACGGGAACAATCCTAACTCAATCCCAAATTCACCGCACCCAAGCGTCCTCATCCTAATTGCCGCGGTTATAACCTCCCTACCTCCTTGCGCATCTCCAGAACCCATCCATTCGACATCTACTGCCTCAGAGAGCTCGAGCTCGCCGTTTTTCTTCCCGCCGGGCGAAATCGCCGCCGAGCTCGACCTCGCCGTGGTCAGCCCAACCGGGTACTCCTCTACTCTCCCTGTCTCATGTTTCCGTTTCATCTTGACCCCAGAGTACTCATCGGCTCGATGGTTCTCTGTTTGATGCTCAGGTCTCGCCGGAACATTGCTTTCTTCGCCGGAGTTTGCCGCCGCGAACCACTGCTCCGTGGACCTTGCCTTCCCGTTCCTCCTCCGCTCGAACCAACTACACAGGCAGTAGCAGGGTAAGCTACTAGAGCTTCCTAGCCCCTCCGTTCTTCTGTTGCTTGCCTAGGTTCACCGGAACAGCTCCGCCGTGGTTCGGTCCGTCGCCGTGCGTGGCCAGACCTCTCTGGAGTGGTAGCGTTTGGGGTTAGGGGCTCTATCGGCCGCGGGTGACTCGCCGGTGCTCGCGTCCGTTAGGTCTCTACTGGCCGGAGTTGGCCGGCGTAAGGCTCGCCGGCGCTCGGTGCGCCGCCGTCCGCTCAGGCCAGGGTCGGGGACCTCGCGTTTGTAAAGACGATAAGTATCAGGGTGTTGGTTGCAAAGTCCGTGACTCAGGTGAATAGCGCTCTGGACTGCGGGTTGTTTCTTTAGAAGCCGAAGGGCTTTTCTGCAAAAGCGCCGAGGCGCGCGGGCGGGAGCCAGGCCGGGCCTGTCTTCGCGTGCGCTGGGCCACCTGGACTGGGCCGAAAGCCCAGTTAGGGTTAGATTGGAGTTTTTCTTTTTATGTCTTTATGCACAGTAGTTAGTTTTGTTATTTTTGCTATAATTTTTCTATAGCTCTATTAATTGTGAAATTTGACATGTAAGATGATAGCATGTCTGTGCTAATATAAAAATTATAAAACTTGTGTTTTGAATAATTTTACTATGACAATTAAATCTGTACTTTAATTAATAAATGCAACTTTGATGAATTATGTGATTTTCTGTGTTTCTCCAAAAATCATGAAATTTGACATGTGAGTTTATGTCATTGATATCTACCTTCATGATTAATTTCAGATCTGTTTGAATAATTATGATATGTGTATAGATAAAGGGCTAATTAAAATGACTTGTAAAATAAATAGAAATTGTTGATCACTTTGGATTTGTGTGACTTTTGGAATTGTTTGACAACCAGTGGAAAACTAGCATGATTTGCTCCCTGGTTATGGATTCCTTTATGCAAATAACCTTTTATTGCTTGTTAGTTACCTAACCTTGCTTAATAGAGATAATAAAATTTGCTTAGTAATGATATATAGTTTAATAGCTAGTTTGGTTTTGTTGATTTGCAACTTTACTGTGATGAAAGATTGTACGAATAAATGTCTACAGCTTAGAAAATTTCCATCTTTACCATGATCATGTCATAAGCATCTCATTGATCATGCATATGCACTTCTACGTGTAGATCTCGTTTCGGAAGGACCTGATCCTCAGTGGATTTCTCCTGAGTGTGTGGATCCTTCTAGCTTTTCAGAATCTCTGGACTTCGCTGATCAACAAGGCAAGCCCCGGACATTAAACCTATCCTTGCATTTTATAAAGTTATTTATATCACTTGAGTTAATATGATGCATTAAGTGAATAGGAGTTGAGTGAACCCTGTTTGATGCATTACCAATCTTGATGATTCCAATACTTAACCTTGATACCCGTTTTATGAAAATGCTTAGTATGCTTAGCCATGCTTTACTACTTTATTATAGTAGGTGCTTTTAAAAATGGTTGCTATGTTATGGAAATCATGAATCTTGAGATAACATGATAACGATAGTAACTTGCATCAAGAGTGGAGTCTTGTTGTAAGGTTACTCAACATAGGACCTTATCGTTGTTGGCCTGCTGTGATTGAGACCTTTGAGTACAGCCCACATGCGGTGGTAAGCCTCGTCTATAGCTATTCCGATACATGAGAACGGCCAACCGCGTACTGGGAGTGGAGAGATGGCGGGAGTAGCGTGTACCCTCGGGGCTATGAGATAGTCGGGTTCGAGGTGTACTGTACTCTCGGGTGACGCTGGACCCGTTCTTATATGGGAGGATCTATAGGTAGGGTTGACATATGCAAGATTAAGATCTACATATGACGTGTGGTACTGAATCCCCAGCTGGGTTTAAACGATTCGAATCGCCGTGTTTCCTCGGATATGGAGCCTCAATCCACTGACCCGCACCGTAGTAATGAATGGAATCTTTATGAAATGAGAACGAAAGATGTGGTATGCTTATGAAAGTTTGAGAATCTTTGGAGAGTTATAAAGTTTAATATTGAGTTAAAATTTGAAAATAGGCTTTTCTATTAGTAAGCTTTTATGCAAAAGAAATGTTTTGATCTTACTAAAGCCTTACCTTGAATCCCTATAGCCTTCATACCTGAGTCTTCTCCTCTTTTCTAGACGGGTAAGTCTTGTTGAGTACTTTTGTACTCAAGGTTTGTTAACCTTTGTTGCAGGTGAGTTCATTGATCATCCTTTTGGTGGTCAATGTTTCTTCACTCTTGTGGAGGAGAGTGATAATGACTCTGATGTTTGACCTTGGGCAAGTAACAAAAGTTGTGTGGTATATGTAATATAAAGTTCCGAACCTTTTATGTATCAAATACATTATTGATTGTAAACTTTTAAACCTAAGTTTCGATCTATATTATATACTCTTTCCGCTTTACTCTGATTTATCTTATCTATAAAACTGTTGTAATACTGTGATGCTTGACGAGGGAATTCCTAAAAAGAATGTAACGTGGACGATTCGGGTTTCCCGAGGACACCCGACAGATCTCTTGAGTCATTTGGAACTCGTGCACGCCAATCAGAAGTCTTTAGGACAATGATGGGTGCATGTGGGCCACTTAATTCAGGAGGTTCTGCCACAGCTGGTATCAGAGCAGGTTCCCTTAGAAAGTATAACAATATTCATTTTTGAAAACTTCAAAAGTTTTGAGTCAAACTAAATTTCAAATTAGTTTGAGTCCAAATTGCTTCTAAGACTTGTCTTATTCTTCTAACTTGCCTTAATTCATTCTTTAGACTTAACCTTCTAATTAAATGGATATGTTTTTAGTATAGTCATGGTGATATTTATATCTAAGGAACAATACTTATAACAATATAATATTGCCCTAATTGTGAAAAGGAAGTTTATTCACTTTTATTATAAGTGACTACTTTAAAGTAATTATTTGTTTGATGTGTGTTTGTTCGTAAGTACGATTGATGCATCATGATTGATAACATATAATTAACTTTCCCTCTTAGAAGTTATATCTAAATAGAGTTAATATATCTATCTAATAATAAAACTTTGTTTCTTAATCTTGGAACATATATAGTTCTAATATTCAAAATTTAAATATTTTAGCAGATGGTCCGTACCAAACAGACTGCACGCAAGTGTACCGGACCTCGAGGTGTTCCTCGACATGTTCTTGCCCCAAGAGATGATGAACCCGCAGATAGTGTGGGAAGCAACCAGCCAGTGGTTGCTTATGAAGAAGGTGAAGGAAGTAATAGTGCCTCGTCACAACTTCAGGCGGAAGTAGACCGCCTGTACATGGAGTTGGCAAGGGCGAATGGAGAAAGGATGAGGGGCACCAGAGAGAGGGAAGAGTTACGTGAGCAGTTGCAGTACCACCACGAACAACATCAAGAGTATGAGTGTAAATGGAGGAAGGCCGTCGAGCAGAGGAATCGGGCACGAACCCGGGTAGATGTAATGAGGGACAATCAGAACCTCATGCAGATCCATCATGCTGACCTACATAGGCAGGTGGAGGAGCTGACTGCACAGTTGCAGCCAGAACCTGCTACGCCACCTACTCCTGAAAATGAATCTGAGGTGGAAGAAGAGGAAGAAGAAGATGAGGAGTTAGAGGCGGTGGAGTATGAAGTCTTATCTGGGGAAGAGTGATAGATCTAGAGGTTGAGTAGACAAGAGATGTATCCTAGTGTGACCCTTCTGACTTTGTAACTGTGACGTAACGACCCTAATCCCATGGCCCACTGATCACTATCAACCACTGACAGTCGATCCGTACAGCCAAGAGATTAAGACCGGGTTCGCCACTGGGCTACATCAGTGCCCGATGTCCGCAGGATCAGCTCACAATTCAGTTACAATCTCTTGAACATTTTGACAAATAACATCGGAGTAAATAGCGGAAGACTTAAATAACAATAGTTTTACAAACCAGTGTTCAACATAAACTTAAAGTGAAATTATTACAGACCATAGTTCAAATAGAGTTGGCAGGGTAGCAGATGACAACAACTAAAAGATAAAGATACATCACCCAGCCCGAGGGTGAATAATCACTCATCGGCCTCGTCGGCCTCTTCCTGAACAACAGTCACACAGCAGGGTCCGAGGCATACTGAGGAGTCTGCCATACCTGCAACATGGGTAAAAGAACCCTGAGTACAAAGGTACTCAACAAGACTTACCCGACTAAAGAAAAGGGAGAAGACTCAGGAATGCAGGCTTAGGGTAGTCAAGGTAAGGCTTAAGCAAGTTCAAGTATTTTGCAGAAAAGCATTTTTGGTAAACCTTATTTTTATTTTGAAAGATTCGGTATTCCTTGTTCCATCATAATCATTCATGATTCATTTTACATTTCAAAACAGACCTAGTTGAGAACCACTCCCTGTTGACAGTCAGTGACTAAGTCTCCATAACCGAGGAGCAGCGTTAATCCGGATAAATAATACTCAGCTGAGGATCCCTATCCACACTGCATATGTAGCACCCAAGCTTGCATATGCCAACTCGTCTACCACGATTCCTCCAAGATTGGGCCCGGTCCTACGCCACCCGGAAGTACAGTACACCACTCCAATCCGGGCCTCTAACCCACGTGGGTACATGCTACTTCCGCCATCTCTCCACTCCCAGTGCGCGGTTGTCGGTCCAATCAAGGATTCCTCGGAGCCGAAGCTTTCCGTAGTATGTGAATAGTTGCAAGTCTTAGTCAATCAGGCCCCCATACAGGTGGTCCCTAAATTTTCCAGCCAGCGACAAGCACCTCGGGACTCTAACCCAAGAGTACAGGTCCTGTCAGTTTTTCAACCCTGTCCCGGTCGGTGTCAACTGTTGAGTCCCGGACTACAACATGACGGCACCGTACGCAAGGACAACCTCTCCTTCCCATTGACTAGGTACGGATCAGATACTTAGCCAATGGTGGGAGTAAACCAGAAATTCCCATAAATATTCTTAAAGTGATCACACCTTTGAAATTGGCATTTTTATTGCAAATCTATCATATAGCATTGCTAAGCATTTTTGCAACTAGTTTTTGAAAAGCAGGTATCGGGTGTATCATTGGTCAAGGTAGATAATGCATCAGATAGGATTTCACTCAACTCCTATCAACCTAATGCAATAATTTAACTCAAAATATTTAAAGAAAACATTTATAAAAGCAAGGTAGGGTTAAATGCACCGGGGCTTGCCTTGGACGGCAAAAAGAGTAGACTCGGGGTAGGTATAAGCGTCGGAGCTCGGGGTTGCCTCGGGGACAGATCCTTCGGTGGCTACCTCGACTTCAGGGCCTTCTTCGTCAACTATACGGATGCAATGATGAATGCTCATGAGAATGGTGATATGGACTTAAGGTGCAAGACAAACCACTGATTCAAGATTACTCTTAGGCAAGGCATAATCGAAATCTAGGTTGAGCATAAAAGTAACCATTTCTTCCTTAAGCAAAATTTGATTAAACTAGACTTTATCATAACTATCCTAAGCATCAACCAACATAGCATCACAAACATCATAGACCCAAGGGTAGGGGTCTATGAACATCAAGCAATCCCAAAAGTCACTTCACAGGGCATTCAACGCTAACTCTAATCACCTTTTCTATTTTCTTAATTATTTAAAAAGGTCATTTTATGAAGGTGCTCCAAAAATTACCAAATTAATCACACAAGTTCATTAGAGTACAACTATATGGCAAAACAAATTTCATAATTTTTGGAGGTCATTAAGGTGCTCAATTAAATCTAGACATTTAAATCACAAAAGGCACTATTCCTTAATTAAAATAAAGCTCAAAAATCAACTTGTTTCAAAAGACTTCAAAATTTCACCAGAGACTTGTCATGGCATAACTAGCTCACAAAAAGTGATCTCATAAATTTTGGAGTTATAAATCATTTTCTAAAAATCCAAAACCATCATTTATTAATTAAAAGGGAGATTTTTCATTTTCAAATTTTTGCACAAAACTCAAGTTTCATATTTTTATAAAATACTTCAGAGCATGAAGAGTCTACCACAAAAATTTCAGAATTTTCGGAGGTCTACAGAAAATCACACAAAAAAGAGAAAACAGAACACTATTCATATGTAGAAAATAAAAAGGAAATCGGAGCACGGCGGTGCTCTGCTCGCCGGCGGCGACCCGAGCGCGGCGGCGTGCTTACGCCGGCCAACCTGGGCACTCCGCGGCAGAGCTGAGGGCACGGGAGGCAACAGGGAGCTCACCGGCGTTGATAGGGCAGCTCGGTGAGGGACGGGGGTGGACGGTGGAGGCGGTCGACGGTGACCGGCGGACGACGAGCGGCGGCGATCGACACTCCGACGACCCTGAGCACCAAACAAGTCCACAGGGGCGGGGTTAGAGTCGCACGGGAGTAAGGAAGGTGATGCGGTGGTCGGAGGGAGATGATCAAGGCCGGAGAGGGAGTATTTCACGATCCCGACCTCGACGGGCTTCTCGCCGGAGATGGGAACGGCGAGTTACGCCGGGCAACCAGGGACGGTAGAGACCAAATTGAGGAGTGGGGAAGCTGCACGGGCTCAAGGCGGAGCTGTTGAGCTAGTTGGTTGAGCGGCGGAGGGTTCGGACTGGGCTGGCCACGGTGGCGGAGGCGGTGAGAGCTTCGGCTCACCGGCGGGGAGGTTTTATAGGCGCGCTCGGGGGCGGAGAGGTGTCACGGGCAGGCGGGTAAGCTTCACGGAGGCGTGCGCACTCGATTGTGCTCTGGCAGCAGGGTTGACGCGCGCTCGGGGCCTGGGCGTGAGCTCGCCGGCGATGGCCACGCGGCGGCGACGATCTGGGAGCTGTAGGGGACGGCGCACGGGTCAACTTTGGCGCGTGCGGGAGCGGTATGATGTCGCGGTTGCGGGCGACAGGTCGGGGGCGGGCGTGCGGCTGCCAGGCGCGTGGTGCACGCGGCACCGGCGGGGCGCCATGGCCGGGTCCCCCCCCCCCCTACCGGAGAAGATGAACAGGGTAGGGTGTAGGGTTTGACTTTTGGCTAGTTTCTGAAATTTGCAAATTACTTCCAAAATTTGAACTGTGCGACAAAAACTCAAAACACCAAAGTTGTTCAGAAAAATGAGAGCTACAACTTTGTCAATATGAACATTTTCAAATTCCAAATAGTTTTTGAACAAATTTGAAAACAGTAAAGGGGACACTTTTTCAAACTTGATTCAAATCAAAATTACTCTGGATTTCAAACTGAAACTTGAAAATCTGTAAACATGAAAGTTGTTCCTTTTATCAAAACCTACAACTTTGCTATTATACACTTTTCCAGAAACTCATTAGTTTTTGAACTCATTTTGAAAACTGAAAAGGGGACAAAAACTGGAGTTTGATTGAATTTGAAATAACTCAAAACTTTGTACTGCAACTTGAAAATTTGTAAATACCAAAGTTGTTTCTCTTTGACAGATCTACAACTTTGCTTTTTGGGCCAATCCCAAATTTTGAATAATTTTTGAATTACAAAAAGAGGGATAAAATCCAGGATTTGGAAATCAGGGTTTCACAAAGGGATTTGAAATCAAATTCTGATCTTTGAACTTTGGCCAACACAACAACACTACAAGACACCAAAGGAACAAGAATTACACAAAGCTAATCACAGAGATGAAATTACCATTTTGCCCTAGTAGAGAGAAGTGGGCTAATTAGGGTTTTTGAAATAGAGGTAATTCACATGATACACTTAGCAAAATGCATACACATGAAATCATGATTAAGATGCTTAATGATGATAATGATGGTATGTCAAGTTAATTACATGCTAAACACCAGAGGTGTTACAGCCTCCCCCCCTAAAAGAAATCTCGCCCCGAGATTCTGCGTCTTAAGGAAGGACAAAGAGGGGATAAAGACAAAACCTTACATGGACAGAGATTCGAGAAAGTCGGGGTAGTTCTTTGCTAAGAAGTCTTCGGATTCCCAGGTGGCTTCTTCTTCAGAGTGCTGGTTCCACTGTATTTTGTACCATCTCGTGGTAGTTCTTCGAGTAACGCGATCCTTGTGGTCCAACACGCGAACTGGATATTCTGAGTAGGACAGATCAGGCTCTAGCTCAACACCTTCAACTTCCACGACATGTTCTGGTACTCTGAGACACTTCTTGAGTTGGGAGACATGGAAAACATTGTGGACAGCGGAGAGATGATCGGGCAACTTCAGCTTGTAAGCTACCTTGCCACAACATTCCAAAATCTCAAACGGACCAATGTAACGGGGTGCTAACTTTCCTTTGACTCCAAAACGAGTGACTCCTTTGGTTGGTGAGACCTTGAGATATACATAATCTCCAACTTGAAACTTCAGAGGTCGACGTCTCTTGTCAGCGTAACTCTTCTGTCGAGATTGGGCAATCTTCATATTCTCTTGTATCTGCTTGACTTTCTCTTCCATATCTTTAACCAGGTCAACTCCAAAGAATTCTCTTTCTCCGGGCTCAGACCAACTGAGGGGTGTACGACAACGACGACCGTACAGTGCTTCAAAGGGTGCCATTTTGATGCTCTCTTGGTAACTGTTATTATAAGAGAACTCTGCCAAAGGCAAACAGTCATCCCAAGTATCTGCGAAGGTAAGAACACAGGCTCTCAACATGTCCTCCAGCACTTGGTTGACTCGCTCAGTTTGTCCATCTGTTTGCGGATGATATGCCGTACTATGTAAGAGCTTGGTTCCAAGTGAGGTATGGAACGCTTTCCAAAACTTAGCGACAAACTGGGTACCACGGTCAGAGACAATGGTCTTGGGTATGCCATGAAGCTTCACTATGTGGTTCTTGTACAAGGTGGCATACATGGGGACGGTGTAACTGGTCTTCACTGGCAGAAAGTGAGCTTGCTTAGTGAGTCGGTCCACAATTACCCAAATGGAATCAAAACCTTTCTGGGTCTTGGGTAGTCCATTGACAAAATCCATACTAATGTCGTCCCATTTCCAAGCGGGTACTGACAAAGGTTGCAATTCTCCTCCAGGCTTCATGTGTACTGCCTTGACTCTTTGGCAGGTATCACACTGAGCGACATACCGGGCAATCTCAACCTTCATTTTAGTCCACCAGAATCTCTGCTTTAAGTCTTGGTACATCTTGTTGCTGCCGGGGTGAATAGAGAATCTGGTCAAGTGTGCTTCATCAAGGATTAACTGTCTCAATTCAGGCACCTTGGGAACTACTAGGCGGTTCTTGAACCAAACAACTCCTACATCATCGATCCTGAAACAATCAGTCTTTCCAGTCTGGACCTTTTCGATGATGTGCTTGATTCCAGGGTTATCCTTCTGAGCAGCAATGACTTGATCCTTGATGGTTGTTTCGATGCTGACATTGTTCAGGCTTCCTTGCGAAATTATTTCGATACCCATCCTTTCGAGATCATGGCACAAGGAAAGATCATAGGGCTTCGTCATCAGACAGTTGCAGTGTGACTTGCGACTGAGGGCATCGGCAACTACATTTGCCTTACCTGGATGGTAATGTACTTTGAGATCATAATCTTTAATCAGCTCAAGCCATCTTCTCTGCCTCATATTCAATTCTTCTTGAGTGAAGATATACTTTAGGCTCTTGTGATCCGTATACATATTGCAGATACTGCCCAACAGATAGTGACGCCAAATCTTCAAGGCATGCACGACTGCTGCTAGCTCAAGATCATGGGTTGGGTAGTTTTCCTCATGTCGCTTAAGCTGTCGTGAGGCATAAGCAATTACTCGTCCTTCTTGCATCAAAACACAGCCCAAACCAGTACCAGATGCATCACAGTATACATCAAAGGGTTTCTCGATATCTGGTTGAGCTAGGACTGGTGAGGTAGTTAGCAGTTTCTTCAAGGCTTGAAAGGCTTGCTCACAGGCTGGTGACCAAACGAAATCCACGGAATTCTTCAACAACTCTGTGATAGGCTTGGCGACTCTGGAGAAATCTGGGATGAAACGACGATAGTATCCAGCCATTCCCATGAAGCTGCGAACTTCGCGGACAGTGGTAGGTGGCTTCCAATCCAAGATATCTGCCACTTTTTCAGGGTCAACTGACACACCTTCAGCGGACAGGACATGACCAAGGAATTGAATTCGATCTAGCCAGAATTCACATTTACTGAACTTGGCATACAGCTGGTGATCTCTGAGACGAGAGAGAACGATTCGAAGATGCTTGGCGTGATCTTCAGGAGTTCTTGAATAGACAAGGATGTCGTCAATGAACACGACTACAAATTTATCGAGCTCTGGCATGAACACAGAGTTCATGAGATACATGAAATGAGCGGGGGCATTGGTCAAGCCAAAGGACATGACCAAATACTCATAGAGGCCGTATCTGGTGGTGAAAGCTGTTTTAGGAATGTCTTCTGGACGGATTTTTATCTGGTGGTAGCCAGATCTGAGATCAATTTTGGAGAACACTCTGGCTCCAGATAACTGGTCAAAAAGGAGGTCAATGCGGGGCAAGGGATATTTATTTTTGATGGTGACCTCGTTGAGTGGGCGATAGTCAACGCACAGACGAAGACTTTTGTCCTTCTTCTTCACAAAAATAGCAGGACAGCCCCAAGGAGATGAACTTGGGCGAATGAGACCCTTGTCCAATAGCTCTTGCAATTGGATCTTCAGCTCTGCCAACTCTCTGGGAGGCATTCGATAAGCTCTGCGGGATATAGGAGCAGTCCCGGGCTTTAGCTCTATGGCAAACTCAACATCACGGTCAGGAGGCAGACCGGGTAGATCTTCTGGAAAGACATCAGGGAACTCACAGACCACGGGAATATCCCTGACTTCCGGAACACAGGCGGTATTCAACTGGGTGGTTGCTGGTTTTTGAGGCATAGGAAGTTGGAGAAGGAGTTTGGAAGTGCTGTTAGGAATATCCACTCTCACAACTCTATTCAAGATGTCTATCATGGCTTTATGCTGACACATCCAATTCATGCCTAAGATGACATCTATCTCTTGATTGCGCAGTACTATCATGGTGGTAGGAAAGACATGTTCCCCCAACATTACTGGTATACTGCGGACCACTTCCTTAGTATTTATCCGCCCTCCAGGCGAAAGTATACAGAAACTTTCTTTTAACTCCCCCATGGGTAACTCATGCTTGATGACAAAAGTGCGACTGATGAAGGAATGCGATGCACCAGAATCGAACAAGACGACTGCAGGATGATTGGCAACAGGGAACCTACCGAGCATGACGGGCTCTCCTTCTGGGATGTTACTGACGGTGGTGAAGTAGACTTGCCCGTGCTTCTTGACAAACTTGCCCTTCTGGACGTGCTGCTGCGGTGCACGGTGCTGCTGCTGTGATCCTCCAGGGCCTTTCTGTGCATGCTGGGCATTCTTCTTGGGTTTTGGGCAATCGCGAGACCAGTGACCAACTTGGCCACAGTTGTAGCATGGATGGTTGTAAGCTGTTTGTGGGGTGGTGATACGAACACCTGGGGCGTTCGGCTGAGTGGCACTTTGCTGGTTGGCATTATGAGTGGTGGCCGCGGTACGAACGACCACTTGCTGATGGGGATATGGGGCACGGTTTTGGTGGTGACTGGGGTGGTAGATGATTCTTGGGCGCTTATGGTTGCTGGAGAAGCTGCTAGACCCAGCCTTCTTCTTCTTCTTCTCCTCCTGATACTGGCGGTTACTTTCCTCGAAAGCGACAGCACGGTCAACGACATCATGATAAGATCCGTTGAGGTTGTTGGATAGACCTCTGCGAATCTTAGGGTGCAGACCCCTAAGGAAACAATCTCTCTTCTTCTCATCCGTGTTGACATAGTCGGAGGCATACTGGCTCAGGTGGTTGAACTGACCCACATACTGCATCACTGTGGATTCCTTCTGCTGCAGGGCTAGGAACTGATCAAGCTTCATCTTCATCAGACCTGATGGGATGTGGTGTGCACGAAAAGCGGTGCGGAACTCTTCCCAGGTCAGCTGGTGTCCTTCAGGCTGGGCAGCCAAGAGGTTGGCATACCAAGCACTTGCTGGACCACGGAGCTGCTGAGAAGCGAACCGAGGCTTCTGGATTTCAGTGCATCGGATGAGACCAAACTTCTGCTCCATGGTGCGGAGCCAATCATCAGCTTCGAGGGGTTCATCGGCTCTGGTGAAAACCGGTGGACGGGTTTCAGTGAACTCCACGTAGGTGGTCTCTTGGTTGTGACGACCACGGTGACCAACATTCTGCTGTCCTTGGTTCTGAGCTATTAGGTTGGCAGCGGCGGCCAAGGCTGCAATGGCATCTGCCAGGGTAGCAGGAACTGGTGGAGGGTTTGGAAGGTTGGCACCTCCGGAACTTCCGGCTCCAGTGCGGGTGTTCACAGGCATCTGTTAAGAATTTGGGAACTTAGCATCCAAAGATTGCTTTTGAACGAAACTGACTGATAAGATTCATTGATGTAAGGGTAGATAACTGATACAGAAGTTCGATAGATAGCTACTAACTGACAAAGGAAAGGTACAAGACACGATACAGACTCGACTAGACAGAAGACCAACTAACGTCCCAAACCTAGACTAAGGCTGTAGGTGAGCAGATGGTACAGACACAAGGAATCTAGTCGTCATCGATGATGATCATCTCTTCATCGTCATCTTCATCTTCGATGATGAGCTCAGGCTCTTCCTCCTCATCTTCATCTTCAACGTGAACATCTCCAGCAGGTTCCATTTCTACATTCTGGACTGGCTCATGTTCTTCTTCAGGTTCCTCCACGACTCCATCTTCTGGATCCTCAGCAACAGGTGGAGCCACGGGGTGAAGTTGGTTGTACAATTGATGTACCTCCTCATGAAGTATATCATTGTACTGCTCAATCTGGGCAGTGTATTGCTGCAGTCCATGGAGTTGGGCTCTGGTGACATCTTCGCGGGTCCAAGCATCGTTGCGCTGCTCGATAGCGCGAACTGTGTTCCGATTGGCCTGCTCCAGGGAAGCTCGTGCCTCATAAAACTCCATGCGAGAAAGATAGAAGTCATGCTCCATGTTCTCCATTTCAGCCTTTAGATTCTTGATCTCCTCCTTCAGCTGCTTGCGGTTGCGGCGGGACGAGCGACGTCCGTTGGAGGATTCTCCAGTCTCTTCTCCGGTGCGTGGCGCCAGCTGGTGACGCGGCACACCATGCGGTCCAGTCGACTTGCGAGCAGTCCGCTTGAGGATGACCATATCTGGACAAGAGATTATAGGTGAGAAAGGCTAGCAAGAAAAAGGTAAAGGCATACTAACCCAACCGACTTAGAGAGGAAGTTAACTTAAGTGATAATGACATGATGCATGATTCGTTCCTACGGAACAAGGCAATGCCACTACTAAGATAAGGTACATAGGGCTTATACAAGTTGTCTTGCTACTAGTTGCCAAAGACAAGATGAGATGAGAGAAGCAATTTGGACTCAAAATAGTCAAGTTTAGTTTTTGAACTTAAAAACCTTTTGAAATTTTCGCAAAAAGATTGCAACGTCGTAGTGAGATGCTCCGATACCACTCTGTGACGTAACGACCCTAATCCCATGGCCCACTGATCACTATCAACCACTGACAGTCGATCCGTACAGCCAAGAGATTAAGACCGGGTTCGCCACTGGGCTACATCAGTGCCCGATGTCCGCAGGATCAGCTCACAATTCAGTTACAATCTCTTGAACATTTTGACAAATAACATCGGAGTAAATAGCGGAAGACTTAAATAACAATAGTTTTACAAACCAGTGTTCAACATAAACTTAAAGTGAAATTATTACAGACCATAGTTCAAATAGAGTTGGCAGGGTAGCAGATGACAACAACTAAAAGATAAAGATACATCACCCAGCCCGAGGGTGAATAATCACTCATCGGCCTCGTCGGCCTCTTCCTGAACAACAGTCACACAGCAGGGTCCGAGGCATACTGAGGAGTCTGCCATACCTGCAACATGGGTAAAAGAACCCTGAGTACAAAGGTACTCAACAAGACTTACCCGACTAAAGAAAAGGGAGAAGACTCAGGAATGCAGGCTTAGGGTAGTCAAGGTAAGGCTTAAGCAAGTTCAAGTATTTTGCAGAAAAGCATTTTTGGTAAACCTTATTTTTATTTTGAAAGATTCGGTATTCCTTGTTCCATCATAATCATTCATGATTCATTTTACATTTCAAAACAGACCTAGTTGAGAACCACTCCCTGTTGACAGTCAGTGACTAAGTCTCCATAACCGAGGAGCAGCGTTAATCCGGATAAATAATACTCAGCTGAGGATCCCTATCCACACTGCATATGTAGCACCCAAGCTTGCATATGCCAACTCGTCTACCACGATTCCTCCAAGATTGGGCCCGGTCCTACGCCACCCGGAAGTACAGTACACCACTCCAATCCGGGCCTCTAACCCACGTGGGTACATGCTACTTCCGCCATCTCTCCACTCCCAGTGCGCGGTTGTCGGTCCAATCAAGGATTCCTCGGAGCCGAAGCTTTCCGTAGTATGTGAATAGTTGCAAGTCTTAGTCAATCAGGCCCCCATACAGGTGGTCCCTAAATTTTCCAGCCAGCGACAAGCACCTCGGGACTCTAACCCAAGAGTACAGGTCCTGTCAGTTTTTCAACCCTGTCCCGGTCGGTGTCAACTGTTGAGTCCCGGACTACAACATGACGGCACCGTACGCAAGGACAACCTCTCCTTCCCATTGACTAGGTACGGATCAGATACTTAGCCAATGGTGGGAGTAAACCAGAAATTCCCATAAATATTCTTAAAGTGATCACACCTTTGAAATTGGCATTTTTATTGCAAATCTATCATATAGCATTGCTAAGCATTTTTGCAACTAGTTTTTGAAAAGCAGGTATCGGGTGTATCATTGGTCAAGGTAGATAATGCATCAGATAGGATTTCACTCAACTCCTATCAACCTAATGCAATAATTTAACTCAAAATATTTAAAGAAAACATTTATAAAAGCAAGGTAGGGTTAAATGCACCGGGGCTTGCCTTGGACGGCAAAAAGAGTAGACTCGGGGTAGGTATAAGCGTCGGAGCTCGGGGTTGCCTCGGGGACAGATCCTTCGGTGGCTACCTCGACTTCAGGGCCTTCTTCGTCAACTATACGGATGCAATGATGAATGCTCATGAGAATGGTGATATGGACTTAAGGTGCAAGACAAACCACTGATTCAAGATTACTCTTAGGCAAGGCATAATCGAAATCTAGGTTGAGCATAAAAGTAACCATTTCTTCCTTAAGCAAAATTTGATTAAACTAGACTTTATCATAACTATCCTAAGCATCAACCAACATAGCATCACAAACATCATAGACCCAAGGGTAGGGGTCTATGAACATCAAGCAATCCCAAAAGTCACTTCACAGGGCATTCAACGCTAACTCTAATCACCTTTTCTATTTTCTTAATTATTTAAAAAGGTCATTTTATGAAGGTGCTCCAAAAATTACCAAATTAATCACACAAGTTCATTAGAGTACAACTATATGGCAAAACAAATTTCATAATTTTTGGAGGTCATTAAGGTGCTCAATTAAATCTAGACATTTAAATCACAAAAGGCACTATTCCTTAATTAAAATAAAGCTCAAAAATCAACTTGTTTCAAAAGACTTCAAAATTTCACCAGAGACTTGTCATGGCATAACTAGCTCACAAAAAGTGATCTCATAAATTTTGGAGTTATAAATCATTTTCTAAAAATCCAAAACCATCATTTATTAATTAAAAGGGAGATTTTTCATTTTCAAATTTTTGCACAAAACTCAAGTTTCATATTTTTATAAAATACTTCAGAGCATGAAGAGTCTACCACAAAAATTTCAGAATTTTCGGAGGTCTACAGAAAATCACACAAAAAAGAGAAAACAGAACACTATTCATATGTAGAAAATAAAAAGGAAATCGGAGCACGGCGGTGCTCTGCTCGCCGGCGGCGACCCGAGCGCGGCGGCGTGCTTACGCCGGCCAACCTGGGCACTCCGCGGCAGAGCTGAGGGCACGGGAGGCAACAGGGAGCTCACCGGCGTTGATAGGGCAGCTCGGTGAGGGACGGGGGTGGACGGTGGAGGCGGTCGACGGTGACCGGCGGACGACGAGCGGCGGCGATCGACACTCCGACGACCCTGAGCACCAAACAAGTCCACAGGGGCGGGGTTAGAGTCGCACGGGAGTAAGGAAGGTGATGCGGTGGTCGGAGGGAGATGATCAAGGCCGGAGAGGGAGTATTTCACGATCCCGACCTCGACGGGCTTCTCGCCGGAGATGGGAACGGCGAGTTACGCCGGGCAACCAGGGACGGTAGAGACCAAATTGAGGAGTGGGGAAGCTGCACGGGCTCAAGGCGGAGCTGTTGAGCTAGTTGGTTGAGCGGCGGAGGGTTCGGACTGGGCTGGCCACGGTGGCGGAGGCGGTGAGAGCTTCGGCTCACCGGCGGGGAGGTTTTATAGGCGCGCTCGGGGGCGGAGAGGTGTCACGGGCAGGCGGGTAAGCTTCACGGAGGCGTGCGCACTCGATTGTGCTCTGGCAGCAGGGTTGACGCGCGCTCGGGGCCTGGGCGTGAGCTCGCCGGCGATGGCCACGCGGCGGCGACGATCTGGGAGCTGTAGGGGACGGCGCACGGGTCAACTTTGGCGCGTGCGGGAGCGGTATGATGTCGCGGTTGCGGGCGACAGGTCGGGGGCGGGCGTGCGGCTGCCAGGCGCGTGGTGCACGCGGCACCGGCGGGGCGCCATGGCCGGGTCCCCCCCCCCCCCTACCGGAGAAGATGAACAGGGTAGGGTGTAGGGTTTGACTTTTGGCTAGTTTCTGAAATTTGCAAATTACTTCCAAAATTTGAACTGTGCGACAAAAACTCAAAACACCAAAATTGTTCAGAAAAATGAGAGCTACAACTTTGTCAATATGAACATTTTCAAATTCCAAATAGTTTTTGAACAAATTTGAAAACAGTAAAGGGGACACTTTTTCAAACTTGATTCAAATCAAAATTACTCTGGATTTCAAACTGAAACTTGAAAATCTGTAAACATGAAAGTTGTTCCTTTTATCAAAACCTACAACTTTGCTATTATACACTTTTCCAGAAACTCATTAGTTTTTGAACTCATTTTGAAAACTGAAAAGGGGACAAAAACTGGAGTTTGATTGAATTTGAAATAACTCAAAACTTTGTACTGCAACTTGAAAATTTGTAAATACCAAAGTTGTTTCTCTTTGACAGATCTACAACTTTGCTTTTTGGGCTAATCCCAAATTTTGAATAATTTTTGAATTACAAAAAGAGGGATAAAATCCAGGATTTGGAAATCAGGGTTTCACAAAGGGATTTGAAATCAAATTCTGATCTTTGAACTTTGGCCAACACAACAACACTACAAGACACCAAAGGAACAAGAATTACACAAAGCTAATCACAGAGATGAAATTACCATTTTGCCCTAGTAGAGAGAAGTGGGCTAATTAGGGTTTTTGAAATAGAGGTAATTCACATGATACACTTAGCAAAATGCATACACATGAAATCATGATTAAGATGCTTAATGATGATAATGATGGTATGTCAAGTTAATTACATGCTAAACACCAGAGGTGTTACAGTAACCTAGTTAGTCAGAAAACCTCTAGTATGGTCAGTTGTGCAAGATAGTGGTGTCAGTAGTCCTGCCCAAGAGCAGACTTGTATGATAAATAAGTTGGACATGGTATGCATGTTATAATGTATAAATATGAATGTTAATCTAAGTATGGTTTGTTTTACAACAGATGTCTGTTAACACTCGTGGCGCTAGTGCTTCCCATGGTGGGGATGATATCCCTAATGCACCACTAGTTCCACCCTCTTTGGCTGATGCAATTGCAGCATTGGTCAATGCAACAACTCTGTTAGCACAAAATTAGAATGGTGGTCAACGTGGTCGTGGTCGTAATAACAGGGAAGAGACAACATATGTCGATTTCACTGATACCCGTCCTCCAGTGTTCATTAAAGCTGATGAACCTCTTGAAGTTGATGATTGGCTCCGCACTATGGAACAAAAATTCAGTCTTATCAACTGCACTGAAGTCCAGAAGCCAGCTTTGGCAGCTCAGCAACTTCGAGGAGCCGCACGGGTTTGGTGGGCAAATTTACTAGCTGTTCAACCAGCCGGCCATCGAATCACTTGGGCTGAATTCAAGGAGGCCTTCAGGGCTTATTATATTCTAGATGGAGTTATGAAGATGAAGCTTGAAGAGTTCTTAGCTCTCCGTCAGGGAGATGAGCCAGTTATGCAGTACATTGGGAAGTTTAATCATCTATCCCAATATGCCTTTGACCAGGTTAACACTGATGAGAAAAAGAAGGCATGTTTCATGAGAGGATTGAATACAAAGCTTCAGTCTATGACGATAACTTGTGGCAATATAAATTATCATGAGACAGTGAATGTTGCTATAGCTAGTGAAGAAAAGAATCACAAGCATAAGGAGGCTAAGAAAAAGAAGGGATTTGCGTCAGGGTCTGGATCATCTGGCGGCAACAAGAAGCGTCAGCGGCTGGTATATCATCCAGTCCAGCAGTTCCGCCCATCTTATCGTCCACCGTACCGTCCGCCTCAGCAACAGAATTCTCAGAATACTTTTGCAAGGCCTGTTATGCCTTTTAATGTTCAACGTCAGCAGAATGTTCCTGCTATTCATCCACCAGTGCCACAAGCTACAAATTATCCATGCTACAATTGTGGAAAGGTTGGACATTTCTCTCATGACTGTCCTTATCCAAGGCAGAATGTTCCCAATGCCAATGTACCAAGGCCAGCGGGAAATCAACAAGCAAACCAGAACAAGGGAAATGCACAGAATAATCAGAAGGGTAAGGGTATTCAGAAAACAAAAAAGGTTTTCCATACGCAGATAGAAGCTATTCCTGAAGGAGAACCTGTTATGCTTGGTATGTTCCCTGTTGCTCAACACCCAGCACTTACACTTTTTGATTCTGGTGCATCACATACTTTCATGAATAGAACATTTGCAGAAAAGCATAATATACCTATTGGTGAAACCAAAGATGAATTCTTTATACAGTCGCCTGGGGGTCGACTATGTACTAAGGAAATGGTACATCAGGTACCTATAGATCTGGGTGGAAATATATTTCCAACCTCCATGATAGATTTAAAAGATCCAAGTATAGATGTGATCTTGGGTATGAACTAGATGAACCAGAGAGGTGCAGTGATAGACACCTTGAATAGAACCATCAAGCTCAACTTACCTAATAGCAAATCTCAACTTCTTGTCCATCTTCCTACTCTTAAGAGGGCAATTGAGCGAGTGTGTGCTACCTCTGTCAAGGAAATCCAAGACATTCCGGTGGTCTGTGAGTTTCCTGATGTATTCCCAGAAGATTTACCTGGTCTGCCACCTGATCGTGATGTGGAGTTTGAAATAGAACTCAAACCAGGGACATCACCAATAGCTAAAAGAGCTTATAGAATGCCACCAAAAGAGTTAGCAGAGTTGAAAGCTCAGTTACAAGATTTGCTAAATAAAGGTTTCATTCGGCCCAGTTCATCACCATGGGGTTGTCCAGCGATCTTTGTGAAGAAGAAGGACCATACCTTGAGGCTATGTGTTGATTATCGTCCCTTAAATGAAGTGACAATCAAGAACAAGTATCCTTTGCCCCGAATTGATCTTCTCTTTGATCAACTTGCTGGTGCGAAGGTATTCTCGAAGATAGATTTGAGATCGGGGTATCATCAGATCAAGATCAAACCAGAAGATGTTCCGAAAATAGCATTCACTACCAGATATGGTCTATATGAATATCTAGTCATGTCTTTTGGTCTGACCAATGCCCCAGCACACTTCATGTATTTGATGAATTCAGTATTCATGCCAGAGCTAGATAAGTTCGTGGTTGTGTTTATTGATGACATTCTCATCTATTCCAAAACCAAAGAAAAGCATGCAGAACATCTTAGGATAGTGTTGACTCGCCTGAGAGAACATCAGTTATATGCTAAATTTAGTAAATGTGAGTTCTGGATAGATGAAGTTCAATTCTTGGGTCATGTTCTGTCAGCTGAAGGTGTTGCAGTAGATCCAAGCAAAGTCCAAGAAGTTCTTGACTGGAAGTCACCAACGTCAGTACATCAAGTTCGGAGTTTCTTAGGATTAGCAGGGTATTATCGTAGATTTATCCCTGACTTCTCTAAGATCTCTAAATCAATGACAACACTGTTAAAGAATGACACCAAGTTTGTATGGTCAACAGAATGTGAAAAAGCTTTTCAGACTTTGAAAAAGTTATTGACAACTGCACCAGTATTAGCTCAGCCAGATATTGAAAAATCTTTTGATGTTTATTGTGATGCTTCAGGCAAAGGCATTGCGTGTGTACTGATGCAAGAAGGCAGAGTTATTGCCTATGCTTCACGACAGCTTAAGCGGCACGAAGAACATTATCCAACACATGATCTAGAGTTGGCAGCTGTAGTCCATGCTCTGAAGATCTAGCGACATTATTTGTTGGGTAATACTTGTCACATATACACTGATCATAAAAGCTTGAAATACATCTTCACTCACTCTGAGTTGAATATGCGTCAGAGAAGATGGTTAGAACTGATAAAAGATTATGATATTGAAGTGCACTATCACCTAGGTAAAGCCAATGTGGTGGCAGATGCACTCAGTCAAAAGGATCATTGCAATTGTCTGGAAGTCAAGCCGATAGATATTACCTTGTGCCATGAGTTTGAAAGGTTAAGCCTTGAAATGATTCCACAAGGAAATCTTGCAAATGTGACCGTTCAATCATCCATTAAAGATCAAATCATTGCAGCCCAGAAGGAAAGCAAGGGTATGATCCATCTGAAAGAAAAGATTCACTCTGAGCAGAATTCTAATTTCAAAATAGATGAAGCTGGAGTAATTTGGTTTAAGGATCGGTTAGTGGTTCCAAAGGTTCCTGAACTCAGAAAGCAGATTCTTGATGAAGCTCATGCAACAAGAGTTTCAGTACATCCAGGCAGTAATAAGATGTATCATGATCTGAAACAGAGATTCTGGTGGACTAAGATGAAACTTGAAATTGCTAGTTATGTAGCTAAATGTGATACTTGTCAGAAAGTGAAGGCAGTTCACATTAGGTCTGCTGGAGAATTACAACCATTGCCAATTCCATCTTGGAAGTGAGATGACATTAGTATGGACTTCATAGTGGGTCTGCCCAGAACATCAAAAGGGTTTGATTCCATATGGGTCATTGTTGATCGTCTGACCAAATCAGCTCATTTCATATCTGTTAAAACATCATATCCAGCATCTACCTATGCCAAGATATATTTTGACAGAATTGTAAGTTTACATGGCATTCCAAAGACTATCGTGTCTGATAGAGGGACACAGTTTGTCAATGTTTTCTGGAGGCACTTACATAAGTCCTTGGGTACCGAGCTTTTGCATAGTACAGCTTATCATCCACAGACCGGAGGACAGACTGAAAGAGTTAATCAGATCTTAGAAGATATGTTAAGATCCTGTGTACTCAATTATTCAGAGAAATGGGATGAATGTTTGCCTTTAGCAGAGTTCTCTTACAATAATAGTTATCAAGAGAGCATTAAGATGGCACCATTTGAAGCTCTGTATGGCAGAAGATGCAGAACACTGTTAAGTTGGTCTGAACCTGGAGAACGTAGTCTCTTTGGAGTTGACTTAGTTAAAGAAGCTGAAGAAAAAGTCAGATTGATTCGAGAGAACATGAGGAAAGCACAATCCAGGCAAAAGAGTTATGCTGATAAGAGACGACGGTCTCTTACCTTTAAAGTTGGTGATTATGTCTATCTCAAGGTATCACCAATGAAAGGAGTTACTCGATTTGGAATCAAAGGAAAGTTGGCACCTCGATATATAGGTCCCTATCAGATTCTTAAAAGATGTGGAAAGGTGGCATATCAACTTGATTTACCACCACAGCTAACATTAGTTCATAATGTGTTCCATGTCTCTCAGTTAAAGAAATGTCTTCAAATGCCTGATCATGTCATTCATGTTGAAGAGATTGAATTAGAGCCTGATCTGACATACTCAGAATATCCTATCAAGATTCTGGACCAGAAAGATCGAGTCACTCGAAAAAGAACTGTCAAGTTCTACAAAGCTCAATGGAATCAACATACGGAAGATGAAGCTACATGGGAGTCAGAAGAGTTTCTTTTAGAAAGTTTTCCTGAGTTTCTTTCTTCTGTGTAGTTCTTGTAATCTGTTATATGATGACCTATCCCCTGCTTTTTGTAAAGGTTAGTAATGGAAATGTCTGACACATTTGCTTTTCCATTAGTTAGCCTACAGGTTAAATCTCGAGACGAGATTTCTTTAAGGGGGAAAGAGCTGTAACACTCTGGTGTTAAGCAGACTAAAACTTGACATGTCATCATATGCACTAGCATTTCATCTGAGTTGATAACCTAAGTATGCATTCACTAAAAACAAGTTTAATTCATCATGCTTGTGCTTAGTTGCTAAGAAGTGCTTAAGTTTGAAACCCTAGTTTATGTTTTCTTGTGGTGAATAATGCTTTTATGCTATATAAGGGTATTTCGGTAATTTCTTTTATAGTAATGGAATTTTGGACCAAACCTTGGTATTATGTCTCAAAGGTGTTTTGGGATCATGTTTCAAGTCACCATTGAGGTATAATTCAAATTTGGTTAAAATTCAGTTAAAAAGTTTAATTAATTTGGAAATCCTGTTTTATCCCCTTTTCTTATCAATCAAAATCTAAAAAGAATTTGAGTATGCTTCAAAAAGCAAAGTTACTCCATTTTTGATAAGGATCAACTTTGATGTATAAAGTTTTTCAAGTTCTGATATGAAATCAAAAGTAATTGTGAAAATACCCTTTTGTCCTTTTTGTCCCCTTTTGATTTGCAAACCCTAATTCAAAATCTAAGCATATTCTGCATATGTTGCAAAAATAAAAGATTTTTAGTATTAAATTCTGAGCATTTGATATTTTAACATATTTTCAACTTATATTCAAAAATCCAAAGTAATTTTAAATTTTCCGAAAGGGTATAAAGGAGAAGGGGGGGATAAGTTCAGTCTCCTGTTCATGGCGGTGAGAAGCTGAGCTTTGATCGGTGTTGCCGGCGCGATAGGCATCGTTCTCTCTCGAATGAGCCCGCACCCATCTCCGTGGCGATGTCAAGCAGCTGCTGGCGCTCTCCCTCGCGTCGTGGCGCCTCCTCCTGCGCTCGTCGTCGCCATTTTGCCACCAAGGCGCCGACGGGAACAATCCTAACTCAATCCCAAATTCACCGCACCCAAGCGTCCTCATCCTAATTGCCCGCGGTTATAGCCTCCCTACCTCCTTGCGCATCTCCAGAACCCATCCATTCGACATCTACTGCCTCAGAGAGCTCGAGCTCGCCGTTTTTCTTCCCGCCGGGCGAAATCGCCGCCGAGCTCGACCTCGTCGTGGTCAGCCCAACCGGGTACTCCTCTACTCTCCCTGTCTCATGTTTCCGTTTCATCTTGACCCCAGAGTACTCATCGGCTCAATGGTTCTCTGTTTGATGCTCAGGTCTCGCCGGAACATTGCTTTCTTCGCCTGAGTTTGCCGCCGCGAACCACTGCTCCGTGGACCTTGCCTTCTCGTTCCTCCTCCGCTCGAACCAACTACACAGGCAGTAGCAGGGTAAGCTACTGGAGCTTCCTTGCCCCTCCATTCTTCTGTTGCTAGCCTAGGTTCGCCGGAACAGCTCCGCCGCGGTTCGGTCCGTCGCCGTGCGTGGCCAGACCTCTCTGGAGTGGTAGCGTTTGGGGTTAGGGGCTCTATCGGCCGCGGGTGACTCGCCGGTGTTGGTGCTCGCGTCCGTTAGGTCTCTACTGGCCGGAGTTGGCCGGCGTAAGGCTCGCCGGCGCTCGGTGCGCCGCCGTCCGCTCAGGCCAGGGTCGGGGACCTCGCGTTTGTAAAGACGATAAATATCAGGGTGTTGGTTGCAAAGTCCGTGACTCAGGTGAATAGCGCTCTGGACTGCGGGTTGTTTCTTTAGAAGCCGAAGGGCTTTTCTGCAAAAGCACCGAGGCGCGCGGGCGGGAGCCAGGCCGGGCCTGTCTTCGCGTGCGCTGGGCCGCCTGGACTGGGCCGAAAGCCCAGTTAGGCTTAGATTGGAGTTTTTCTTTTTATGTCTTTATGCACAGTAGTTAGTTTTGTTATTTTTGCTATAATTTTTCTATAGCTCTATTAATTGTGAAATTTGACATGTAAGATGATAGCATGTCTGTGCTAATATAAAAATTATAAAACTTGTGTTTTGAATAGTTTTACTATGACAATTAAATCTGTACTTTAATTAATAAATGCAACTTTGATGAATTATGTGATTTTTTGTGTTTCTCCAAAAATCATGAAATTTGACATGTGAGTTTATGTCATTGATATCTACCTTCATGATTAATTTCAGCTCTGTTTGAATAATTATGATTTGTGTATAGATAAAGGGCTAATTAAAATGACTTGTAAAATAAATAGAAATTGTTGATCACTTTGGATTTGTGTGACTTTTGGAATTGTTTGACAACCAGTGGAAAACTAGCATGATTTGCTCCCTGGTTATGGATTCCTTTATGCAAATAACCTTTTATTGCTTGTTAGTTACCTAACCTTGCTTAATAGAGATAATAAAATTTGCTTAGTAATAATATATAGTTTAATAGCTAGTTTGGTTTTGTTGATTTGCAACTTTACCGTGATGAAAGATTGTACGAATAAATGTCTACAGCTTAGAAAATTTTCATCTTTACCATGATCATGTCATAAGCATCTCATTGATCATGCATATGCACTTCTACGTGTAGATCTCGTTTCGGAAGGACCTGATCCTCAGTGGATTTCTCCTGAGTGTGTGGATCCTTCTAGCTTTTCAGAATCTCTGGACTTCGCTGATCAACAAGGCAAGCCCCGGACATTAAATCTATCCTTGCATTTTATAAAGTTATTTATATCACTTGAGTTAATATGATGCATTAAGTGAATAGGAGTTGAGTGAACCCTGTTTGATGCATTACCAATCTTGATGATTCCAATACTTAACCTTGATACCCGTTTTATGAAAATGCTTAGTATGCTTAGCCATGCTTTACTACTTTATTATAGTAGGTGCTTTTAAAAATGGTTGCTATGTTATGGAAATCATGAATCTTGAGATAACATGATAACGATAGTAACTTGCATCAAGAGTGGAGTCTTGTTGTAAGGTTACTCAACATAGGACCTTATCGTTGTTGGCCTGCTGTGATTGAGACCTTTGAGTACAGCCCACATGCGGTGGTAAGCCTCGTCTATAGCTATTCTGATACTTGAGAACGGCCAACCGCGTACTGGGAGTGGAGAGATGGCGGGAGTAGCGTGTACCCTCGGGGCTATGAGATAGTCGGGTTCGAGGTGTACTGTACTCGCTGGACCCGTTCTTGTATGGGAGGATCTATAGATAGGGTTGACATATGCAAGATTAAGATCTACAAATGACGTGTGGTACTGAATCCCCAGCTGGGTTTAAACGATTCGAATCGCCGTGTTTCCTCGGATATGGAGCCTCAATCCATTGACCCGCACCGTAGTAATGAATGGAATCTTTATGAAATGAGAATGAAAGATGTGGTATGCTTATGAAAGTTTGAGAATCTTTGGAGAGTTATAAAGTTTAATCTTGAGTTAAAATTTGAAAATAGGCTTTTCTATTAGTAAGCTTTTATGCAAAAGAAATGTTTTGATCTTACTAAAGCCTTACCTTGAATCCCTATAGCCTTCATACCTGAGTCTTCTCCTCTTTTCTAGACGGGTAAGTCTTGTTGAGTACTTTTGTACTCAAGGTTTGTTAACCTTTGTTGCAGGTGAGTTCATTGATCATCCTTTTGGTGGTCAATGTTTCTTCACTCTTGTGGAGGAGAGTGATAATGACTCTGATGTTTGACCTTGGGCAAGTAACAAAAGTTGTGTGGTATATGTAATATAAAGTTCCGAACCTTTTATGTATCAAATACATTATGGATTGTAAACTTTTAAACCTAAGTTTCGATCTATATTATATACTCTTTCCGCTTTACTCTAATTTATCTTATCTATAAAACTGTTGTAATACTGTGATGCTTGACGAGGGAATTCCTGAAAAGAATGTAACGTGGACGATTCGGGTTTCCCGAGGACACCCGACAGATCTCTTAAGTCATTTGGAACTCGTGCACGCCAATCAGAAGTCTTTAGGACAATGATGGGTGCAAGTGGGCCACTTAATTCAGGAGGTTCTGCCACAGCCAGCTGGACCTTAACACCATGAACCTTCACAGTAAGTTGGGCTGGCCTTCATGAAGCAGCCCAAGTCTAGACGTGAGGGTACCTGGGTTTATACCCCCACAGCTAGTCCCCGAGCACATTGAATCTTGGAATGGTGAAAAAAGATCTTGACAGCATCTCCGAACAGCTTCATCCATACTTCAAAACCTGATCTCCGACCAGGTTATGTTCTGTTGACTGCCATATCATGAACCCACAAGATGCGATGTGCTCTTAAGAAAGAAAAAACGACTTCTGGGAGTCTGGTGAAGTGTGCCCACTTTATGGTTACACAACAGTAACAATCATCCAGTCATGAGGTCGATCATGTTGAAAGTTACCTGCATACTCACCGCCCAGGTGAAGTGTGCCCACTTAGTCCCCGAGCTTGGCAACAGATGACTCGGTCATGTGATGCCAAGGTCAGAAAATAAAGGCAAAAATAAAAACATACATGCGCGACCAAGCGCCATGTATACACGGTATTCCTCGAGCTTGGTAATAGATGACTCAGTCATGTGATGCTAAGGTCAGAAAATAAAGGCAAAAATAAAAACATACATGCGCGACCAAGCGCCATGTATACACGGTAGTCCCCAAGCTTGGTAATAGATGACTCAGTCATGTGATGCCAAGGTCAAAAAATAAACTGTGTGCCCGTGACAAAGTAACAACACCATGTGCCCTGAGATGCGGACAAAACCGTCAGCTTTTTATTGTCACGCTTTCCTGTAAAGTGTACCTTTCCTATCCTTTCTTTAACTTTTACCGTACACCGTCACATAAAGTATCCTTTACTCTATTGAACATGTGACATGATATGATCTGCCTTAGTGGTGATCCATGGGCTTGCACATCTCAACTACGGCTGATAGAACTTAAAACCAGCAATAAGTGACTGACAACCGTTTCATCTGAATGTATTAATGACTTTTGTTGTTTTCCGCAACTGCAAGTTTTATCGTTGTCCTCTTGAAGTTCGTATGAGAATCAAATCCATTACCAATAGCAGACTTCACATGTGACACGGTACCTAGGTTGAATTATTGATCCTTCAATCGCTTTTATTCATGGACAATGTCTATAGACCAAGAAGAAGCCGCTTATAAATATCCTGCCTGAAGAGCGGAGAACGCACACCTTCTTGAGCATATGACTTCCCTTAGCTCCATGAATATTACAATATCTTTAGTCGAGATGGCCGATCCCCCAGATATCTTCCTTCTTTAAGATAAATGAGGTGTCCAGAAGAACTCTTGTGAATGGATCATCCGTTAGGATGGTTTCTAAGTGGTCACTAGCAGAGGGGTACAGAGGTGCGCCTAGAAGAACTCTTGTGACTACCACCCGAAAATAACCTTGGAGTCACAGGTTGTCAAAAGGGGGGCGAGGGTGATGGTCTTGCCCGGAGCTCCTTGAGCATTTGGGCGGTGCATAAGACCCACCTTGGGACGAACTGAAAAGGCTCATGTGTCTACCCAAGGTTCTGTATCTGCTTTACTACATCTCACTGATCCCGAATCTTGATGCATTATGCATCAAGGTTCTGTACCTTGATTGTACTAGAGTAACGTTTTACATCCTGATTGTATTTGTACGGGTAATTGTTGTATGTCAAGATATTTCCATGTATCTCCGTTATAATTTTTGTAACTGGTTATCTGACCAGTCCCCAGCTTTGCTGACAAAACTGACAAAGCAGCCGACCGGTCCCCAGTATGACTGGTAGAACTGGTCCGAAGCCGGCGCAGCTCTGCCACGTGAGTACCTATAACTGGTCCTCTGACCAGTCCCCAGCTTTGCTGAGAAGGCTGGCGAAGAAGCCGACCAGTCCCAGTATAGCTGGTGGAGCTGGTCGTGAAGCCAACGCAGCTCTGCCACGTGTGTGCCCGTAACTAGTCCGCTGACCAGTCCTCAGCTTTGCTGAGAAGGCTGGCGAAGAAGCCGACAGTCCCCAGTATGGCTGGTGGAGCTGGTCGTGAAGCCTACGCAGCTCTGCCACGTGTGTGTCTGTAACTGGTCATCTGACCAGTCCCCAGCTTTGCTGAGAAGGCTGGCGAAGAAGCCAACCAGTCCCTAGTATGACTGGTGGAGCTGGTCCTGAAGCCAACGCAGCTCTGCCACATGTGTGCCTGTAACTGGTCATCTGACCAGTCCCCAGCTTTGCTGAGAAGGCTGGCGAAGAAGTCGACCAGTCCCCAGTATGACTTGTGGAGCTGGTCCTGAAGCCAAAGCAGCTCTACCATATGTGTGCCTGTAACTGGTCATCTGACCAGTCCCCAGTTTTGCTGAGACGGCTGGCGAAGAAGTCGACCAGTCCCCAGTATGACTAGTGGAGCTGGTCCTGAAGCCAACGCAGCTCTGCCACGTGTGTGCCTATAACTGGTCATCTGACCAGTCCCTAGCTTTGCTGAGAAGGCTGGCGCTTGTTATTAATATTGTTTTGAAAGGAGGAAAAAATTTATTGATTCATAGAAGGCTTATCTCTTGGGCCGGTAAAATGGGTCGTAATGATTGTTATCGTACGAATAGCCTTTTACGCGGCGAATGAAAATCCCGAAGGGTCGCGCAGTAGGTTATAAAGACAAACGCCGCATAGTCAACACTTACCCTGACCGTTGCCATTCCCCATTTCCTTGCCTCCCACCAAATCTTTGCACTGTAGCCCTAGATCCAGAACAGCCGAGTCGACGGCAAAGCTTGCACTTTTCCGGCGAATCTGATGGCGCGGAAGACAAGAAAATCTGCGGCGGTGACGGCTGTCAGATTGGATCAGGAATGGGTTTCGTCCAGGAGCACGGAGGAGAGTATCGGCCGTCTTGCCGTCGGCGGTCTTCTGCCGGACAAGGCGACCGGCGGGTGGAGAGCACCGACTGGTGAGACTTATCCTCAACCCAATGCTGATGAGATAGTTGTCTTCGAAGATTATTTCATTAGAGGATTTGGTTTGTCGTGCCATGCGTTCCTCCGTGGATTGCTCGATTTTTGGGGGATTGGTCTTTGTAATCTCGGCCCCAATTCCATCCTGTCTATATCCATTTTCATTCACCTGTGTGAGGCGTTTCTCGGAATATAGCCGCACTTCAATTTGTTTCGCTACTTCTTCCAACTGAAGAAGAACAGTCGCGGATCACGCATTGCGGGTAGCGCATACATCCTGCTGCACGAGGGGATGGCGTCCAAGTACATCAACGTCCCTCTGCAGAGTAATGTTAGCGGCTGGCAAGAGAAGTGGTTCTACATGACGCAGTGCCAGATGCCCGCTTTAAGTTGTGACGTGGGGAAGGTAGTTGAATCGAGTTGGACCTGGTCGTCGAGGCCTTCCACAAGTGACATGGAGCAGGTCCAGGAGCTGCTTAGTTTAATGAGGGAGATGACTGTTGATGGAATCCAAATTATTGCCAATTTTATGCACCGTCGGGTACAGCCGTGCAAAGAAAGGGTGCATCCTGGCTTTGAATATGCTGGACAGCCTGACGCGACCCGTGAGTGCGCCGAAGATTTGGAATCTAAGGAGCTGGAGAGGCGTGTTCACATGGTGCTCCAATTCTCTGATTGGAAGGCACCAAAGAAGGTTACGCAACCATTCAGCCTGGCACGACCTGTTAAAGATGTGAGTTGCCTCTTAATTTGTTGTGCTGATTTTGCTTCGTTGCAGTGTTCAATATATCGGTCTGCGTTGTTTTGTAGGATCGCTCCAGTGTGTACGTCTCAGGCGTGCCGTTGGCCGAGTGGCCGGAAGGTGTCGACGCGAGGCTTCGAGCTGGCCGATCTCCGCACTCCCAAGCTGATGAAGCAACCGCTGAGGGTACGAGGAAAGATAAGGGTGCTGCGGACGCAACTAACCCGCGAGCTGCGAGAGCTGCGGGTAAGCGCGTGGCTTCTGGTCGTAGGGCTGCCACGAGGTCGTCGACGCAGGCTGAAGGCCCTTTGGAGATTCCTGGCGGTGCGGCTCCCAATACTTCCGGGTCCATTCGTGACTGGGATGATGATGATGATGATGAAGAGCCGCCAATGCCCAAATGCATCCGGGTCGAGGAGCCGACCAGGGCTGTTCGGACTTCACAAAAGCCCAAGGGGCTGAAGCTGAAGGGTGGTCTGCGGGTCAGCGACCTGTAAGTATTCAGCTGTCTTGGTCATGAGTTTATGGGTATTACCATGTTCTTGACTTCTCGTGCTTTGTTCATGTTAGTGATCCCGTGCCGGAGGTTGATGCCGTCGAAGATGACAGGGCCCCCGAGCCGACCAGTGCCCCGGATGCAGGGTCCGAGCAGGTTCGGGAGGGGCCACCCGTTGATGGAGCGCCGAATGAAGGAGGTGATGAGCAGCCGACGTCGAGCAGCGCTCAGGGGACCAGGTCAGGTAGTGGGAGGTCCCCCGACCAGGGGTTGCTGGATGGTCATGGGCCATCTGACTCAAGCCAAATACCCCTGGATGCTCCGCTTCCTCCTCCGGAGGCAAACGCGCTTGGCGCGGTTGGGCGTGCCACGGATCCCATGGGAGCTGCGGAAGTGCCGGTGGCACTAGAAGAGGATGTCGTAGATATTCCGCGGCCGCCGAGATCTCTAGAGCGGATAATCAGAGTGGCGCGCCAGTGAGCTGACGAGTGGGTGTTTCACGAGGAGAACACCGACAACCGTCCGATGAAGAGTTTTGATCAGATGCTTAGCCAGCTCCATAAATATGCACAGGTAATCCTCTGAAGGGTGTGATGCGATGAAGACAAGTCGCGTGAATACTGAAAGTTGAGTACTTACGTTTAATTTGCAGGGGTTGTCGGATTTATCGGTGGAGCGCCGCAAATGCTTCGAGTCCATCGGCCCTTTGCTTGATGCGAAGGAAAAACTTGAAGAGTCGTGCGCGAGATATCGAGCAGACCTTGACCATGCCCGGCAAATTGAGGTCGAACTGCGCGGAGCTTCAGATAGGCAGTCGTCTGAAATTGCGCGGCTTCGTCGTGAAAATGAGGGTGAGAACCAGAATCTATCGATATATTTGATGACTTGTGTTTGACGAATTTTGTTGGAACAGAGCTTGCTTCGCAGGTTGCTGTGGAAAAGCTCAAGGTACTGGATGGCGAGGCTATGGCTGCCAAGGAGAAAACACGAGCCGATGAGCTGGACAAAGAGCTTGATTGTGACCCTTTGAACCCTTTTTGTTTCGGTGCATATTGCTTTCTGGTTGTCTGTGACCGGTTGTCATTGCTGATTGTTGTAGGGAGATGTCGTTCCTGGCAAAATCAAATTGCGATGGTTTGCCAGGACGTGCAGACCTGGGAAGCGCGGTGCCACGCCATGGTTCAAGGGATTGCTCCAGTTCTGAATGTCGTATATGCGACTGGTCAGTCCGGAGGTCTTTTGCCTCGACCAGATGGTATGCTAGAGCAGTGTGCTGGATCATGGGCAGCCATGAAAAAATTTGTAGCTGATGCCGGCGAGCATGTTGCTGCATATGTCTTGGCTATTGCACGGTCCCATTATCCAGCGATCGACATGAAGAGGCTAGAAAGTGGCTTTCCTCGGAATACTTTGGAGGCCCAGGCGTCTGAGCTGAATGAACAATCCTGGGAAACGGCCATCACTCTCGTGAAGGACCTGGACCTGTTTGAGGAGCCTGGGGAGCCTAGCGCTCCATAGGACCATGAATGTATTAAGTTAGTTCTTGTAGACGACTAATCATTCCAGATTATCAAAAATTATGTTGTGTCTTGGTATGTTTTTACTTTTTTCTGTTGGCTGAAGTAGCGCGTGACAGAAAGAAGAAACGAAAACTTTGGACAAAAAAGACGATGATGTTTATTCATAGTATACTATGGGAGTACAGAGGTAGGTACATATCTTTTAATCCCCATGTAGCTATGCATAAAAACGTCGGAGCTGGTCGATATGCCAGGAGTTTGGGACGTCAGTCCCATTTAGGTCAGTTAACTTGTAAGAGGTAGGTCTTGTAACTTGTTTGACGAGGTAGGGGCCCTCCCAGTGAGATGAGAGTTTGTGCAGTCCGGCGGTATTTTGTATTCTTCGCAGAACCAGGTCTCCGACGGCAAAGAATCTTTCTTTGACGTTTCGGTTAAAGTATCATCGCAGCCCTTCGATGTATTTTGCGGTTCGGACGCACGAGTCCATTCTTCGTTCCTCAATGTAGTTGACTTCTAGTTCTCTGGCCTGGTTGGACCTGTCCTCGTCGTATTGCTCTACTTTGGGTGACCTGAACGCGATATCTGTTGGTAGGACTGCTTCAGCTCCGAATACCATATAGTACGGCGAAACGCCCGTGTTTCTGCTGGGTTGCGTTCGGAGGCCCCATACTACCGCTGGCAGTTCTTTCAACCATCGACCAGCCTTTTGGTCCTGGTCGTTGGCTTTGAATAACCTTTTCTTTAGTGCGTCGAGGATCATTCCATTTGCTCGCTCCACCTGGTCGTTGGCTCTTGGATGAGCTACGGAGACATACTTGACAACTATGCTTCTTTCGTCAAAAGTCTCAAAAATCCGAGCTGGTGAACGTTGAGTCGAGGTCGGTAATGATACAGTTAGGTAGACCAAAACGATGGATAACATCATCCAGCAGCTCTGCTGCCTTTTGGGCTGTAGATTTGACCAGTGGTTTGTACTCGATCCATTGAGAGAATTTGTCGATTATGACATAGATGTATCTGAAACCGCCTGGTGCTGCTTTGAATGGTCCGATCATGTCTAGACCCCAGCATGAAAATGGCCAAGACGCTGGTATGGCCTGGAGATCATGTGCCAGAACATGTATTTGTTTGGCAAAGAATTGGCACCCTTCGCAATACTTGACCAGCTTTTCTGCATATGCAACGGCAGAGAGCCAATTGAAACCTGCCCAGAATGATTTCCCGACCAGCGTTCGGGAAGCAGCATGGTTACCACATATGACGGCATGAATGTCTGCTAGAATACGAGTGCCTTCTTCTTGAGAAACACACTTCAGGAGTAGTTCTTCTTTTGCATTTTTGCGCATAAGCTTTCCTTCTACCAAAATGTACTGCTTACTGCGCCGAATGAGTCGTTCGGCTTCAATCTTATCCTGAGGAACATCCGCCCTAGTGAGATACCGTATAAACTGCTCCCTCCAATCGTCAACTGTTTGCTGAACCAAGGTGATTGTCTGGTCAGCCGGGGCCTGTTTGGCAGTCCCTAATGTTTCCTGCTCGATGGATGGCTTGACCAGGTCCTAGACAAACACGCCGTGAGGGATCTGCGCCCTGGATGAACCTATTTTGGAGAGAGCGTCGGCGGCTTGATTGTTGGCTCTTACTACGTGCTGGAATTGAAGACCATAAAACCTGCCCTCGAGTTTTCTTATCTGGGCGACGTAGGCGTCCATCTTCTCGTTGGTGGCATCCCAGTCTTTGTTAACTTGGTTTATTACTAGAGCAGAAACGCCGAAGACCTCTAGCCTTTTAACTCCGAGCTCGATCGCGATCCGAAGGCCGTGCAGGCAGGCTTCGTATTCGGCTGCATTGTTGGATGCCCTAAAATGGATCCGGAGGACATAGCTCAGCTTGTCTCTGGAAGGTGAGATAAAGTGTACTCCAGCTCCTGCGCCCTCGAGATTCAATGATCCGTCAAAGTACATTATCCAATGCTCGGTACTGGTCGGATGGACTGGTGTAGTCATATCGGTCCATTCGACCACGAAATCAACGAGCGCTTGAGACTTAATGGAGGTACGACTGCGAAACTCGAGGGAGAAGGGGGCTAGTTCCAGAGCCCATTTTATTATACGACCATTGGCATCCTTGTTGCGCAAAATATCTCCTAGTGGATACTCAGTAACCACCGCGATGGGATAGTAGTCAAAATAGTGTCGTAGTTTGCGAGATGTGATTAGTATTGCATATAACAGTTTTTGCACCTGGGGGTACCTTGATTTTGAGTCGTTGAGTACTTCGCTGATGTAATAGACCGGACGTTGCACCTTGTAGGCTTGCCCTTATTCTTCGCGCTCCACGACCACGACGGTACTTACAACTCGATCAGTAGCCGCTATATAAATGAGTAGGGTTTCACCGTCCCTTGGTGCGGCTAGCAAGGGTGGTGTTGTTAGAAGCTGCTTGAGTTCTTGAAAGGCGACATCAGCGTCTTTGGACCACTCAAACTTCTCGGAAGCTTTGAGTAACCTAAAAAATGGGAGGCCTTTTTCTCTGAGACGCGAGATGTAGCGACTTAGAGCAGCCATACATCCGGTCAACTTCTGGACATCTTTTACACTTTTTGGAGGTTTCATCCTTAGGACAGCTTGGATTTTTTCCGGATTTGGCCTCAGGCTGTCTTTACTTACTATATTGCCTAGCAGGATGCCGAAAGGGACCCCGAAAGTACACTTTTTAGGGTTGAGTTTCCACCGGAATTTGTTTACAGCCGCAAAAGTTGCGCGTAGATCATCTACTAATGTAGGGGCAAGCTTTGTTTTTACAACAATATCATCAACGTAAGCTGCTACGAGCTCTACTCGAATTTCCTCATCTAAGCATTTCTGTATCGCCCTTTGGTATGTGGCCCCCGCATTTTTGAGACCGAAGGACATCATTGTGTAGCAATATGTCCCAAAGGGGGTGATGAACGATGTTTTGGGCTGATCTTCTTCTCTCAGAGAAATTTGGTGGTATCCGGAATAGCAATCCGGAATAGCTCGCATCCAGCCGTGGAGTCGACGAGTTCGGCGATGCGGGGCAAAGCAAAGGAGTCTTTAGGAAAGTGTTTGTTAAGATCGGTATAATCAACGCACATTCTCCATTCTTTATTCTTCTTTTATACTAAAACCGGGTTGGCAAGCCACTCCGGATGATACACTTCTTTTATAAATCCGGCGGCTAAAAGCCGGGTGATTTCTACCCTAATAGCCTCCTTTTTGTCGCGAGTGAACCGTCGTAACTTCTGCTTGATTGTCTTGGCGGTCTTCGAAACATCTAAGGAGTGCTCGACCAGCTCTCAAGGTACACCGGGCATGTCCGCAGGTTTCCACACGAAAACGCTTACGTTCTCCCTCAGGAAGCTGACGAGCGCGTCTTCCTATTTGGGGTCGAGGTCGACCCCAATGCGTGCCGTTTTGCTTGCATCTCCTTTGATCAGCTCCACCTCCTTGAAATCCTTGCTTCTGGTCGCCGCGCGCTTAGCTTCCTTGACTGGGATAGACTGGTCCTCTGGAGCCACTTTCACCGCGTCCACGCGTGTCTCCTCCATGCGGATTGAGAGGTCATGAGCTTAGGCAGTAGCGAAACTTTCCTTTTCACATTCATATGTCGTGGAGATGCTTCCCTTTATGCTTAAGACGTCGTTCTCAGATGGCATTTTCAGCAGTAAGTATGTGTAGTGCGGAACCGCCATGAACTTTGTCAGGGCCGGTTGACCTAATAGTGCGTGATAAGACCCTTCAAAGTCTGCTACGATAAAATTAACGTAGCAGATGCAGTGGCGTTCCTTTGTGCCAAACTGGACTGGTAGAGTGATTTGTCCCAAAGGCTGGGAAGCTTGGGACGGAAGGATGCCCCAGAGAGGAGCATCATAGGGTTCCAGGTCACTTGACTTGATGTCGAGCTCTGGCAGCGCGTCCTTGAATAATATGTCAAGGGCGCTGCCACCGTCGATCAACAATCTTTCGAACCGTACCCCATCAATAGTCGGGTCAACGACAAGCGGGAAACGACCAGGTTCAAGAACCCTGGCCCACTGATCAGCTCTGCTGAAAGAAATTTCCTGGTGTGACCAGGCCAAGTAGTTGGGGTCTGATATCCTCTCGTCGACTCGGTCGACGGAGTAAACTGCACACTCGATTAGCTTGCGTACTCTTTTATCAGCCAGGATTGCCTTCCCGCCGAATATGGTTCGCACAGACTTTTCAGCTTCTCTGAAGCCTCCGTGCTTCAGGTTCCGTCTTGGGTCCTGGTCGTCTTCATCATCTTCTGTAGGACCTTTTCCCTCGCGTCGCTTCGGAGGGTCGTCTTCAGTGTCGGGGCGTTGTTTCTTCGAGCCATTGCGAAATATGGCTTTAAATCCCCTGCACTCCTCCATTGTGTGTCCTACGCTAGGGTGCGCCGGGCAATCTTGCTTTAGGATCTTGGAGTACGCTGAATCATAATTGCGCTTGCCTCCGGCCTTGGTGTTATTAACTTCATTCCCCGGTGCTCGACCGGGGTTTGGCTGTCTTCTTCTTTCATCTCGGCTGCCGAACCTTCGGTTAGGGCGGCGATTATCCCTGAACCTTTCGTGATGATCGTTGTGGGCTTCGTCACGCCGGTGGCCACGGTATTCATTTCGCTGGCGATCATCGTGCCGAGGCCTCTGGTCTCAGCGATCGTCCACAAGTTGTGTGTTATATTCTTCCGCCCGAGCCCAGCTCTGGGCTATATTAAGTAGTTCTTCGACCGTTCTTGGTTCCTTGCGCAGTAGCTTATTCCTGAGCCCTTCATGGTGATGTAATCCTCTGATGAAAGCTGAGATAGATTCGTCATCAGTGACGTTGGCTACCTAGATTCGGGCATCGGAGAAACGACGGATGTATTCACGTAACAGTTCGCCAGGGCGGTCTTTGACACGCTCGAGATCATATTTGCTGGCAGGCTGTTGACAAGTAGCTTTGAAGTTAGATATGAAGGCCTTTTTCAGGTCAGACCAACTGTCAATGGAATCAGAAGGGAGGCTCAGGAGCCACTGGCTTGCAGCTTGATTAAGGACCACGGGCAAGTAATTGGCCATGACATCTCCTCCTCCGCCGGCTGCCCGTACTGCCGTTTCATATAGCATAATCCACTAACGAGGATTTGCCTTTCCATCGTACGACCTCAGGTCATGGATCTTGAAGCTTCTTGGCCAGACGACAGACCAGAGCCTTCTCGTAAATTGTCTTGGGCCAGTGAGGGTCTGATCTAGGAGGTCGTGCTCGCGATCCCATGCGTTTCATCTTTCCATCTCTTGATGGAGCCTTGTGTCCTTAGAGCCCTCAATGTGGTTGCGTAGATCGGACTTTTCAGCGATGTGGTCGCGAAGGTCCCGGGGCCCAGCACTTGGATTATTCCTAGCATGCTGGTCGGCTCCATCATCTTGGCCGCCTCTGCGATTGTTGTGATCGTTGCAGTGGTTCTGATTACTGCTAGACTCTGGCCGAGGGTCCGGATCCCTGCGGCTTCTTCTAGATCCGGTGGGAGCGGCGTGAGATGGTCCTATCGCCTGGTCTTGGACTTGTACCACAGATGCCTTCAGATACGCTCCGAGCTGCTCGAGCTAAGGTGTCACCAGGAGATTCTCGACCAGGTTCATTGCCATGGCGAGATTAGCTTGAGGCGTTCTGTGGACCTGACAGTTATCACACATGTCGAATGCGTCATCGAGGTTGCGTTGTATGCGCTGTCCACCATTAGCCTCAGCTACTCTTCGAGTAGCTCTGTCAGCGTTTCTGGCTAAACGCTGAGATTTGGCCTCATCTGTTTCCCCGTCTACTGCCGGCTCATCATGACTGATGGCGAATACCGAGCCCCCGTAGCGAGGTAGGGGCCCGAAACCTAGAGGATAATCCGGCGTCCGGTTTGGTGAGTTGGACCTGGTCGATCCGGCGCTTGATGCAGAAGCGGAGGTTAAAACTGCCATGCAGACGTTGGCGCCAGATTGCTTAGAGCTGGACGACTGTTTACCCAGAGTACGCCGGTTCTTGGGACGGCTATGGAAGAGTCCCCTAACTTGTTCTTCATATATCAAGGCCGAGTTTGTCAATCCATGAGGAAAGACAGGAGCAAAAAAGTTATGTTTCGTCCTGCTCGGTTTAGGCTCCCGGGGAGGGCGAAACAGGGCAGAGCGACCCGCAGGGGTGGAAGTAATGACCAGACCGGTTTGGAGTTGTGCGTGTCTCCTAGCACGAGCCAGTCGTCGAGGTTGTTGCCACTCTCCTTCGTGTTGAGGTGAACGATCTCCGATCGAGTCTGCCAAAGCGAGGGTTTCGGCGATGCCTGCCGTGACCTGATCGATGAATTCGATCAGGTCGGAGTTGTCGATGCACCGCCCTTGGTAGTGGGGAAGCGCCATTTTATTCGGAGGCTCCGATCTTGACGTCGGTGCTCCCAGTAGCTGAGGTGCTTGGGGCGTCTCCATGCTTCCGTCGACTAGGTCACCTCCGGTGACCCACGAAAAAGACCCGACGGTGAACGTCAAGCCTACCAGAAGATCCATGGAAACTGGGAAAGAAACCGTTTGAGCCGTCATGACGTTCGCACGCACACTCCCCACGGTGGGCGCCAGCTGTCGACGAAATATGGTCGATAGCCCACCTAGGGGTATGCCCAAGGTGGTAGATTAGTGGGGAAGGCGCGTGGAACAACGATCCGAACGTGACACAAGAACGAATCTAGATGAACACCAAGGTTTATCCAGGTTCGGGCCGCCGAGTTTAGCGTAATACCCTACGTCCTGCGTCGAGTTGTCTACTCTGTATATTGATCAATGTGTTTTTTAGAGGGGTCCCTGCTCGCCTTATATAGCCACGGGGAGCAGGGTTACAGATCTTTAGAAGATCGGGTCTCATGATACAATAAGGAAACTTAGTCGATTACAAGTCCATATCGTGAAGGACACGATATCTTTCCTAACCGACTACGCTTCCTTGCTCTCCGACCCTGAGGAGGCTCCCGTGCCGTCATCCGACCAGCTGGGCCGCCTGCCCGACCAGCTGGGCCTTAACGCCACGAACCTTCACAGTAAGTTGGGCCGGCCTTCATGAAGCAGCCCAAGTCTAGCCGTGAGGGTACCTGGGTTTATACCCCCACAAGGACCGAAATGGCGACTAGAGGGGGGGTGAATGGGAGCCTCAAATTTCTTCTCGAGAAATCAAGGGCCCTTGTCCCAGAAAATCACCCCAAAAGACAATGACTCAAGCGAGCGGTAAGTTCACAACCTACAAGTAGGTGGATACCCTAGGAGATGTCCTAGAGGTACAGCAGAACTACCAGAGAAAGTCGAAAACCAAACGCCAAAACCACGGAAGAAACTGCGGATGAAAACACGCAGATCAGCACTGACCGGGCTCACAGGTGCGTCCGATCAGCAGGGACTGGACGCGTCCGGTCATGCAAAGTCCCTTCTGGAACCTTATTGTGTTGGACCGGACTCTACAGGTCAGAGTGTTCGGTCACAACAACAACACAAGTGTTCGGTCGCACTGCCTGATGAACAGTGCAAGCAGCGCGTCTGGTCACGCGATCACAGTGTGTCCGGTCAGGTTTGCACAGACTGAACCACACTGCGTTCAACGACCGGACCCACTGGGTCAGCGTCCGGTGAGTTCGTGACTAGAGTCCTGTCACCCCAAAACAGCCATGTTCGTCCACCGATTCGACTCGATCTCCCTCAAATCGAAAGCTCTAAGGCTCAAACTTGGTGAGGGGAGTCACAAGGAGGCTAGTGAGCTACTCTTAGGAGATCATGGCTTGAACCTAACTCCAAATTAGAGAATCGAAGAAATCCGGGGTAAGCAAACAAGACTTGATCCAAAACTAAAATCACTCGAACTACTAACTCGTGAGGTTAGAGAGGAATTCCTTCGGTGGAAAGAAAGAACTCACGACCTAGCACGATCTAGTTCAAACAAAATCGAAAACCATCTCTCGGAGAGGGAGAACGAGGCAAATCTCTGAGAAGGCAAAAACTGAAACGCGAGGAACACAACACCAAAACGCGAATCGATCTCAATTTCAGCTATAACTTCTCCCCACGAGGAGACAACAGGATTATGGTCCCATTTCCTCAAAATCACAAGTACACAGAGGTATTGCAGTTCTCTCTGCGGATCACAGGCAGCAGGTGGAAGAAAACCTAGCAAGAGCTACGAGAATGAAATGATGCAAGGATGGAATGACAGGAGGGGTTGTCTCTCTATTTATAGCCTAATACACTTATTCCCCTTCTACCCCTAGATACATAGAGCGAACAGGCTAACCCTAGGGGTATTCCAGTCCAGCTCCGCCAACTCTTAATCTGACGGCCACGCGCCTTCCTCATCCTTCGCTTCGCCTCGACGCAAGCTCCAGGATGCCGCCATGTGTCGTCCCATCGACCGCTGCGCCTTCCTCACTGATAGCTTCGCCGCAACGCAAGCCTCTCAGCCCCACCACGCGTCAACCGTTCCTTTTGGAACCTCCCCCCTTGTTTTGAGGTCGAATCCGGGAAACATGTGTTCTCGGCTGAGTTTTGTGGCCCAAACTCAGAAACCCGCCAGCCTAGGTTTTGAGGCCCAAACCTGGAAAATCGTCCACCCCGAGTTTTGAGGCCCAAACTCGGAAACCGGCCACCCCGAGTTTTGAGGCCCAAACTCGGAAACCGTCAAGGGTAGTTTTTTGAGCCTCAACTACCAAACTCGCGCTGTAGACAGAGTGTGGTTTGCACACCCCGACCATCGACACCGATGTCGATGCATGTCCAGCCTCCACGCCGGGCACAACGCCTTCACCTTCCTATTTAACTCGGCCGATGGCACTTGCGCCGCACGCAAGCCCGTGTCTGACCTCCCACCAAGTGTCACGACGCCATCGTCTTCCTCCTGACTCAGACGATGCACCACACATCCCCATGTGCTCTTGCTCGCCAATGCCAAGTGACATCTACCATAGCTGGTCCTCTGGCATCCCGGTTCGTCGGTCCAAGCCTCACGTCCTCCCTTCACCGCTCCCGGTCCATCGGCATGGCTCGTTGAAGGGTCGAGATGGCGGACTAGAGGGGGGTGAATAGTCCTTTCTAAAATTAAACGTACCGGCTAACCGAAACAAATGCAGAATTAAAACTATCGATCTAGCCAAGACTACACCCCTCTACTTATACTCGATGACACCTTATAAAAGAACCTAAACAAAGAAAATAAGGTGTCGGGCTAGCTAGAGCTCACCTAATCAATCTAGCTTGCAAGGTCACACAAACCTATGCAACTAGTACTCTAATCGAACCTGGGAGCTCCTAATCAATCTAGTGATGCAAAGCGGACAAAGCCTAAGCTCACTAGCAATGCTCAATAATAAGGCTACACAAGCCAAATTAGAGAGCTCAACTTAGCTACACAAACTAAGCAATGTGACTAGTCAAGACTACAAGTCAACTAGTCACTCACGGGATCAACTTCTATGCTACACAAGCAAGGAAGGTAACTAGCAAGCTACACAAGCTAACTAATTACAAGGGCAACTATTAAGCTACACAAGCTAGATAGCTACACAAGAGCAACAACTAAACACTAGCACACATATGAGTAAGGAAATACAAGCTAGTGAATGGAGATAGCAAACCACCGAGGAGATGTAGACAAGGTTGACACAGTGATTTTATCCCGAGGTTCACTTGGTCGCCACCAAGCTAGTCTCCGATGAGGCAAGCCCAAGGTTGCCACCGATCCTCTCGCTAGTGGTGACCCTAAGTCACACTCTCCACGATGGAGTGCTCACCAAGAGCTTTAGCTTCGATCCGGCCGGACCACTTGGCGCTCTTCGCGCCTCTCTCAACTAGTGTTGCTCTTCACGATCCCCGCGGGGCGAGCACAATGCCCCTCACAAAGACTTCTCTGGAGCCACGCACAATCTTCACGCGGGCTTCACGATGGAGGCACAATCACCAAGCCGTCTAGGAGGTGGAAACCTCCAAGAGTAATAAGCACTACCGGTTTGCAACTGGATCACCTAGTGCCACTCGATGCAATCTCTCAATGCAACGCACTAGCGATCACTCACTCGCTATCGATTCGCACACCAGCAAGCACAAGGGAGTTAGAGGGCTCCCAAGCAAATCCACACAAGCGACATAGGCTCTAGAGTGCTCAGCCCCCAGCCCAAGGCCGGTTACCAACGCTATATATAGCCCCAAGGGATAACTAACTGTTATGCCCCTTCACTGGGCATCCTGCGCCACCATCGGACGCGCCAGTCGGGTCCATCGGACGCTGAGACCAGCGTCCGATGCACGGATGCTCGCCACGTGTCCCCCACTTTCAACTTCGGCTGAGCAATCCCAACGGCTATATTCCTTTGCGCCACGGATAAAGTGGCATCAGACGCGCTGATGCCTGACATCGGACGCTCTAATGCCTCTGCTCAAATTTGCGCAAGATTGCCCTCACATCGGACGCGCCGGACCCTTAGCATCGGACGCTATGGACCAGCGTCCGATGTCTTTGCAGAGAGCTCCCCGAGAGCCCCTGTGGACATCGGACGCGTTCGATGAACGCGCATTGGACGCACCTCAACGTCCTATGCATCCTCTGCAACAGACTTCATCTAGGGTTTGCCATCGGACGATCGGCCTAGCGTCTGATGCCCCTCGGACCAGCGTCCGATGCTCCTAGAGCACTGAAAGGATCAAGATGACCAAGAGGGGGGTGAATTGGGCTTTTCTAAAACTTCTTGCAAGAATTAAAACCTATCAAGCCCCAATTAACCCCCTAGTGCCTAGAAGTGTGTTTGACTAGAATCAACCGCACAAAAGACTATCGCTAAACCATTTCTACTCTAGCATGGCAATTCAACTTATGAAAGAACAACAAGTAAATGCAGAATTGAATTGCTCAAAGGTAAATGCGTAGTAAAGAGAGTAGAGATGACACGACGATCTTTTTGCTGAGATATCGAGGTGTCGGCACACACCCCTAGTCCTCGTTGGAGCACCAACACAAGGGTATCGCTCCGCCTTGATCCGCGTAAGGATCAAGTGCTCACTACGAGCTGATTCTTCGCCACTCCGGCCCGGTGAATCGCTCGCTACAGGTCACAACTTGACTTGGGTCATCCACAAAGCCTCCGGATGATCACCAAGCTCTTCGATCACCACCAAGCCGTCTAGGTGATGCCGATCACCAAGAGTAACAAGCTAGAACTCTCACTTGACCAACACAAGGCCAAAGAGATGGATGGATGCACACTTGCTACTCAATTCTCACTAGGAGGTGTCTAATTCTCTCAATTATCAAATCTCTCAACCTCACTAGGGCTCTTGCACTATCTCACACTCACAATGTGTCTCTCAGCAGATGGAAGTGGCAAGAACACTCAAATGGATGAGGAGCTGGAGTATTTATACTCCCCCAACCGGTCATCCAAAAACAACACACAACAGGCTTTCTGCGGGGGCATCGGAGGCTCCGATTCCTGTCATCGGAGGCTCCGGTGACCTCGACCAACGGTCGACTGTACAACCTGTCAGACTGTTTAAAGGAGCATCGGACGCTGGGCAGCATCCGATGCCTCCACATCGGAAGCATCCGATGCGGATTTACCCTCTCTGGAACCTTACTGGATGGCCATCGGATGCTGGCCCTCAGCATCCGATGCCAGCGTCCGATGCAACCCTCAGTTCACTCGCAAGTGAACAGTGGCACAGGAGCATCCGATGTGGCAACATCAGAGCCTTCGATGCCACGCACCAGACTAAACCCTAGTCGGGGTGAGCATCGGAGCCTCCGATGCCCACCTGGCACGCATCTGATGCCTATTACAAGGCCAAAACGAACTCGGATCACGACGCGGCCTTAACGACTTTTGTTCCTCTCGACATAAGGCATCTCTCTGAGCTACCTAGGGCTATGAAATAACAAGTGTGCACCGCACCTACCTCAATAGACTCATCTAGGTCAAGCTACTGATTCACGCTCCCCTTTATAGTACGGCCAAAGGAAAAACAAAGACCTAAGACTACCTAAGTGTCCTCCAACACCATATGACACTTAGCCTAGTCTACCACCGTCTTCGTCGTCCGTCCTTTGAAAACCGAAACGATATCCACCGCCAGGGGACATGAACTTCATATGCCCGTATCGTCACCATTACTGTGACCTAACTCAATCCCGTTTTGCAAAACACACGTTAGTCACAGTAATCTTGTGTTTCATCCAATCACCGAAACCCACTAGGGGCCAAGATACGTTCAATCTCCCCCTTTTTGGTGATTGATGACAACACGAGACGAGTATAGGTAGAAGAGGATTTTAAATCATGACATGTATGAACTTGCAATGAGTAAGAGAAAATGATTAGGGGCAAGCTCATACATATCATGCCATCATTCTGCACTCAACAAGATAGAGTGAATAGCAAGTGCAAGAGTAAAAGAGCTCATATACAACAAGTGAGAGTTCAGCACAAGTATTGAGCGAAACAAAATGACATGCCATATAATATATCATAGTGAGCACAAACATGTCACAAGGTCCATAGCACAAGTATATAACAAACCAAAGTGCCAGAAGATGTAATAAGTAAAGAGCGTATGAGGAACATAACACATCAAAAGACGCAAAAACCCTCTCACAACGCTCCCCCTATCGCTATACTCATCCACTCTCCCCCTTTGGCATCAAGCGCCAAACTAAGCGTCAGAGGGCGGAGGTGGTGCAAACGAGTCTGGTGCCGTCTCCGGAGTGCGCTGAGTAAACTCAAACTGCTGAAGATACTCCTTGGAGTCGGAAGATGAGACGCCGGTAGCCTGCTGACCCTCTGAAGCTGGAAGCTGCTGAGAAGCGGTCTGGGTCGGCTCTGGTTGCTGGACCGACTCTGTCTGCTCTGCATGTGCTGAAGCCGTCTCAGTCTCGGTAACGGTGACAGCCTGAGTGTCGGGGTGCGGAAGCTCGTGTATCGAGGTAACTCAGGCTGCACTGTCGTCGTGGTCTCTGACGGAACAAGCTTTGTCTGCTCTGAGGATGCGACGGAGCTCGGTAAGGTCTCTGTGGTGGAGGTCACAGGAGTCGTCGACGTCTGCACTGGATCCGGAAGATCTGGAGTGGGAAACCCAGTAAGCTCACTGAAAGTAGCTGACAGATCCCTGGTCACGGAGATAGTCATCACATAGAGGGACTCTGTCGGTCGCGGAGTGAAGCCGGTCTGCAGTGGACTAAAAAGAGGGGCCCCGCCTGGAGGAGTAGTGAAGCTCGTAAACTGAGAAGAGCTGGGGCCCGTGAGCGGCTGCTGAAACTGCGGTGGCTGTCCAAACTGCTGTGGAGGAACTGGTGGCTGCCACTGGATCTGGTGCTGGGGAGGGGGCTGCTGCCACTGCCACTGAGGAGGTCCGCTGGCTAGACGCTCCATGAAGCTAAGTGTCTGCTGCTGAAGTGCCATCATTTGTCTCTGCAGGGCATCGGAGCGCTCCTGAGCCTGCTGCTGTGCCAGGGCCTACTGCTGTGCCAAATGTTGCTGCTCCTGGGCTAAACGTTGTACGTCCTGTGTGACAGTCCGCTGCTGCTCCTCCATCCGTGCAAGAATAGGAAGGAGCGCTGGGTCGGAGGAGGCAGTACCAGACGGCCCGGCCTGTGAGTCATGTGCGCGAGGCTGGTAGTGGGGCGGGAGCTGGTAGTCCTCGTCCGAGCTGTCATTGGGGTCCTTTGCAACATAGGTGTCACCACCCTCGAGCGCTGCTAGCTCCTGCTCGGCGAGGGCCCGGACTGTCTCGTCCTGCTGCTGAGCTGACTCAGGAACCTCTGGTCTCTGGCGTGAACTAGACGGGGCCTGCTGCTCCTGCTGTCTACGATCCCGACCGTGTCCCAACAACTGACTCATGTTGTACTCGGGGAACACGGTCGCGGAACGGGTGAGAGACTCCGCTGGTCGGCTCCCTGTAGTGACAGCTACCTTCCAAAGAATGAAGGATATCCAATGAGCATATGGTAGCTGCCAACGGGCCTTGATGCCCTCTGCCACTGTGTCCTCTATCTCGCACAGAATAACGTCCCAGACATTGAACTCCTGCTGCCTGACCATATATGCTAGTAACCACAGCTGCAGGCGAGAAAGACCCTCTCTGAAGCCCACCCTGGGAAGTAAGGTCCGCCGAAGAATCGCGTTGAGGATCCGAGTCATAGGGGTGAGATCCCTAGGCGTGCGACTCGAACCCTCACCGAACGGCTCGGTGAAGCAGGGGCGAACCAGGTCTGTCGACGGCTGGGCGCCACCGTGAGGGCGGCGGGGTGGCTCGGTCCTGTCGTAGCACAAGTCGTGGATCCGGGTCTGTGAGCGTGTCAGTCCAAACCAACTCTAGATCTCAGAGGAAAACAGCCTGTAGTGCACACCCTCAAATGCAAACTCAATAGTGTCTCGGTCCGAGTGAACCCAAAGAGAAGCGTAGAACTGAAAAACCCAGTCCTCAACATACGAGCCAGACCGCCCCAGAAGGTCTGCCAAACCTGGTAGATAGGTGAGAATAGGGCGGATCTGTTCTCCGGCTGCGGTGACTACTGTCTCTAGTGGACAAACGCGCTGAGGACGTAATGAAATCCCTGCGTTCCTGTAGCCCTGGTAAAAATCCTCCTGTAGCACTGTATAGAACGCTGGTCCTGCGTGCTGCTGTCTCTCCCTCGGGAACCACTGGTCTACCGGGACGAGTCTGAGCGTCTGAATCTGAGAACAGGTGGCCGCCCGGAGGTCCAGTCGCGGGATCAGCGGGGCGCACGCCTCGACGGAGCGCGTGCTCCCCGCAGAGGGACATCGGGCCGGGGTGGCACCGCTATCCTGCGACGAGTGGACCGGCGTCGGGGAACCTCCTCAGGAACCTCCTCCTCTGCCTCGGCCTCTGCCTTTGCTGTCTCAGCCTCAGCTGCCTCGGCCTCTGTCTGGCCCTGCTGCGAGCTCTCGGGCTCCACACCCGGAGATGTGAACATCGTCCGGCGACCGGCAGCCATAAGCGTGCCAGTCAGGGAGTGGTGGAACCTCTCAACCTCCTCAACGGCTCTGCACTGGTCAGGGGACAATTGATCCTCAATCCTGAGTCCGCCCGTACGGCCTCCCTGCTCAGCACGCTCTGCGGCGGCGGCAACCTCTCAAGCCTAGTCTGCCTCCCGCTGCTCCCGAGTGCGCTTTCGGCGCGTGATCAGCTTCCCCTTCCCAGGCCGCTGACCGGAAGGAGAGGGACGGGGAGGAGAGTCCCCCGGTGTACCGCCAACGTTCTTGCAGCGCATAGCTGACAAGAACAGAGAAACTGACGCTGAAAGCTCTGAACAGCCGGTGAAAGACCCACTGACGCTGAAAACCCCGGGCAAACGGCTGACACGAAATCCGCTGACTAACTGACCAAAGACACCTCTTGTCACTGATCCACTGCCACGGTCACTTGCGAGGCTTGGCCTCAATCCTTACCCGCGGGCTTGGCCCCGGGTGAACTGTCACTGCCAACTGCCAACTGCCAACTGACTCGCTGCAAGATAGAGAGGGGATATATATAAGCATATACACTAGAGATGAGCGAGACCTATGGAAGCAAAGCAATGGAGATACGAGAGGAAATGGCTTTGCTACCTGACGATCGGATGAAACAACCCAAGAGCGAGGTAAGTCACTAACGTCCGGGAACCCACAAGTCAAGGCAAAGAGGACTGCACGAAAATTGAGTGCAAAAAAGGTTACAAACAGTGGAAAGGGCTATTGGGGCATTTCATCGAACACATGAAAGGCATGGACGATGGAGGAGGTAGGTGGTGCTCACTATGGGGATGTGTCGGCCGGGGAAACAGTCGCCAGAGAGGAGAAGACGCTCGGGGTTGAGGGGAGGAGCGCCGGCGAGTTGGAAGCGAGCGCCTGCGAGCTCCGACGAGCGCGGACGGGACTCCGGCGAGCACGGAGAGGAGCGAGCGCGCGCGGTGGTGGCGGTCAGGAGCGGCTGCGGGTGCGGATGAGTAAGGCGGCCGACGGCGAGGGCTCGGGTGGGGAGGGAAGGCGGCCGGCGAGCAAGCTAGGGTTAGGTCGTGCGGCTCGGCGGTGCGCTCAGAGTTGGGTGCGGGCGCGAGGAGGAAGAAGGCAGGGGAAGGTATGACACGTGGGTCCCATATGTTAATAGAAGAACAGACTGTGCCACTTAAAGGGGCATCAGACGCGCCGATGGATTTACATCGAATGCTCCGATGCCTGTCCAGAGAGATCCAGAACGGACAAAATTGCATCGGATGCATCCTTTGCGTTGGCATCGGATGTTGGGGAGCGTCCGATGGATCACCAGAGGCTCCGATGGTGACACATCGGATGCTGACAAAACACTGTTCCAGTCGGGGCTGTCTTCAGTGCAGGCATCGGATGCTGGGCTAGCTTCCGATGCAGCATCCGATGCTGCTTCCGATGCAGCATTTAGAGCAGTTCCGAAGTTCTCCGTTGCGGCTCCCTCTCCCAACCAAGTTTCAACTCAAATAAGAGGCAAATAAACACCAGTTGAAACCTGGTATGAGTATCCTCGCGTAAACCCTCAATTTTATAAATAGTTTGCCATAGGCTACATATCATTTTTAGGTAAAATAGGCGATAAAACCCGGGGAGACAACATGTGGCCACCAAAACTAGGGGTCTTAACCATTAGGAGCCTCAAATGCTCCCCCTAGCGGTGGACGAACACAGCGGTTGCTCAAAACTTAACCAAAAAGAACCGACAAAGCAACAATCATGCATATGCAATGCAATACGGAATTTGAATCTAGGTTGCTTGTCAAGTTTGCTCATGGGTAAGCTTCTTCACACGCTTTTTAGGGCGGTTATCTAAACCACGTCTGACAAGCCTATGAGCATAGCATAATTTAAACATGGCATATTATACAATGCAATGCAAAGACAACCCCCTTTCACCTTTTAACAAAGTTACTTAGATCAAGCACATAAAGGTCACTTCGCAATCTACAAAGAGTGTTTTCATCTACGGGTTTTGTGAAGATATCCGCCAATTGATCTTCGGTTCTAACTCACTCTAAGGATATGTCTTTCTTAGAAACATGGTCTCTAAGAAAGTGATGGCGAATATCTATGTGCTTGGTGCGAGAGTGTTGAACCGGGTTGTTAGCAAGCTTAACCGTGCTCTCATTGTCACACAACAAAGGTACCCTTTCTAGAACTACACCATAGTCTAAAAGGGTTTGTTTCATGTAAAGGATTTGTGCACAACAAGCACCCACGGCTATGTATTATGCCTCGGCGGTAGACAAGGCCACACTATTTTCCTTCTTCGAACTCCATGAAACTAGTGATCTCCCAAGCAAATGGCACCCTCCGAATGTGCTTTTTCTATCTACTTTGCAACCCGCGTAATCCAAATTGGAATACCCAACGAGTTGGAAGTTAGCTCCTTTGGGATACCAAAGGCCAATGCTTGGGGTGTGCTTTAGGTACCTAAGGATTATCTTCACCGCTATAAGATGTGATTCCCTAGGATCGGCTTGAAAGCGAGCACACATGCACACACCAAACATGATGTCGGGCCTAGATGCGGTCAAATATAACAAGCTACCAATCATAGAGCGGTAGAGAGTTTGATCAACCGGGTTACCTCCCACATCTAGGTTGAGATGTCCGTTTGTTGGCATTGGAGTCTTGGTAGGCTTGCAATCATCCATGTTGAAGCGCTTGAGGAGGTCTTTTGTATACTTCTCTTGAGATATGAAAGTCCCCTCCTTCAATTGCTTGACTTGGAAGCCTAGGAAGAATGTGAGCTCGCCAATCATGGAGATTTCGAACTCCTTCGACATCAAGTCACCAAATTCCTTGCAATAGTCTTCATTTGTTGACTCGAAGATGATATCATCAACGTAGACTTGACAAATGAAGATCTCTCCATCAAGCTTCTTGGTGAATAGTGTGGTGTCGACCCTCCCAATGGTGAAGCCCTTCTCAATGAGGAAGTCCCGGAGGCGCTCGTACCATGCTCTTGGGGCTTGCTTGAGCCCATATAGCGCCTTGGACAACCTATAAACATGATTAGGATATCTAGGGTCTTCAAACCCGGGAGGTTGATCAACATAGACTAGTTCATTTATGAAGCCATTTAAAAATGCACTTTTCACATCCATTTGATATAATTTAATGTCATGATGTGATGCATATGCAAGGAGGATACGAATGGCTTCGAGTCTTGCAACCGGTGCAAAGGTCTCTCCAAAATCCAAACCTTCAACTTGAGAGAACCCCTTTGCCACTAGCCTTGCCTTGTTTCTAACAACCTTGCCTTGATCATCTTGCTTGTTCCTAAACACCCATTTTGTTCCAATGACTCTTGTGCCTTTGGGTCGCTCTTCAAGTGTCCAAACTTGGTTGCGGGTGAAGTTGTTTAATTCTTCATGCATAGCATTCACCCAATCCGGATCACCTAGAGCTTCATCTACAATTGTAGGCTCAACAAGAGACACAAAGGAGTGATGTTCAATAAATAAAGCAAGTTTTTGAGATCGAGTCATTACACCCCTTGTTGGACTCCCTATGATGAGATCTTGAGGATGAGCTTGTAGTAGAGGAGTAGTCCTTCGATCAACCACTTGAGGGGCCGCTTGTGGAACATCAACATCTTGAGCTTGTACCACCATTTGATCATGGGAGACACGAGTATCTTCAAATGGATCCCTCCCATCTTTGTCATCATCATGTGGTACATTGGATGATGATGGCTTGTCAAGGACTTGCACATCATCATCATCATCTTTAGGCTTGATGGCTCCAACCGGCATGTTCTTCATTGCTTCCCTCAATGGTTCATCACTTACATCATCAAGATTTTCATGCTCTCCTTGAGAGCCATTAGATTCATCGAATTCCACATCATATGTTTCTTCTACCATCCCGGTGGCATGGTTGAATACTCGATATGCTTTGGACTTCAATGAGTAACCAACAAGAAAACCAATATCACATCGGCGTTGGAACTTCCCTAGGTGTTGGCACTTCTTGTAGATGTAGCATTTGCACCCAAACACTCTAAAGAATGATATATCCGGCTTCTTGTTGTTGAGTAGCTCATAGGGGGTCTTGCCAAGGAGACGATGGGGGAACAACCGGTTTGATGCATAGCAAGCGGTGTTGATTGCTTCTGCCCAAAATATTTTCGGTGTAGTGTACTCATCTAACATTGTCCTTGCTAGGGTGATTAGTGTCTGATTCTTCCTCTCAACTACCCCATTTTGTTGTGGTGTATATGTTGCGGAGACTTCATGCTTGATCCCAACTTCATCACAATATTCTTCAATGTGGGTGTTGTCGAACTCTCTTCCATTGTCACTTCTTATCTTCTTGATTTTCAAGTCAAACTCATTTTGGGCTCTCTTGGCAAACTTCTTGAATGAAGGGGTTGCTTCGGATTTGTCATGAAGAAAGAATACCCAAGTGTATCTCGAATAATCATCAACAATCACTAGGCAATAGAGATTTCCACCCAAGCTAGCATATGTAGTTGGCCCAAATAGATCCATGTGAAGTAGCTCCAACTCTCTTGATGTTGATACAAAGGCTTTGGTTGGATGAGTGTTTGCAACTTGCTTGCCGGCTTGACATGCACTACACAATTTGTCCTTCTCAAATTTGACATCCTTCAAGCCTCTAACAATAGCTTGTTGAGAGTGTTCATTCCCACATGAGCCAATCTTCTATGCCATAGCCAACCAAGTGATTGCTTAGTGAACAAACATGTCTTCAAGTTGGCATCTTCGGAGGTGAAATCCACTAGATAGAGATTGTTGTATCTAAAGCCTTTGAATATCACTTGTGTATCATATTTCTTGGTCACAACCACTTCTTTGTCGGTGAACAAACATTGAAAGCCAAGATCACATAGTTGCCCAACGGATAGCAAGTTGAAGCTCAATGATGCAACTAGAAGCACATTGGAGATGGTATGGTCATTTGATATTGCCACTTTGCCCAATCCCTTGACATTGCCCTTTGAGTTGTCACCAAATGTAATCTTTTCTTGGTCATTGACATTCTCTTCTAGTGAGGTGAACATCTGGGGGTCACCGGTCATATGTTGTGTGCAACCACTATCAATCACCCAATGAGATCCACCGGTCTTGTAGTTCACCTACACACACAAGAAATCAAGCTTGAGCTTTTGGGACCCAAACTTGTTGAGGTCCCTTAACCTTCTCAACTAGTGACTTTGCAACCCAAATTTTCTTTGGCCTATTCTTGTTAGGAGGCCCCATGAACATGACTTTCATCTTGCCACTAGAGTCTTGTCTAAGCATGTAGTGAGCATTGAAAGCAAAGGGCCTAGCATGCTTGGGCAAGGGTGTGGGTTTTGGCTCTTCACAATCATGAGCAAAGTGTCCTTCCTTTCCACACTCATAGCATCTCCCAATCTTCTTCTTCTTTGGCTTTATGATGCTCTTGCGTTGCTTCATCTTCTCTTCAAGGAAGCCAATGCCATTTCTATTGGTCTTCATTACGGTGTTCATGAGAAGCTCACTTTGAAGACATTGACCCTTGGTGAATTTCTTCAACCCGGTGGTGAGGTGCTCGTTCTCTTTATTGAGCTTGTCATTCTCTTGTTGGAGCTCTAATTGAGATGGTGTCATCTTGTAATCCCTCTCCATCTTCAATCTCTTGTTCTCTTCTTTTAACATGTCTAGCTCAAGTGACATGCTATAATCATCATCTTGGGTCTCAACAATGACTTGCTTTGTGGTTGCAAGCTTCTCTAGATCAACCTTGAGCTTTGCATTCTCATTCTTGATCTTGACATAATCATCATAGTGATCGGCCACAACCACATTCTTGCCCTTGCCACTAGCTCTTTGCTCATCATGCTCACTAACCAAGTCCTCACAAGATGTTGCTATGTCACACTTAACAACAAGGTTAGGAGCATCATGTGTCTCATGTGAAAGCATATCATAAGCGATGGTGAGAGTATCATAGTCAACTTTCACTTGAGTGTATTGTTCTTTGAGCAAGGCATAACTAGTGGTAAAATCACTATGCATCTTATCAAGTTTTTCATTTTTAGCTTTGAGCTCCTTATTAGAGGACTTGAGCTCCTTGATGGAAGATGACATAGTAGCAAGTTCATTTTTTAGCTCATCACTAGCATGTGTAGCATTGTTAAATTTTTCAACAAGAGCTTCATTGTCATGAACAAGCCTATCATTTTTAGCTCTAGTCTTTCTTATGATTTTAGAGTAGTTGTTTAGCAATTTAACAAGCTCATCATAAGAAGGTGCCTCAAATTCACCATCACTATCACTATCACTAGAGTCATCATCGCTTTGTACCTTCCGGTCACCTTTAGCCATAAGGCATAGGTGTGTAGATGATGATGACGACAGTGGTGGTGGTGGTGTAGAGGAGCCAATGACTAGAGCGGCCACCTTCTCCTTCTCATCATCACTATCTTCATTTGATGAGCCACCGGAGGAGTCAATGTCGGTGAGCCAATCACCAACAATGTAAGGCTTCCCACCTTTCTTGTGGTATTGCTTCTTCTTGCCATCCTTCTTCTTGTAGGGCTTCTCATTCTTCTTCTCATCTTCGCTAGATGAGTCATACTTCTTGCCCTTGTTCTTATTCTTGTAGCTCTCTTTCTTGGGCTTGGTGCATTGATGAGCAAGATGGCCAAGCTCACCGCAATTGTAGCAATCCATTTTGGAGATTGGCCTCCTCTTGCTACTTGTGAAGAACTTCATCTTTCTTGAGTCAAAGTTGACTCCATTCTTGTTAAGCTTCTTCAATATCTTGGTGGTCCTTCTCACCATGAGAGCGATGTTGGAATCATCCTCTTCATCACTTGAGCTCTCATGATGCACCTCAATAGCCTTGGACTTGCCCTTCTTGTCATGGCTAGCTTTGAAGGCCAAGTCCTTCTTCTTGTCGGTGGAGGAGCCACCACTTGGTGTGATGTGCATGTACATCTCATGCGCATTGATCTTTCCCAAGATTTGGGTTGGTGTAGCGGTGGAAAGATCACCTTGATGTAGCACCGTCACAATGTGTCCATACTTCTCAATTGGAAGGACACAAAGAATCTTCCTCACAACATCGGATGGTTGCATTTGTGTGAGGCCAAGTCCATTTAGCTCCTCTACAAGAACATTCAACCGTGAGTACATTTCATTTGCACTTTCATTAGCATGCATATCAAAAGAGTGAAGCTTTTGCATAACTAAATGATAGCGTTCCTCACGCTCACTCTTGGTTCCCTCATGGAGCGCACAAATGTTTTCCCATAGATCATGGGCATTTTTGTGGTTCCGAACACGGTTGAACACATCTTTGCAAATGCCTCTAAAAAGGATGTTTTTGGCTTTTGTATTCCATTTTTCATTTTCCTCCTCGTTAGGAGTAAGGCTTGTGCCTTCCTTGGGCTTGGCTAAGCCGGTGATCGCGGCATCGCGACATTTAACATCAACCGCTTCTAGGTACGACTCCATACGGATTTTCCAATATGGGAAGTCATCTCCCTCGAACATGGGAGGTGGTCCATCACCTCCGGACATCTTAACTCTAGGCGGTTAAGCCTAAATCGAGAGCACGAGGCTCCGATACCAATTGAAAGGATCAAGATGCCCAAGAGGGGGGTGAATTGGGCTTTTCTAAAACTTCTTGCTAGAATTAAAACCTATCAAGCCCCAACTAACCCCCTAGTGCCTAGAAGTGTGTTTGACTAGAATCAACCGCACAAAATACTATCGCTAAACCATTTCTACTCTAGCATGGCAATTCAACTTATGAAAGAACAACAAGTAAATGCGGAATTGAATTGCTCAAAGGTAAATGCGTAGTAAAGAGAGTAGAGATGACACGATGATCTTTTTGCCGAGGTATCGAGGTGTCGGCACACCCCCCTAGTCCTCGTTGGAGCACCCGCACAAGGGTATCATTCCCCCTTGATCCACGCAAGGATCAAGTGCTCACTACGAGCTGATTCTTCGCCACTCCGGCCCAGTGAATCGCTCGCTACCGGTCACAACTTGACTTGGGTCATCCACAAAGCCTCCGGATGATCACCAAGCTCTTCGATCACCACCAAGCTGTCTAGGTGATGCCGATCACCAAGAGTAACAAGCTATAACTCTCACTTGACCAACACAAGGCTAAAGAGATGGATGGATGCACACTTGCTACTCAATTCTCACTAGGAGGTGTCTAATTCTCTCAATTATCAAATCTCTCAACCTCACTATGGCTCTTGCACTATCTCACACTCACAATGTGTCTCTCAGCAGATGGAAGTGGCAAGAACACTCAAATGGATGAGGAGGTGGAGTATTTATACTCCCCCAACCGGTCATCCAAAAACAGCACACAACAGGCTTTCTGCGGGGGCATCGGAGGCTCCGATGCCTGTCATCGGAGGCTCCGGTGACCTCGACCAACGGTCGACTGTACAACTTGTCAGACTGTTTAAAGGAGCATTGGACGCTGGGCAGCATCTGATGCCTCCACATCGGAAGCATCCGATGTGGATTTACCCTCTCTGGAACCTTACTGGATGGCCATCGGATGCTGGCCCTCAGCATCCGATGCCAGCGTCCGATGCAACCCTCAGTTCACTCGCAAGTGAATAGTGGCACAGGAGCATCCGATGTGGCAACATCGGAGCCTCCGATGCCACGCACCAGACTAAACCCTAGTCGGGGTGAGCATCGGAGCCTCCGATGCCCACCTGGCCAGCATCCGATGCCTATTACAAGGCCAAAACGAACTCGGATCGCGACGCGGCCTTAACGACTTTTGTTCCTCTCGACATAAGGCATCTCTCTGAGCTACCTAGGGCTATGAAATACCAAGTGTGCACCACACCTACCTCAATAGACTCATCTAGGTCAATCTACTCATTCACGCTCCCCTTTATAGTACGGCCAAAGGAAAAACAAAGACCTATGACTACCTAAGTGTTCTCCAACACCATATGACACTCAGCCTATTCTACCACCGTCTTCGTCGTCCGTCCTTTGAAAACCGAAACGATATCCACTGTCAGGGGACATGAACTCCATATGCCCGTTTCGTCGCCATTACCGTGACCTAACTCAATCCCATTTCTGCAAAACACACGTTAGTCACAGTAATCTTGTGTTTCATCCTATCACCGAAACCCACTAGGGGCCAAGATGCGTTCAAGCACTACACTTCTCCTCAGAAAACTGTTGAATCCTGTCTCGCAAGCTTGGCAAGAGGGAGAGGGACTATACACTAGTTTCTCCCACTTCTCCATGCCTCCTTTCAACACAACTTCTTTTCAAAACTTCTCCTTTGCCAATGTGCCAACACCACCAAGAGAACATCATCATGTGTATGTGTGTTAGCATTTTCACAATCATTTTCAAAGCATTTTCACTTGCTCTCACAATGCCACTCAATCCTAGCAACATCGCAATGTTAGATCGCTCAAGTGGTACTAGATGACCGATATGCAAACAAGTTTGCTCCTCTTGATAGTACGGCCATCTATCCTAAACCCGGTCATAATCTTCTCTATACACCTATGACCGGTGAAAAGAAATTCCCTACAAATATACCTTTGCCTTGCGCATTCTATTCCATCTCCTTCGGTGTTGATGCAATACATGCACCAACCTATCTCATCAAAAGATATGATCCACTTCATATCATCACATGGCTTCCATGGTCCATAGATCTTGATCTCACTTGCTCATCACCATTGCTTCGGTCCTTCGGCGCCAAGTCTTGCTTAAGCCTCCCGACACTCGGTACCAACGGCTTCAAAGCCTCCAACTTGCCCTTCACCTTCGCAACCGGTTCATCAAGCCAAGTCTTTCCTTGATCTTCACCATCTTAGCCACATGACTCCATGTCATGTTTCATGTGCATTAAGCTCATGTGTGAGCCTTGCAACATCCTCCAAGCCATTTCCCCTCTATGGCATATGTTGCTCACACATGATCACTTGTGGACTAATCACCTGTGTAATTCACTTTAAACACATATTAGTCCACCTAAGTTGTCACTCAATTACCAAAACCAAACTAGGACCTTTCACTCGTCTCTACTTGACCTTCACCTCGCCATCGGCCACTGTCTCCGAGCTCCACAATTGCACATCAACACAGCCAAGAGACACATGTTGCCACTCACCCCTTCCGGTGAGCCTGTTGACCGATTGCTCATCACTCAGGAAAGGAACCATAAGGGCACATATCAACCTTGTGTTCGCAAACTAGTTGTTAGCCAACCATAGCTAATTCACACTGGTAGAGATCCAAAGCCCCTTTAGTCCCGGTTTTACCAACCGGGACTACCAATCCAACTGGGACTAAAGCTCACCCTCAAGACAAAAAATTATTTAAATCCTAAAGATCGCCCTTGTGCTTCGTGAGTTTTGAAGCCAGGACATCTCGTCTCATGTGTAACTTACTTACCAACTCAACTACACAACATATTTGACATAGTTCTCTCCTTTTTGAATTCACTCATGAGGGTCCTTTAGTCCCGGGTGAGAGACCTTTAGTCCGGGTTGGTGTTATCAACCGGGACTAAAGGGTCAACGCTCTTTAGTCAGGGTCAGGGGCACCAACTGGAACTAAAAACTGACTTTTATTCCTTGTTGGTAACCCGGCCCGGGACTAAAAGTCCTTTAGTCCCAAACACAAAAAATATCGGGACTAAAGCTCAAACCCGATGTGGATCAAAAGTCTATTCTCTACTAATACTGGTAGGCTAAATTTTCGCCCAAATAATAACTGGCAATGTGTATCAAACATGTCCTATTACACATGACTAGGATCAAGGTAAACAGGAAAAAATAAACATAACGACAAATAGAATTCTCGTTCAGATTTTTAACATAAATAGAAATGTGGAATCGCAAAACATTGCAAATTTTGTGTCACGAAGAAACTTTTCTTTGTTTAGAGGTTGTTTGTAAGGATGGTTTGTTTCTTGTGCTTTTCGCTCAAGGCAAAAGCAAAAACAAATAGCCACTGTTTAAATTGTCTTCTAATAAATAGATAGAAGTTACAAACCAAAAGTAGGTCTAGAGGTATTGCATATATTAGACATGTATGTGTTCAAAAGTTAATTTACGAAGACATGAGATTTTTCAAAAGCTTCCTTTCACATTAGTCTATAAAGGCCAAATTTTCATCAAAAAGCAAAAAGATCAAACAAACATCTCTTGAACATGTCACCAAACTCTTCATATATTTTTTTAAAAAAAACTCTTCACAAAATTCTTCATTTCTTGATACAAAGATTATGTCATCCACTTATACTTGGCACAAACAAAAAATCCTTTTTTGTGAAGAGGGTAGCGTCAACCATGTCCATATTGGAACCATTTGAGAGTAGAAATTAAAATCGCTCAACCTCTCACACCATGCTCTAGGTGTTTCCAATCCATACAATGTCTTGCTGAGCTTGTGCACATAGTTCGGTCTTTTGGTATCTTCAAATTTGGGTGGTTGCTCAACAACCACTAACTCATTAAGATCTTGTCTTTTAAGAAAACACTCTTCACATCCATTTGATATAGTCATATTATGAGAGAAGCATATGCAAGCAAAGTCTTTATAGCTTCATGCATAAGTTTCTCCAGGATCCAACCCTTTAACTTGATTGTATCCTTGTGCAACTAGCCTTGTTGTGTTCCTCATTACCTCCACCATATCTATATCTATATATATCTATATCTATATATTCTATATAGTTCATACTTCATACTCACTCAGCATTTACTCCCTTCAAATCTTGCTTCATGTGAAACCACGTCATCTATAGTTTTAGCTGTTAGACCAGCATGAACTCCTTGATCTGACCATCCAACTCTCACCTGCAGCCGCCAACTCTTTGGCTCCCCCTTAGCATCCACCAACACATTGCATGGCCTTCAAATAACTAAGAAGGGCAACTGAGAAATTGTTGGACACATGCTCACCGACTAAGTAGCATACCGTCAAGGACACCAAAAGAAATGGCAACACCTCCTATCTCAAAACGTCCATACAATGAAATTATATCACTCTCCTAAAATAGCCAGGTGTATGAAGGAACCTTGACCTTTTATCTTCCCCTTGTGTTTCATGTGTATAGAAATCTACTGTATTACAATACTTTACACCCCATAAAACTTGGGAATTTATCTCAATTTAATTATTTGTAACTACATCATGTGATCTCTGATACTCAACTTCATTTATTAGCACTAAAATTTTTAATAAGGCTCCACCTAGTGTTACTTTTAAACATATCATGTTTTGCATGTACTCATGTGATGCTTACTACCATAAATAATACCTTTGCTTTCTTACCCTACTTAATCATGTTAAGTTAAATGGTATGCAAATATAGCTATGTCACTTATTAATACCGATAATACCAATTGACTAAAGTGTTTTTTATTGCCATCTTACTGAAAACACATTAAGCATGCTCGATCTCCAACAAAATACTAAGATACATCATTGATAGCTTCGTCAGTCATTATTCAACGAAAAATTCCCGCAACAACGTATGTGGAATTCAACTAGTTTTACTTGTTTTGGAATACCCACTTAGTTCCAATGACATTATGGTTCTTAGGTCTCTCCATTAGTTCCCAAACTTGATCTCCAATGAAGTTATTGGGTTCTTCATACATATAATTCATCCAATTCGAATCACTCAATGCTTCATCTTTGTAAGCTCAACTTAGGACATAAATAAATAGTGCTAACAAAATGATGCAAGTCTTGAGCTTGTTTGAATACCACTTCATGTGTAACCCGCTATTTGATCAATAGGATGGTCTCTTAAAATTTCTTGATTCAATACAGGGTAAACACTTGATCACTTGACCTTGATGGTTGAACAATTAGACTTGGACTTTTTGGCATATGAGAAGTGTGGAAGGTGGTTGAGAGCGACTCGGTTAGAGTGTGCACCGATGTGGCACCTCCACCCATCAGGACTAAACCCTAGTGTTGCTTTATGGACCATGGTGGGCCTCTAGTAGGGGTGGCCTAAGGCCTAGAAAGTAAGGCAGTTAAAGAAGAGAAAGAAGACCCAAAATATCCTCGGAGGGATTAGCTTGAGTAGGAGAATGTTCCAAACATATTTATGTTCCTTGTAAGGGCAATTATGAAAGGGAAGATGTCACTCCCTCACAACTCGAGATAGCTAATAGGGCCTAAGCCCTTTGTAATGAACCTCTTGTGTGGTGCTCTTTCTCCCTTGTGTGTTTTTGGTCAAATGATATGGGTGGAGGCCTTCTTTTATAGTGTTAGGAAGCTTGAGGAGGTGGATATGCGTGTTCCACACATGGAATGCACCAAACCGACAACAAAACCGAACCTGGCAGCAACCTAGGGAACCACCTTGGGTATGTCGGTAGGAGGTGTCACGTGCAAGATGGGCCCAAACCGCGCTAGAAGTGGAGCGGCCGCACTATGCGGCTACAACCCGGTGAAGTCGAATCGTCCCAATCTTTGTTCAATTGGCCTCTAGGACTGCCTGGGCCACCCCTGCAAAGTTTGGGCTCATTTGGAGCTCGTTTTATTTGGGTTTTGGCCTTTTTATCCACCTGACTAGGTCCTAATTTGCCTAGTGTTGTCCCTTCTCCTCTTGGGCTCATATTGGGTGATGCTTTTGATGTGCATCAGGAATTCTTTTGATCCCATTTTTGGTGGTTTCCAAAAATGCTCTCTTGTAAATGATGAATCACCAAAATTTGTGGGACCAATTAGCTATAAGCCCTAATTTTAAGTTTGGTGTTCATATAAGTTATTTTTATGCGAGTGTTGACGGTTATATAAGAGTGTTAAGGACCACCAACAAACTCCCCCGCACTTATTCCTTTGCTTGTCCTCAAGCAAAACTTAGAGATAAAAGTGATCACGAGCATAACATCCTGAGATATATAGTTGTTGTAAAGATCATTCTAGAACATTCCTTATGCAAGCGGGATATGTGGCATTAGCTAACATGTTTCCTTAGGTTGTTGAAAAGCGAAATAACTCTTGAAACAAAGTCATTTTCCAATTTCACATCTTAGCAACTTGGAGGTTTGAAAGTTCTTTCAAGAAAATGCATAGTTCACTTTATACTCCTCAAAAGATGCTCTTGAGTCACTCAATTGTGCATCACTCCTCACCAAGGCATAGAAAATTTTTGCCTTCTTTTCTTTTCTCCTAATTTTAAAAAGTTTATGTGAAGCTTTTTAGGTGAGGATAAACAGGATAACATACTTGTATCGCATATGTTGTAAAGTCAATCGAGGATCCGAGGAGAGAAATGCCATACTCTTAGATCAAGATGTGCAAGTGTATGGAAAAAAATATGAATATACTCCTGTTCTAGATATGAACTCTCTATATATATAACAAATTATTTTGAGACATGGCTATACCCCATTTTCCAATAAGCATGAGCCTTCATGTGCTCATCATCATTTTTTCTGACTTGGACCTTCACGTGGTCATATTTTTTTCCAATCCTTGGGTTCTTCATGTGTCCCTATATTTCTTTTCATATTTTTGCATAGCCCATGTCTCTTAAATCACATATTGAGAGAGAAATCACTATATTGTAGAACATGGAGCATTTATCTAAGACATGTTTTTGTCTACTCCTAGTGTAGGAGTAGAATTTTTGGTGGATCTAAATGGAAGCATGTTTTTTTGCGTACTCCCGGTGTAGGAGCAGCATGTGTATATGGAGTGTACCTGATCTTGATCTTGAGAGCATGATAAATCTCTCTACAAGAGTCAACAAGACTTGACCAAACTTTGCAGGATGTCATAGTTTGGCTTTGGTAGGAAAAGCTCAGCAATTGAGGAGTATGTGTCACTCTGGTTTTATAAAATTTTATCAAAACAAATTCTCCAAGTGCCTTGAATAGAAATGGTATAATTTCTATGCTAGAACTATATCACACCTCACAACAACTTAGTTAACATGATTGTCCTATCAAAATATTTTCGCACAAGCATAAGTACATGTATATGGAATAAACTTTATGCAAACTTCTATCTCAAAAAAATTATGCTCATGTCACATTTTGAAATTTTGAATGAAGTGTGGTTTGCATGGAGACAATGTTCATTCATTGAGTTTAATATTAATGATCACGATTGATGTTTATTTAAAACAAAGACTGTAAGAAGTTGAGGGTAGAGTTTGCATAGACCGTCATTGAAGAGGAAGAAGGAGATGAGGGAATCAGAGATAGTTTGGTTGAATGAAAAGTTCAACCATTCCACCCTGGAACAAATGATCCTATCCTTTTTTCATGGTGGTTCGCTTGAGGTTGTGCAATATATGTTGGTGGGTGATCTCAAATGTCTTTTTGTTATGCTTGAGAGATTCTATCCTTCTTTCTTTTTATTATTATTATTATTATTATTATCATTTGCTTTATCATTTCTTAAAAAACTAAAAACAAAACTCTAGTGTGGTCTAAGAGTGTATAGCTTGCCTTATTTTTCAGAGTTGAATAAATTCTAAAGATAATCTCTAAATGGACATGATGAAGAGTTGCTCTGTTATAATACCTCTCAAGTACCTAGTTTTCAATCTTGAATTCTTTCGAGTTCTGGACAAAACTATTTTGATAGAAAAATTTACTCTGAACCTAAAACTTGTGGGTAGCACATGCTTGATCTAAGTCTAGGTAGCCGACTAATATAATATGTGATAGTCTGAGCTATTGTTTATCTTGTTCCAAGTGAATCTAGAGTTTTGGAGATTTATCTTTTGAAAAAACCATAAAAATGCTACATGATGAGCTCCTGTATGACAAAGCTTGAATTCCTACTAGAGTCATATATGCCAGAATAGAAAACTCTTTATTTATATGTTGCTTGCTATGCATTGAGTTTTGTCAAGCTTTGTTGACCCTTATGAGAGATTTGTCATGCTCTTAGATCAAGATCACAAACACACTATCCACACATGCACTACTCCTACACAGGAGTAGGTGCAACACAAACCACTCCATTCACATCCATTCCAAAAATGTTTCACTCCTACCATAGGAGTGGACACCAAAAATATTCCACTTTGCCATCCACTAAATAAATGCTCTTCTATTCTTGTTGCTATCTCTCAAAAGTTTTGTTGCAGAAAGAGATTTGGGTTGTGCAAAAGTATTGAAAAAATGGACAAGTATCCAAGATGCAAAAAAAGTAGAAAAATAGAAAATAATGGGTACTTAGATGCCTACCTGAGTAAAAACAATGGGTACTCAGATACCCGCCAATGAGAATGATAAAGATAGCCCAAGCTCTTGCAATCGTTTCCAAATTTTCAAAAGAGAGATATGTTCTCAAGGAGCACAATTGAGCTAGCAACCCTATACATCCACCTCATACAACCACACACATGAACATCTTGATTTGATTGTATAACTTAACTCTCTTTTGATACATTGTTTGACTTTACAATACATGTATCACAAGTATGCTCTGTTATGACATCTCACCTATGAGCTCCACATAAAGCCTTTATTGAAGGATGAGCATATTATCACTCTTTGGTAAGGATCCACAAATACCACATATATTGGGAGATTTTAAGAGTGTCATACAATGGAAGCTCTGAGTCTTTTTTAAAAATATATGAAAACTCTAGAATGAAGGTTGAACAAAGAACCTGAGACATAGTGCTTGACTTTGATTTGTCTATTGTTCAATTGCTCAAGACCAAGTGAAGGAAAAATCCCCAAGGTTGAAGGTAATACGTGTAAGTTTGAAAGTCAGACCAGTTTACTCTAATCCAAAGGAGAATTTGCGATTGAACGGATGTGTACTTTTGAGGTGCGAAATCATTGAAGCAACTACTAATCCATTGCTGAGCTTTGCTCAGGCACGAGCAAAGGTGTAGATTGGGGGAGTTATTGACGGTAGTTAATAACAATTTTAAACCGTCAACATAGACTAAAAAATGACATAAAATAAATCACCAACGAAGGTTTAGGGTTTAAACTAACAAATTCTATGAGTTTTGGTGAAACTTTATTTCTATAGGGGTTATCCAGAAAAAAACCAAGGTGGACCTACATGTCAGATTAATTATTGGAAAATCACCGCAGCACCAACATAGGAAAGATCTAGGAGTCACTAGAGAGCACCTCGTGGAGGCAGATGGCAGGAGGCTGCCAGGTGGGGCCAGCCGGCCCCTGGGCCCACCAGTGTAACACTAAGGAGCTCACCTTACCCAGTCTTACTAATAGATGCTTTGATGACCTAGAGCTTGATAGTTGCATTCTGAACATCAATGAAATTAAGTCATAAGTGTCAATGAGTGGAAATGATAAAGGTATCAACAGATTAAAGAGGACGTGCACAATGCACCAATATCTAGACAAAGGACATGCCTTCGTTTTTGATCGACAACGAATAGTTCTTCGTAATCCAAACAAGTTAGGGTGCTATATCTAATGCACAGATGCCTCAAAACCCACGCCTTTCTCTCAACCCAGTGCACGCCCCCTCTATTATATTGAAAGGAAAACATTTCAGAGACTTTTAATCTGCTATGCTTGCTTTAGATTTTGGCTGAACTATATTGATCTAACTTAATTGTTCTGCAGATCGTGGACCACCCACAACTATGACCACCCACATGATTTTTTACTGAAGCTGCCCAAAATTTTTCCCTAGGATCTTTACTGAAAGGCAGTCACAACTATGAACACCCACATGTCTTTTTTTCTCTAATAATACATTGCAAATTTGGACAAATCAACCTAAGAACTGAAACCAACTTTGCTCAAAATTGTTCTGCTACCTCTCTGAAAACTATTGAGCAAATTTAAAACACAGATCCCTTTATTGATGGAGAATCAATTTAAGAACATACTCCAAAAAATTATTGTCTAAAAGAAAGGTTTGAACCATCCCTTCATCAATATTCCAGTGCAAATGAGCGAGATAGCCTACATATATTAACATGTGATATAACTGGTATTGATTTCTAGCTCTCCTATTTTTTATAGATCTCTGTTTGATGCCCAATTTATTCATACAAATTGTAACTTATCTAAAATTTTAAGCATTATCTTTGACCTCAATTTATATTTAGTAGTATAGAAACTACATTAGTTTCAGGCTTTCAACATAATCTGTTCATCCCAACTCACTGATGTAATTTCAAGACAGTAATCAACTCAAATAGGACTACACAGTGGAGGAATCTGAGTACCTGACACACACCATGATATTCAGAGATAAAAAAATAACTTGTGGGTCTAGCGTACCTCGAGTGTCGTTATGGATGGTGTTGGGAGCTCCTCGTGGCAGTCGTACTCAGCGAGCTCTAGCACATGAGGGTAAGGGCCGAGAGCGCTGGTGAGGGCCCTCGCGACAGTCCTCCTCGCCAAGCCCCAGCAGCACGCAGCACCACTGAGAGGGTGAGGACAAGCACGAGTACGAAGTGCGAGGCGATAGGTAGACAACGAGCATGTTTGAGGTGCGCTCGGGTCGCTGCTATCGAGTAGGGCAGGGCCCACGCTGGTTTACCCCACCGCCGTTGATGCAACAGGAGGAGGCGGTAGAGAGGAGGGCGTCATTTCCTGCGTCCGCATCCGCATCGGTGCCGTCAGAAGCGACGATGTTGGAGACGCTTGGCCGCGGCGGCGGTGGTGTTGACGGCGACAGTGGAGTTGCTGCGGCCACCAGGGATGGGTGGGGTCGTGGGGAGGCGGTGCGGGGGCGCCGATTGTTTTTCCTCTTTGTGCAGCTGCACGAGCGGGGCGGGGTGGGGCGGGGCAAGGCAGGGCAATTAGCCTAACTATGACGATAATATTTGAGTTTTTTTAGATGTAAGATACTACAATTATTCTTTTTACACCCTCTAGAACAAAGTCAAAGGCTGATGATTTCGAATACAATAGAAATACACATATAGAAAAAAATGGATGTCGTGGAAGTACACCCCAAGAAAATGGCAGTGAAGGTTCAGAGTCATACCTCAACCATAGAACAGACGGTTCCTGGCGTTGATCCGTGGTAGCTTGAGCGCGTGGTTTATGGTATTGGGCCGTGGAAATTCCAAATATGATATTTTACTGTAAAATCGTTATCGCTAAAGTACTGCATTAGACCGTGAAAATCCTAAATATGGTGTTGTATCGTAGGATCGTTCCAACTAAAATACAGCATCCACTAGAACGTTAAAGAAACACCTCAATTAAATTTGTTCCTGCTTCTATCGAAAAAGTTTTCTGAAAATTTTCCGTTTCTGTTTTTACTGAGTAAACGATATTCAATAAGTTTGTAGGATAATCGGTGCCGTAGAAAATCCCATACCGTTTTCATCCAACCGCTCCATGATCGGTTGCTTGATGTCACGGGTTGGTCAGGTCCCGATATGGTTAGCGGTTTAGTAGGTGATGACGTAATTTTATTGAACTGACCGACGTAACAGGGGCGGCCAAGGACGGCAATGTGTTGCCGGGCCATGCTAGCCGAATCAGACTAGGCAATGGGTTTAAACCGACACTTCGGTTCGGTTAGTTTGGCGCAAGCATATTTCGGTTTGAGGAGTGGCTACAACCGATCGGTGCAAGCAAAATCAAGAAACCAACTAGTTCGGTTTCGGTTTCTTCGGTTCGGGCTTCCGTTTCAACCGAAGTTCGTAAACATATCTGTGCTGCACTTGTGGTTCGCTCAATCGCTCGCATGATGGTCGCCGCGACACTTGCCTGGCTGCTCGTCCCTCTCGCAGACACCGCCGCAGGTATGGCAGAAAGCGTTGAGCCTTGCCGTCGTGAAGTTGTAGCCCTGCTTGCCGAAGTGGAGAGAGCTCCGCCAGCCGCCGCCGGCGCAACCATGGCGGTATGGCGCAGAAATGTGTTGAGCTTCGTTGTGCATCCGGCAGCAGCAGCCAGCCATGACGTCGTAGACTAGCGCCAAACCTTTATGTCGTAGATGTTGTCTTCCTCACCAAATCGAACTATCCAGAACCAGAAGGCCACCGTGGCGCCGCCACTCGGATGTGTTCAGATGCGGGAGGAAGCTGCCACACGGGAGGGGATGAGGGGTATGCGTGCATGACTAAAGGACATGCGGGTCTTGGGCTTGATGTTGCTAATTTGCTATGTGGGCCTGAATATGTTAGTGAGATGGGCCACACACACGTTACTGCATAGGGAGAATTAGGTGTATGGCCCTGGAAAAAACTGCTCTTAGGTATATGGCCCTTTTTCTTTCGAATTTGGTTTTATGGCCTCAAAACAAAATTTATTTAGCTCTACGGCCTTCCGTTAGTTTTGGGCAGCTAAGGGTATTAAGTCGGAGATAAAAAGACTATTTTACCTCTAGCGAAAAAATAAAATAATTTTCTCTATATATAGAAAAATTTGGTACATAGTTTGGCTCAATTACGAAAATTGAGTCAAACTATGTACCAAATTTTTGTATATGCAGAGAAAATTGTTTTATTTTTTCGCTAGGGGTAAAATAGTCTTTTTATCCTTGACTTAACACCGTTAGCTGCCCAAAACTGACGGAAGGCCATAAAGCTAAATAAATTTTGTTTTGAGGCCATAGAACCATATTCGAAAGAAAAAGGGTTATATACCTAAGAGCAGTTTTTTCCAAGGCCATACACCTAATTCTCCCTACTGCATATGGTTGCTTAGTTTAACAAAGATCGGATCCTTCGGTTGTTCGGTTTTTCTGGACGCAAAACCGACGCCAGAGCCGGAAACCGGAATTTACAAAATTAGAAACCGAAACCGAAAATCGAAAAACCGACAGTTCGGTTCGGTTCACGGTTTTTGGTTTGAAAGTGCCCCGTCTAAGCCGAAGCGCGATGACAACTACTTTCTCCGTCCCTAAATAAGTGTCGTTCTAACTTCCCGAGAAAAAGTTGCCAGCAATTATATATTAAAATATATTAATATTTATGCTAAGTAATTAGTATCATCGGAAAGATCTTTACATCTAGTTTTTGAACAAAATTATTTGAAGATATAAATATTGTACATATTTTCTATAAATTGAGTCAAACATGTGGCACGCACACCAACGACGACACTTATTTATGGACTGAGGAGTAGGCCATACCGTGCTTGGGCCGGCCCAAATAATCGGAACTCGTGTTGAGTTGTCTTTTCTTTTTGAAAAAATCGGGTTAACGTGCCTTGGGCTATTTTATATAGCTAATAAAATACAAGCCGACGTGTTAATCCAAGTCCCTGCCATATAAAGCCTCGCGCTGGCCACCCTGCCCACCCACGCGCATACGTGATCCCAATTCCCACTGGTCGCTCTACTCCGACACCCCACCAGCAGCACATCAACGGCATCACTGCCCAGCTGCGCCCCGCCTCCGTCCTCTCTTGTGATTTGTGAAGGCGAGGCTGATGGCGGTCGCCCACGCCTTCCACCATGATTCCCGCGCCATCAGCAGGTCCGTCAGTCCCGTCACCCACTCTCTCTCTCTCTGCCAGTGTCCTCCATCCGTGCGCGGCATGCATGACCAACCCCGTCCTCGCGGTTGTGTTCTCGCGCCCATGCGTCCTGCGCTCCCCTCCTTCCCCCAACTTCCTCATTTATCCGTTCCCTGGTCCGCCGGTTCATCTTCATCACTAGTGCATTTGTGCGTCTCGTGTCGTGTCTCACAGGCCGGCGCTGGAGCACGCGACGACAGCCGCGTCGGTCTTTCTCGGCGAGCACGGCCGCCTGCCGCTGCCCGCCGCGGTGCAGGCCGTGGCTGGCAGCACGGGGTTCAGCGACCCACGCAGCGAGCTCACCTGCAACAACAACAACAACAACAACAATCACGACGCCACTTGGTCCGTCGTGCCCAGGAAGCGCCCGCGGGTCGGCGGCGCGGTGGGCGCCGGCGCCGTGGTCATGGAGGGGCACCGCGCGCTGCTGCCCGTGCCGCAGGCGTTCGCGCCCGGAGGCGGAGAGGACGCGCAGGGCAGCAGGGTGCTCTGCTCCGGCGCCGCGTCCACCAGCGAGCGCCCGGCGGCAGGCGCCGCGCCGGTGTCGCAGTCGCAGCACGGCGTCCTGGCGCACCTGTACCGCCACAGCGTCGAGGTCGACGCGCTCGTTCGTATCGAGGTGCGCCTGCGTGCGTCGGCGACGAACCCGCCTCTGTTTTTAGTAGGTATCACATCAGGACTCTGACCGGCTGACTGACTCCCGCGCGTGCGCGTGCGTATGCAGAGCGAGAGGCTGCGGGCGGGCCTGGAGGAGGCGCGGCGCCGGCACGTCCGGGCCGTGGTGTCGGCGGTGGAGCGCACGGCCGCGCGGCGCCTGCGGGCGGCGGAGGCCGACCTCGAGCGCGCGCTGGCGCGCAATGCGGAGCTCGGCGAGAGGGTCCGTGAGATGGGCGCCGAGGGGCAGGCGTGGCAGGGCATCGCCAGCGGCCACGAGGCTGCCGCCGCGGGTCTGCGCGCCACCCTCGAGCAGCTCCTCCAGGCGGCGTGCGCCGACGAGGGCCAGCAGGGAGAAGTGGTGGCGGAGGACGCGCGGTCGTGCTGCTTCGAGCCGGACGAGCGGCAGGGAGGCTGCACGAGGGCGTGCCGGGCGTGCGGCGCGGCGGATGCGTGCGTGCTGCTGCTGCCGTGCCGGCACCTCTGCCTCTGCGGTGGGTGCGAGGCGGTTGTCGAGGCGTGCCCCGTGTGCGCGGCCACCAAGAACGCCTCGCTCCACGTCCTCCTCTCCTGACCTCGTCGCCAGTTCGGCACGGCAGGCCAGCGTATAGTCATTCGTTTGGGTTGGTTTGCTCGTGCATATTCCAACCTTTTCGTCTTGTTTCTCTCGCAATCTTCATGAGACATTAACCAACCGATGTTAGTATGTTTTTTTATGTGTTGCCTCCCCTGCGAGGAGACTCCATCTAGGGTTGTTGTTCTTAAGTGTTCTTTCGGTGGTGTTGGATATTATAGAAGGGAGTACTGGAGTCGTTGAACTTGACGGGGGATCAGATTCGAGCAATTTGCTCCGTTGAGGCAATCCAAATATTCGTTGACATCACTTGGTACCTGCACGCCTTTTCTGTTTATATACGTGCGTACTCACGTACGTCCAGGTGTGCAGGTCAGGTGACCCAAACATTTTTGTTATATTGTACTTCCTCCGTCTCTAAATAAGTGTCGTTCTCATTTCCCGAGAAAAAGTTACCGGCAATTATATATTAAAATATATTAATATTTATGTTAAGTAATTATTATCATTGGAAAGATCTTTACATCTAGTTTTTTAACAAAATTATTTGGAGATGTAAATATTACACATATTTTGTACAAATTGAGTCAAACACGTGACACGCACACCAACGGCGACACTTATTTAGGGATAAAGGGAGTATGGAAACGCTGCAAGGAGCGTAGTAAAATGCAAGCGAGGGGAAACGCACTTTAAGCATCATCACGGACTCGTTGCGGTGATGACACTGGAATGCACTTTAAGCCCTTGCAGCACTTTACTCGGCTGTTTGGTTGCTAGCCACATCTTGCCACACTTTACTTTAGACAAGTTTGATCAAGTTGGCAAGTGTTTGGTTGATGACTAAGTTTAGGTAAGATTCTTGTAGGCTCCACATGTCATAGAGTAGAAAAAGTGTGGTAAGATTCCCTTAGGCATGGCAAAGTGTGGCAACCAATTTGCTTGCCACACTTCTTGGCTTGCCACATTTGCTTAAGGTTAGTTGTGGTAAACTATGGCTAGCAACCAACATGCCGGCTTGACAAACTTACTTCGCTGAGACCAGGTCCCTATCTTCAGACTTCAGACAAAAAGTTTTTTCTTTTCTTCTTTTTTTTTATCCTGTGAGTTGTTGGAGATATCTGTCACTTGTCCAGTGTTTGCCTGGTGAAACACCCTTCGTTTCAGCAGTTACTATTAGTGGATTGCTATAATTTACATACATTTCCATACGGAGATTTTATATATATATATAATGTTAGGGGGGAGGGCAGTATTGTTAATTTTATTCAAATTTTAAAAAATTTAGTGGAAGATTTAAGTTCATAGAGGGGTCTGGGCCCCCCGCCCCCTGAAACAGAAACACGGATAGAACAAGAGAAAGATTGGCCGATGGTCAATGCCATAAAAACCTGCAGAAAAGGATGTCATTTCCTTTTACTTTAGAGTAAAATTCCCGTTCACATTTCCTGTGTTTCTTCGGCTGGGCCATAAAAACCTGAATTTTTGCAGTACAGTAGAGGACCGTCGCCGAGAAAGTAGAGTAGAGTACTGTACTCGTTGAGTGCAGTGCAGTAGGAACCATTGTCTGAAACTCGTCAGGAAAACGTGCCAGTAACTGGTAGCAACAGCCAGCAGCCAGGACGGACGCACGGACAGCCGGACAGGCGATCGGCAGCAGCTGCCCATGCCGGCTGGTGACCGATGGACGACAGCCGTAATGAGCGAGTTGCCCTGTAGACGACGGACGACTGCGAGATCCGCAGATGCTGTTGAGAGACCCCCATCGTCCCACGCACACACAACACGGCATCAATGGCTCCGGCGGTCCGGCCACCACGACGACGACGGTGCTGCAGATGCTGCCCCCTCGCCCACACGACAGCGAGGCGAAGCTGTTAGCGATCAACTATGGTTGGGCCTTGACATAGGCCATGGGCCTTGCGCCGGTCCAGACATTGTCTGGTTGGAGACTACAAGTACCAAAGGTCATGAGGCAGAGAGGACATGAACCAAATTATCAGAAAACATATTATCTTTCCTAGTTTATTACTGTTCTTCTTCATCCCCAAGTATCCATCACTCTGTGCCCAGATTCCTCTTATGTACTTTGAATTGCTATGAATTCGAGTTATCTTAGAGCAATCCAGTTGGCTTGCTAACAGAAGCGGCCTCGGGCCTCCTTCTTCAGTTGTACCACTCCTGTCACTGCTTCTGAAAGCAACAGACACTCATCGTAGTACAGTGCAGCACGCTGATGCTGTCTCGCTGTCACAGGGACTGCTGCTTCTGAAAGCCGCTGCCTGCGCTCCGTGCCTACAGTAACAGTAGTACTGCTACGTACTGTACTGCCGATATCTCGCTGCGCCCATCCCTCCCTGCAGCGGCGGCTGCACCGCCACCGATCGTCCGTGCACCGCAATGATGCCGCCGCTAGCCCTAATAAGCTGTACTGGTGCTGCCGGCTGCCGCCAGCCGAGATGGAGGAAATGTGGCCGGGGACACTCGATAATGCGTGCGGAATAGTAGTATTCCAGATTTCCAGGCCTGGCCCGGTCACGGGACTCACGGCCGCTAGCTCTGAGGTCTCTCCGTTCGCCGTTGCTGACTGCAACTGCAACGCATTCTCCCGCCCGGCCTCCGCTTTACTTGCACTCGCTTCCATCGTGCTTAGCTTAGCGGCGAGATCGATCAGAGAGCATGATTGCAGTGGGGGCTAGTACGTGCTCCATCCGTGCCAGCCTTCTTTCATTCTGATCGGAACGTCATCAGTCACCACTACCAGCACCACCAGTCACTTTGGCCAAAGCTATTAGCATATTAGCCGATGAACACTACTACACTATGGCTTTATTGGAATCTCAAAATCTTTTAACCTATTCAGACAGATCCGTAGTGTAGTAGTGTACACGCGGACCACAACTACAGTTAAGCCATTCGACTTAGCATCTATAATTGAGAGATCTCCATGTGTTGGGTCTCTATTCCCACCCCGCCAATGGTAACGAGCCATCCTAAAAATTTCTGCCAAAAAAATTCATAAAATTGGTGTGGGTTGAAAGTACACTTTCATTGAGTTTACTCTATACTTGGGTTTCATCTTAGATCCTGTTTAGATTGAGGCCATGGCATTGGAATTGGAAATGACAGACCCCAATTCCACGTGTTTGGACGACAGTCATGGCATTGGAGCTTGGAAACTGGGCTCGTTTTCATGCGGCATTGGTTTCACCTCGCGCGACTCCAAAGCGACAACGAGCAGAGACCCTCCGTATTGGCTGGAATCGCATCCCCTCGAGCTTTGCTCGACGTTTCCAAACTTAGCTCCGCTCGTCGTCTTTAAGTTCGGTGCTAACCGCTCTGTCCCCTTGCAGTCAATCCTTTCGTCCTCCTCGCTGGTGCTCCTCCATCCTCACCTTTGGATAGCCACACGACTACGGCTTGCTTGAGCTAGCTCAGCAGGAGATGAGGAGAGGCGGGGTGGGGCGTCCTCCATCGTAGTGGCCAAAGGCGGCTGGGCGGGCTGCTTCTGTGTGCCCTAGCAAGATACCTTCACGTCTGCCGAGTGGATCTGGTGGGGATCTCTGTGGCCAACGTAGGAGGCGGAGAGAAAGGGGGCGGATCATATGTGAGAGGAGGAAGGCTGCCCGGCCGCCGGATTGGGGCTCGCCGTAGATCTAAAGGGCGCCGTCGGGGTGGGGGAGAGGGCCGCCGGGGTGGTCAAGGCCTCTCAGCGCCGACGTTGAGCTCCCTTCTCCCATGTCCCTTAGCTCCACTGGGTTCTACGACGATGGGAACTCCTTCTTAACTCTGACATGTTGTGGTCCGCACAGGCCAATTCCATCGTATGAACCATCCAAACATGAATCGGTATTTACCATGTCGTTAGATTTCAACTAGGAATATCAGATGCATCCAAATAATCGAATTTGTTTTGTAGCCCATTACCAATGCTAGTTTGATTTGGTATTGGAACCCAATTCAATTCCAACAGCTTAATATCTACATCCAAACGGAACATTAAAGTTTTTTCAAAAAAAAGGGGGCTTATTGTTCGAACATCCAACTGTACTTTATACTACCCCTAATTCCTCTATTCTGAATAGTATAAAAGTGTATGTCAAAAAGCTAAAATGATTTCAATTTGAAAACGGGTGAAGCGCTAAATCAGGGAAAATATTTGGGAAGAATTTGCACACAACACGAATTAGTGGAAAATCCTCAGCATTCCATACATAGAGAAAAGAAGGAACAAATGAAAAGTAACAAGCAGTAGTACCTGTCAAGGGAGAAAAGACGAACATTGCGGTACTACTCGTGGATAGATAGATGCGTCGTCCGTCGAAATTAAACTGTGAGAATTAATTAACATTATCTCGAATGGAATTGAAAGTAAGTAGGGGTCTGTAGGCCATTCTTGTTGCGCGTTGATAAGGTGGTGGCCAACATGACAAAGGCAACGCAACGTACGTGCCTCATCAAATTCGTAAGTAGGCTTTTCCTTTCCCCCATCTGTTTCCAAGCGGTAGCTAACCTAGATTTCTCCATCCGTCCATTTGCGTGCAAGCCAAGATGTCATATATAAGTATATATGTAAATAAATAATAATAAAGCTGCAAGCGCATGATGCATGTACATGCATGTGTGCCTGCCGATGCCGAGGCCCGAGGGGAGCTGAGCTGATGAAGAAGTTGCAACAAAGCAACGCAATGCATGCAACCACTTTGGATGCAATGCAACAACAACATGGAAAGAGGTCATCATGCATAGTACTATGCTCTTCTCTCTTCTCCAAAAACAAAAACAAAAAGAAAAGAAAAACAAAAGCAATTACCGATGCAGCTAGCAGGGAGAGGCAAAGGAAAAGTGCACTTTTCAAGTACCCCCGTCCCCCCATGCACAGCAGCACGGCGGGTGGTGACGACTCTTCAACCAGAAAAAAAAAACAAATCCTGATCTGGGTGCGGTGCAGGCCAATAGGCCCATGGTGGGCAGGGAGAAAAGAACGCAAAAGTGAGGCGACGAGATCTCATCTTTTCCAAGGTTGTGCCTGTGCACGGTGACCCGCTTGAACATGTCTTGGACCTGATCGATCATCACGACAAAAGACGATGGCCGGTGTTGTCAGTTGTCACCCCATCGGTCCACATGGACATGCACCTGATCTTCTTTCATCTTTGTTTTCACGTCACTTTACTTGCATCTTTTCTTTTCTCCTTTTGCCCTGCGTCTCCTTTTCTTCGTAGCTTGTAGCTGTGTGCCTGGGAATCTATATATGCGGACATCGGCCAATCCTTGGAGAGGATCCATCGACCTGTCTATCTCATGATGAAATCACACATCACACATTCACACTCACATTGACACAAACTTTGCTTGGCAATTGGCATTGTAGTAGTGGTGGTGTGTGAATCCATTTGGAATTTAATTCCAATCTCTCCTCTTTTCCGCATGCAGCTGAATACTCCAGCTAGGAATGAAGTCGCAGTAGCGTACGTGGTGGTGGTGGCGGCGCGGCGGTGGTGTCGATTCCAACTGCCCAGAGCACCACAGAGTCTCAAAGCATGCAGGTAGGCATCAGTGCGTGTGCATGTAAATAGGATGTAGGGCATCAAAAGCATGCATCGATGGATCATGCATGAGTGGATTTGGTGCCTAGCTTGTCCCTAGGGCTCTGCAGCTCTCTCTCATCACGGGCCACTACTACGGCAGCCTGGCCTAACTTCGTGTTCATCCTTCCCTCTGGTCGACTGGTGTGGTGGGGTGGCGTTGCTACCATTGCTGCTGTTCGCCACCTTCCAAAAGGTCCTGCTGCACTGCACTGCATGCCAAAGAGAAAGGGAAAGATGTACTAGCTTGTAGCTTCAAGCATGCATGTGTTCAGTGGATCCATGCACCTTTCTTGCATTGTGTAAATTAACTGATGACTCTCACAGAAGGTAGTAAAGATGAGCATGCAGCCCGTGGGCCGAAGGCACGGCCCAAAGCACGATGATTTGGCCCGGCCTGGGCCGGCCCGAAGCCCGCAGCAGGCCGTGCCTAGGCCACACCCTCGGCCCGCGGGCCGGCACGGCCCAGCCCGGTATATATATAAATAGAAATACAAATGTAAATAAATATGTAAATAAATATAAATAAATATAAATATAAACATATATTTATAAATACAAATATATATATTAATTTCATTGTGGGCCTGTTGGGCCCGGTGGGCCCGCGGGCCTTTGGGCCGGGCCGTGCCTGGGCCGATGGCGCGGCCCGGTGGCCTGCTTCGGCACGGCTCGGTGGCCCACCATGCCTTGGGTGGCCCGGCCCGGTCGGGCCGTGACGGGCCGGGCGGCCCGGTTGCACATATATATAGAAGGTAGCCAACAGCCCAGCATCCCCTGCTTGTACCTCTTGCCCTGATATATGATGGCTCTTGTATACATTGTGATCTCGTACCTGCGAGCCTACTAGGGTAGTATAGGATGGGTTTTGTTCTCTTGCTAATATCTAGCCTTGCTAGACTTCTAGTCTGACCAGCGTTAGGCTGCTTCTACTAAGCCAACCTTTGATTAGTTGTTTGGACTGAGTGTGCTTCATTACCTGATTTTTTTTTCATACAATCACCTCTTCTCCTAATTGGTAAAGTTAGCCCTTTGAGCTATTTCATCACTAGTAAAAAATGTTCATAGGAGTCCTAGCTGGCGCCTCCAAAATATACCACAAACGGTTTTAGTTATCATGCGCCTGTGGTATGAAATGAACTCGTCCAGAGCCACCAATCGCAAGTGTAAATCCATTATCACAGCTGTGTAAATGGACCATTTACATAGGCGGTTGGCTAAGTCATCTGCCTGTTGTAATGGACTATCACAGGCGGTTGGCTTAATCCAGTCGCCCGCCTGTGTAAAGGTGTTTCCACTGGTGGTTTCTTAAGCCAGCCACTAGTGGAAATTGTATTTGAATTTAAAAAATTTAAAATTTGAATTTAAAAAAATTAAAATTTGAATTTGTCAAAAGACCTTCGATGGAGAAACGACCAATATGAAAGTTGTAGATCTCAAAAATTTATCAAACTTTGTAGTTGACAAGTTTTTAATTGAAATCATCTTGTCAACGAAAACTACGTTTCAAATTCTCAAATTTGAAATTCAATTTTTTGTAAACAACCTTGGATGGAAAAACTACCAAAATAAAAGTTGTAGATCTCAAAAAGTTACAAAACTTTGTAGTTGAAAACTTTTTGATTTGAATTCATTTAGAACCTCAAATAAGCAAATTACACTCGGATTAATATAATATGTGGGGAACCGAAACCGAGTATAAACACTTGTGAGTGTGAACTGCAGTGGTAGACGAGGCTCCATGCGAGAGAGAGGTCATGGGTTTGAATCCCGCCGATCGCGTTAGTCGTGAATTTTGCGCAAAAATGCCAGTAGGGCCCTCCCCCAATTTAAATAAAATATTTTCCTATTTTTTCAGATTTTTTTCACATGCGACCATTTACACATGCGGTTCACTAAGTGAGCCGCATGTGGAAATGAATTTTCACAGGTATTTCACTAAGTGAGCCGCCTGTGGAAATGAGTTTGTGGAAATGAGTTTCCATATGCGGTTCATAAGCAACCGCATGTGTTGTGGTCCTATTTCCACTGGCCTCCAGCGCAGGCGGTGCTGGAAGACGCCAGTGAAAATGAGTTCTCATCCACCTATAGTATTGTTCTGTACTAGTGCATTGAACAAGTGATGGGCATGCTTAGCAAGCATGATAAATGACAATAGCAACGCGAGCAGCGCAAGTAGGCGAGCGGCAGCAGCAGCACGAGCAACGTGAGCATCACGCACCACATCGACTCCATGACAGCAGATTCTACTGATGTGCAAGGGCAATGCCCCTCCTCTGCTCCGCTTAGCCACACTGCAAAAAGAGCAGCGCCGGTGGGGTAGGGGAGAGGAGCACCGCCGACCGTGGAGAGGAGGACCGCCGGTGCCGACAAGGTGAAAGCACTGTTACCAGTAGGAGGAGGACCACCGGCTGAGGAGAGGGAGGAAAAGCGTCGGCATGAGGAGGAAGTCCTGATGAGTGAGAGAAGGTGGGGCACCGATGGTGGAGAAGGAGAAGGAACCCCAATGGGGGAGGAAGAGGAGCACCGGCGTCGCCTGGGGAGGAGAAAGAGCATCGGCGAGGGAGGGGACGAAGCAGCGCCGGTGAGGGGAGGAGGAGCGCTAGTGGTGGTGGAGCACCGATGTCGGTGGGGAGAGGAGATGCACCGGCGTTGACGGGTTAAGGAGGAGCATCGGTGGGGGCACGACGAGCGGGTGGGTGGTCCGTCGTCGTCATAACTGGACGGTGATTGAAACACGCCAGAGGCTGGCTCGGCCCTGGCTCTAGAAAAACACCCAACTCCTGCATTTTTCTGGAGCCAGGCTAAACCCTCCTAGGTGGCTTATTGGGCCTGGTAGAAGGCCTATACAACCAACCAAACAGGCTACCTAGTTAAGGAATAGCCAGGGAACCAAACACACCTATAGCGTATACGTTAAAACATACGAGGCGCAGGCCGCAAATGCACGTTCATGCTGTGCCAGCAGGCCATGCGGCTGCTGCTGGCCCCGCCTATATATATCTCTTATATTTATAATTAAATATCAGTAGCCCTTATCAAATGTAATTATAGCTCACTAACATCTCCAACTATAATATACATATCAACGAAACACATCATTCACTAACATGTATTGTATTTTGTTATTCACGTCACACCATGCAGTAGTCTAATTGTATTCCAAATCATCTGTAATTCCAGGAGGAACATGTGGGGTATATGCTTCTAGTATACAGAACTTCCTTCGTTCCAAATTATAAGTGTTCTGTGTAGAGCGAGAGAGACAAGCGGTCGATGCAAATGATATCTATGTATTCCCAATGAATAGTTTGTACATATATATACAAGACCCATGTGGGCGGTTACAAGTGTGAAAGGGAGAGAAGGGTGAAGAGACACCCCTTGGATTAATCCCTAATTGAGCATTAATAATAATTCTCAA
>CM019822.1:52722513-52742016 GCA_009763385.1 Coix lacryma-jobi var. lacryma-jobi | reverse complement strand
CTTGTCTTGTAATCCAGCAGCGGTAGATCAACCTTCATCGACGTCGCCATGGAACCCTAATCTGCGAACACAGCTCTGATACCACTTGTTGTGAATGACGACGTGGAAACGAGGAAGAACACAAGATCAAACCACAGAGAGACACAAGATTTAACGTGGAAAACCCTCCAATGCGGAAGGTAAAAAACCACGGGCGCCAGCCAGCAAACACTCCTCACTATAATCAAGAGTTCGGGTACAACGTCGTATGGCGGCTTACAAGTGAATCAAATCAAGGCGAAACCCTAACGACGGGTATGTATACCATTCCGCGGGGGCTCACCCCCCCCCCCCCCCCCCCCGCACCCCCCAAACGTCCTCAGAGTCGCGTCCAATGAGATCTTGTAGCATCAATCAACACCTTGATCCTGAACATAGCAAAAGAAAATATTTCTAGCGCCAAATAGCCTCTTGGGCTAATCCATTAAACCAACTAAGCTTAAGCAAAGCTCAAACTTAGCAACATGAATCGACTTTGTCATCATATCAGCAGGATTATCATGAGTACTAATCTTGCGTACCTTTAGCTTACCTTCCTTGATCACATCACGAACAAAATGATACTTGATGTCAATATGTTTTGTCCTCTTATGAAACATCTGATCTTTGTTAAGGTAAATGGCACTTTGACTGTCACAGTGCAAATTAATGCAAGAATCAACTCCACACAGCTCGTTACGGCCCAAGCCTCCGGCGACGGGCCTCCGCTTTGCTTCGTCAGAAGTCGGTCAATATAATGACCAATTGAATTTGGAACATATGTAACATCTCGTTTGTCTCTCTGTCACTTGCTATTCTAAATCTGATCAGGCATCCGGAATTAAGGACGTAGACGTCGTGGCCAGTGGCGGATCCAGAATCGGTCCACGAGGGGGGCTAAATACATAGAGAGCCGAGTTTGAACCGAAATTCTCCTTGCATTTTTTTGTCCACGAGAATTTTTTGATAGATTTTAAGGTGATTTGGACTAAATTTTCCATTATTTTTCTAACCCGTAGAAGATTTTAGACTATTTTTTAAAAAAAATAGACTAATTTTAGCTAACATCATGTGTATATTTTTAGGCCGAGGGGGGCTGCAGCCCCCCAGTCCCCCCTTGGATCCGCCAATGGTCGTGGCCACCGGCGGCGGCAGCGGCGCGAAGACTCAACGTGGTGGTCGGTGCCCGGCGGACGGAAGCACGACTACACGAGCGCTACTACGCGAGTACTCGACGGTCGACGCGGTGACAATGGCTATGGCTCTACCTGACAATTTGACCACCTGCAACTGCAATTGCAAGTGCAAGTGCAACGATGGCACCGAAAAGAAGAGCAGCATTCTTATGGGTATGTATTTGTTTCAACTATCTTCATTTTGTGAGACATTTTAAGTGGCAATGCTACTTTTGGATTTATGTTATATTTGTTCATCACAAAGTAATATGCATATTTAGATAATATTCTGTTGCGTCCTTATATACATAGGTGATAGTCACAATTTACATTACCTTTATGGACCTGCCAAAGCTAGAAAATATGTTTGCCTCCGCCACTGTCTGTATGCAATCACCGAAAACGTGGTACGGTACTACATTCTACGTCCCGAGAACATACATTTTTGTTCTGGAAACGTGGATCAATTTATCCTAACAGCGGAAATTTCTTTCTCAAAAAGCGTACCACATTTCAGGTCTCACGTCTCACATATCGTGTTCATCATATCTACGTACCATAATTTTTTATGACTGCGGTTGAGGGAAACCCTAACTGTAGCACGAGACAGAGAGCAGATGGGAGAGGAGAGAATAATGTTTCTTTTCTCTCAAAAAAAGAATAGATAACCAACGACTCTGAGAGGGTGAGAAGCCCCATATAAACTTTTTCTATCCGCCATCAGATCTGATCTAAATATTATATTAGCCTTTAATTTTTAATGGAAACGAAATCTTGTATGTATTTTTGGGTGTAAAATGGACGAAGGCTCTTAGCGAGGGATGTTTTTTTTGGGAAAACCTAGTATAATTTCAATTGGTCCATTATAGTGGACGATTGGTCCACTATAGTAGAGATAAACCCTAGGTAATTGGGAGACTCGCACCATCCTTTATCGTATATCAACTTATCGACTCTTTCCCCCTAATATATCTAGGTTATTAGATATATGTGTGTGAGCCATGAATTTTTATACGTCTATAGCGAATACGTGGCTTGCATCTTAAATGAACATATTAAGAATGTATAAATCTATATATATGAAAATTATAAAGTGTGTTTCATGACCATTATTATCACCTATATTGTCTAAGGGCTGTTTGGCAGAGATTCACCATCACAAAACGTGAATCTAGATCTGGGATTCACCATGGATCAGCTCCATGATAGATCTGAGATCCATGGTGAATCTACTCAAAAATTGTTTGGTAAAAATAACAACTCTAGATCCACGCAAGGGTATTTTTATTGGAATGTCCAGATTTGTCATTGGGCTTTAGCTTTCTTTTTGTGTCACTATCACCTGGCCCCATACGCCAGGAGAGAGAAAAAAAAGAAATATACAAAATAGTTCTTCCTCCTCTCATCCTCTGGTCGGCTCGTCTTCTTCCTTCGAGCGACGCGAGTGAAGGCATGGCAGCGGCCACGTCGGCCGCGGGCAGTGGCGGCACCGCCAGGTGCGGGCAAGGCCGGGGCCAGCCAAGGGCGGCGGTGGCCAGGCACGAGCGAGGCCGTGGCAAGTGAGGTCGGGTGTGCCCCTGGTGGTGCTCCTGCGCGAGGCCGGTCGGAGGGGGAGCGAGGTCGGCGGGGGCGTCCTGGTCGGAGGGGGCGCGAGGCCGGTTAGAGGGGGCGCGGTGGCCGAGGAGGGATGCTCACGGGGTAGCTGTCGGGGTCGGGCGGAGCTCGCGGGCTAGGGCCTAGAGGCGGCTCTCACGACCGGGAAGGGCTCGCAGGGCCGGTCTGGCGCTCACGGTGGCCGGGGAGGGGCGCACGGGGCCGTCCGAGCGGGAGGCCGGGGCGGCTGGCCGGAGTCGCGGCAGGTGCGAGGGGACGAAGTCGCGGTGAAGAAGATGAAGATGTCGCGACGGTAGAAAGAAATTAGAACGAATCACTATATTTGTGTAATCAACGGCAGTGGTGGGTAATTTCTCCCAAGTCCACCAAATTTGAGTTCGTGGAGCATCTCCTGAGCAGCTCCACCATTTTGGTGAATCTGGCTTCTAGATCCACTAATTTGCTGGATCTGGATTTGGTGGATCTAGACTGTTTCATAAATTTTTCGTAGAGTGAAGCTGAAAATGGTGAATCTGGAGCTGCTGAATCTCTGTCAAACAGGCCCTAAATGCAAGCCATGGTTTCACTTTTTTTAATAGTTTTGAGCATCTCTAAGAGTTCTTAATAAAGTCTTCTAATCTAGGTTTTTTGGCAAGAATAAAAAAATATCTTCAAGAGTTCCTAATACCATTTACCAATCTTTTGGAACTTGGAGCAAAAAAAACAATGCGCTCAAAGATCCACGATCCGTGCGTCTACCCCACGTGTATCTCAATATATAAGTGAAAGGGCATAAAAAGGAAAAAAGAGTAGCAAAAGATTACTGATGCAAATGTATAAGAGATAATATATAAAAGTGCTTGGAATAATTTAGATATAGTATAGAATTTCTGATGTAAAATTATCTACTATGTTTTAGGTGTAAATTATTAGAAACTTTTGGAGATGGTCTTATTTACTTCTATCAATACTTCTTGAGAAGTTGGAAAACACCATTTTTCTAGAATAAATTATTAGATACTCTTAGAGATTCTCCTACTACCTATATTGTGTAGATCTTAGAATCAAACAAAATTAGTTTCATTTTTTGGAGACTTGTGTGATTTATATTATTATTAATTTTACAAGTTTAAGCTGATTTGATTATTTTTAGAAAATAAGAAAGCTAATAAACGCTTTTACATTGGAAACCCAAATATTTCCAAATCCATTCTATTCTTTTCCATTTTTTCTCTTTATAATTTAGTTATTTATCAACTAGGACAATATTCCCTTTCCATTTAGTTTCCCACATCTTCTCCTCTTTTTCCATTCATAGCTAAAGATGGCAATGAGTAAAATTTGTGCGGATACTAGTTCTATATATTCGCACCCGCGAGAAAAACCTGTACCCGCGCCCGCTAACTATCACGGGTAGAAAAACATGCACGTGCCCGCTAACCACAGATATCATATGCCCGCGGGCAAACCTATATACCCGTAAAAATAAAGCAACAAATCACCCGACCATACCTTAATAGCAAGTAAGAAATAATATATCAATAAGTAAATGTCTATATCTCAATGTTAGATAAAGCATGATACATTGACTATACAAGAGTCATCAAAATTCTACATTAATGTATATCAAGTCATCACAAATTAATACAAATAAAGACATATAACCATACAATAGTCATTGATACAGATCTCGCGGGTTTACGGGTACCTATACCATTTTTTTCATACCTGCAAGCAAATATCCATCGGATTTAGAATACTATTCATGCCCATGCTCATGCTCATGCCCATGCCCATGCCCATACCCGTGGGCATAAACTTAAATCTGTATCTTTGGCCATCAGGTTTTCTATCCGTGGATACATGGTTATTTTATGTCTGTTGCTATCGCATGGTCCGAAGGTTGGTTCCTTTTTTACTCTTGCTAGTTATGTATTAACAGTTTTTTTTACTAAATCTTTCACATTTCTATATATTATTAGTTTGTGCTTAAAGATTTGTACAATAAATGTCTATTGGGTCGCATTAAAACAAATCTGACAGAACTGATCACATAAAATCTGTTGACAGATAATTAGACACTCTTTTTTTATTCCAAATTATATTTTTTTGTTCAGATATTTCCTTTTTCTCATTTGTGTTTTTTCCTCATTCGGACGCACGTTATTATTACTACGTTAGCCGTTAGCAAGGAGTCAGTCAGATTTTGTAAGGACAGTCCCAATATTAGAAACTATACGTAGTTTCTATATGTATTTACATAGACACTATGTATAAAAACTATGGTCATAATAGATAGTTTCTACAAAATTATATTTTGTCCAATCAAATGTCTTCTCTCTCCATTCTTAACCAACCATATCTCTTTGTATCTTGGTTCTCGTGTAGATATGGTTTTTTGTCTAAGAAAACATTTCCTTATCTCTCCTCTTTAATTAGAGTGTCACATCATCATTTTGCTTAAGTGACATTATAATTAATGAAGATAGAAACCACGTGGTTTTATGGTTGGGAGTGCCCTGGAGTCCGGGCAAGAGAATGCAATATAGTGCTACCATGTATTCGCGTAGGTTTTGACGATAGAATGTTCATGTGTGCACATGTGTGCATTTCGCATAGTCGCAAGTAGCATGGCACATTATGATGGGGTTTCAACAGGAGGCGTCGTTGTAGGTGAGCAAAGGCCCGGCCCGTCTCGCAGCGTAATAAGGCCGTTACCCGAGTGAATGGCCCGTGCCGTGTCCTTGTTTCCTTCACTGAAGGCATAGGAAAGTGGCCCACGATACGCCTGATAACAACTGGGATGCCCGGCATGAGTGAGTGTGAGCCGTGGCCCGTAGGAGTGCTTGAGAGACGGCGAGAGTAAAAATCCAGCAGCTTTGCTCCATGACATGGTGAAGTGTTTGGCTACTCCTCTTTGATCTTTGTGCTGGCTAGGTAACCCTCATAGGAAGGAAGAAGCAGTTGCGTGACACCAGAGATCCAGCTGATCGACGAAGAGTTTAGGAGCGGAGGACGCGTGGCCGGGATGCCGTAATAATAATAACGAATACTCTCACTACTAGAGAACAGGCCTTTGGACGATTTGCAAAATCAGCATTAGCCACGGAAAAATTTGCGTCCGGGACTAGAAAGTCCTTTAGCCCCGGTTGGTAACACCAACCGGGGCTAAAGCTCCCCAGCCCAACGGCTCAATTGTCAGAGGGGCCTTTAGTCCCGGTTGGTGTTACCAACCGGGGCTAAAGACCGGCCTTTAGCCCCGGGCCGTAACACCAACCGGGACTAAAGGTTTTGCCCCGGTTGGTGTATGCAGCCGGGGCTAAATGTTGGCATCTTTAGCCCCGGGCCGTAACACCAACCGGGACTATAGGTTTTGCCCCGGTTGGTGTATGCAGCCGGGGCTAAATGTTGGCATCTTTAGCCCCGGTTGGTAACACCAACCGGGACTAAAAGGTTTTGTTCCGGTTGGTGTACCCAGCCGGGGCTAAATGCCAACATTTAGCCCCGGCTGGGAATAAGGACCGGGGCTAAATGTCCCTCCCTATATTTGAAATGTTCTTCTACCTCCAGCCGTGCCCGAGCTCCTGTCTTCATTTTTCTTCATTCAGTCACTGCTTGCTCTTGCTTGCTTGTTTGCTCTCTTCTCCTCCGGTGATTTTTGTTTGTTAACACATCTCCGGCGATTGATTTATTTCATCACATCTACACCGCCATCGACTCGTTGAAAGGTTACTAGCTTAAGTTATTCATTTTTGTAGCTATTTTGAGTTCATTGACTTGATAGTTCAAATTATTAATCTAAAAACAAAATATGACCGTTTAATTAGTTTATTTTAGTCTTTTAGAGAAATGTGACCGGTTTAGAAAAACAAAATATATAATACTTTAGTTTAGAAAATGTGACCGGTTTAATTAGTTTTTTTTGAAATAGAGATCATTTAAATCATTTGTTTACACAAAAATTAGAAATATATAATACTTTAGTTTAGAAAATGTGACAGTTTAATTAGTTTTTTTTGAGAAATAGAGATCATTTAAATCATTTGTTTACAGAAATTAGAAATATATAATAATTTAGTTTACAAAATGTGACCGTTTTAATTAGTATATTTTATTATTTTGGAGAAATAGAGATCAGTTAAATTAGTTGTTTACAGAAATTAGAAATATATAATACTTTAGTTTACAAAATGTGACCGCTTTAATTAGTATATTTTATTATTTTGGAGAAATAGAGATCAGTTAAATTAGTTGTTTACAGAAATTAGAAATATATAATACTTTAGTTTACAAAATGCAGAAGGATGCCTGCTTGGTATGTTGTTTTCGAGGGCACCAAGCCAGGTATTTACACCAGCTGGGCCGAGTGCAGTCAGTATGTCCTCAAAGTTAAGGGAGCTGTGCATAAAAAGTACAAGTCTTTTGAGGAAGCTTCTGCAGCTCTAGATGCTTTTAACTCAAGAATCAACTCAATTCCTACTGCACCTACCCCTACCTTACCTTCCTATCCGGTTGGAGTGGCAGACAGTACATCTTGTTGGACTGTGATGTGGGAAAAATGTGCAGGTGTTGTTAGTTGCTTTGGTTGTGGCCAAGTGGATTAGGTTGCACTGTTATCTTGATGTAATAATTAATTAATTAGACAAGTTCAACTGCTACTACTTTTATGCCACCAGTGATTCTTACTAAATTTCATGTCAGACATTTTATAATTTCATTTGTTTATAAGAATGAGAGATCGATATAATTATGTGATATGTCATATAATGCAGACGATGACACGTCACTGGATGTACAATGTCGATCGTCGCTCAAAAGAGTTCATTGATGGCGTGCATTATTTTTTAAGAGTGGCCGAGGCAAACAAGCGGAATGGTTTTATGTGCTGCCCATGTGCCCTTTGTAATAATTCGAAGGAATATTCTAGCTCAAGGAGTCTTCACTCACACTTGTTCAAGTCGGGTTTCATGCCAAACTATAGTTGTTGGACGAAGCATGGAGAAACTGGGGTTATGATGGAAGAAGGTGAAGAAGAACAATTGGACCCTGACGATGACATTATTGCTCAATACGGTGACTTTGGTGATACTGCAATGGGGGAAGGTGAAGAAGAGGCAAGTGCAGAAGACACACTCGCTGAAGATGATGCTCTTGGTGATGTCATTCGTGATGCACAAGGAGATTGCGAAAGTGAAAAGGAGAAGGCTAAGTTTGACTGTATGCTAGAGGATCACAGGAAATTACTATACCCGTCTGCTGCGGATGGACAAAAAAAGTTGGGTACAACACTTGAGTTGCTACAATGGAAGGCACAAAATGGTGTATCTGACAAGGCATTTGGACAATTATTGAAGATTATAAAACAAAAGATGCTTCCAAAGCCTAACGAATTACCCGGCACTACGTACGAAGCAAAACAAGTGGTCTGTCCTTTGGGTTTAGAAATCCAGAAGATACATGCATGTCCTAATGACTGCATCCTGTACCGTGGCAAGGAATACGAGAATTTGGATGAATGCCCTGTATGTAACGCGTCACGATATAAGATCAGGCGAGATGACCCTGGCGATGTTGAGGGTGAAGAACGTCCCCGGAAGAAAATCCCTGCCAAGGTTATGTGGTACGCTCCTATAATACCACGCCTGAAACGTCTGTTCAGAAACAAGGACCATTCAAAGTTGGTGCGATGGCACAAAGAAGACCGTAAGGTAGACAACATGTTGAGACACCCTGCAGATGGGTCCCAGTGGAGAGCAATAGACAGAGAATTCCCAGAATTTGCAAAAGATGCTAGAAACTTAAGGTTTGGTTTAAGTACGGACGGGATGAATCCTTTTGGGGAACAGAGCAGTAGTCATAGCACGTGGCCTGTTACTCTATGTATGTACAACCTTCCTCCGTGGTTATGCTTGAAGCGAAAGTTCATTATGATGCCAGTGCTCATCCAAGGCCCGAGGCAGCCTGACAACGATATCGATGTCTACCTGAGGCCATTAGTTGAGGAACTCCTACTTTTATGGAGTAAATCAGGTGTACGTGTGTGGGATGATTACAAACAGGAACACTTTGACCTGCGAGCATTGTTGTTCGTAACAATCAATGATTGGCCTGCTCTAAGTAATCTTTCAGGACAGTCAAACAAGGGATATAATGCATGCACACATTGTTTTGATGACATGGATAGTGTATATTTGAAAAAATGTAGAAAGGTAGTGTATCTTGGGCATCGTCGATTTCTTTCGATGAATCACCAGGTTAGAAAGAAAGGCAAGCATTTTAAAGGTGAGACAGACCACCGGAGCAAGCCTCGCAACAGAACTGGGGAAGATGTACTTGAGATGATCAAGGATGTGAAAGTAGTCTTTGGAAAGGGGACGGGCAGTGAACCTGTTCCGAAAGACGCTACGGGACACGCACCCATGTGGAAGAAGAAGTCAATATTTTGGGAGCTACCCTATTGGCATGTACTAGAGGTCCGCCACGCGATCGACGTGATGCACCTGACAAAGAATCTTTGTGTCAACCTTCTAGGATTCATGGGTGTGTATGGGAAGTCTAAGGATACACTTGAAGCACGACAAGAGTTGCAGCGCATGAAAGAACGAGACAACCTACATCCAGAGAAGACAGATGATGGACGCCATTACTTAAGACCTGCTAGCTACACTCTTAGCAATGAAGAGAAGGAAATCATGTTTGAATGCCTAAACAGCATCAAGGTCCCATCTGGATTCTCCTCCAATATAAAGGGAATAATAAATATGCAAGAGAAGAAATTCCTAAACTTAAAGTCGCATGACTGCCACGTGCTTATGACGCAATTGCTTCCGGTTGCTTTAAGAGGAATTCTACCTCCACATGTACGTCTTGCCACTGTGAAGCTCTGTGCATTCCTCAATGCAATTTCTCAGAAGGCAATTAATCCACTAGAACTGGCTACTCTACAGAATGATGTGGTTCAATGTCTTGTGAGCTTTGAGTTGGTGTTTCCTCCATCCTTCTTTAATATCATGACACACCTCCTAGTTCACCTGGTCAAGGAGATTCATATTCTCGGTCCTGTGTTCCTACACAACATGTTCCCCTTTGAGAGGTTCATGGGAGTACTGAAAAAATATGTTCGCCAACGTGCTCGGCCAGAAGGAAGCATCGCCAAGGGCTACGGGACAGAGGAGGTCATTGAGTTCTGTGTTGACTTCATTCCTGACCTTGACCCGATTGGTGTTCCTGAATCGCGGCACGAGGGGAGGCTATGTGGAAAGGAGACACTAGGGAAGAAAACATATATCGGTACGGGGAATGATTATTTCAATAAAGCGCACTACACAGTTCTTCAAAACTCAACCGTGGTGGATCCATATATCGATGTACACAAGGAGTTCCTACGATCCCAATTTCCAGAGAAGAATGAAGTTTGGATAACACGTGAGCACATGAATACTTTTAGCACTTGGTTGCGAAAGGAATGTCTGGGTAATAACAATATTGATGAGCAACTATATTTGTTGGCTAGGCAACCGTCATGGCACATCCTCACGTACAAAGGGTATGAGATCAATGGAAACACATTTTACACCATGGCCCAAGATCAAAGGAGCACGAACCAAAACAGTGGTGTTCGCGTAGATGCCACAGACCCATCTGGGAAGAGGCAAACATATTATGGCCGCATAGAGGAGATTTGGGAACTAGACTACGCACCTGATTTTAAAGTCCCTTTGTTTCGATGCCAATGGGTCAAGGCGACCGGAGCCGGAGTAACAGTTGACAAGGAGTATGGAATGACAACAGTGGATCTCAACAATATTGGATACAAAGGTGAACCATTCGTCCTTGCTGCTGATGTGACTCAAGTGTTCTACGTGAAAGACATGTCTACAAAACCCAAGAGAGGGAAAAATGATGATAAATCAACCAAAGAGCCCAAACGCCACATAGTTCTTTCAGGAAAAAGAAACATCGTGGGAATTGAGGACAAGTCAGACATGTCAGAAGATTATGAAAGGGATGACCGAATACCGCCCTTCAGTGTTACCAAAGACCCAAGCATCCTGCTAAATGCTGAGGAGACTCCATGGTTACGACATGATCATGACCAAGGAACATACGTCAAGAAAAAGATCACCAGTGTACCCCGCTTGATATATATATAGTGATGTTTTAACTAATATTATATATTACAGCTAATAATGATTATGCATAGTCATGGTTCGTTGATGTCGTTGTCGAAATGACTTGATTTATTTTTGGCAAGCATATGAGCCCAACTTGATGCCCCACAAGTGGTGTTAGATTTTTCTGATCATTATTTTAATTATTACATTTTTTCTATGTCGAATGAGATAAAAGTTGGTAAAAGTTTGGCTCCATTCTGGATTATTTTGTTGGTAGGCCCAATTGAACCTATAATTATTGGGTGCAAGTGTGCGGTAATTCAGTTAAACCGGAAAAAGTAGCAACCATCTCCGAAAAAACATAAACTTATTGGTTGCCTCACCCGTGCCAACTTATTTGGACAATAAAAGATAAACAACCCAAAATTTAACGTTCATATAATACAAAAAAATATTTTCCTATCGAGCACCAGTTTGTTTCAGATATTTAAATTTAACATTTTATTTTTGCATTAACAAAATATAAATTTTTCTTTACATTTATATTTGTTATTATAAGAAAAAGAAAAGAATTTATGTTACAAAATTTTCTACTATACAATAAGGTAAAAGGAAACACAAATGTTATTTTTAAGTAATTTTATGCCAAATATTGAATTTACTATGCAAATAACAAGTATTACAACATATTAATATACCCAAAACCTAATTCAAAACCCAAAACACAGAAAACCCAAAAATAAAGGCGGGAGAAGACCCTTTAGTCCCGGGCCGTAGCACCCACCCGAGACTAAAGGTACCTTTAGTCCCGGGCCGTAACACCACCCGGGACTAAAAGTCCCCCTTTAGTCCCCGGGTGGGCTTACGCCCCGGGACTAAAGGTGTTAGTCCCGGGCCGTAACACCACCCGGGACTAAAAGTCCCCCCCTTTAGTCCCGGGTGGGCTTACGCCCCGGGACTAAAGGTGTTTTAGTCTCGGGCGGTGCCACGGCCCGGGACTAAAGCCTCCCCGCCTATATAGGGCACAGTGCCCTCCTTCCTCAGATCGACGTCAGACGCCCGAGCCGCCGCCTCCCACGCCGCCGCCTCCTCCCTCCGTCGTCCTCCTCGAGCTCTCTCGCCGACGTCCGCCTCCCCGTCGTCCTCATCCCGCGCCGCCCTCCTCCCTCCGTCGATCTTCGGCCCTCGCCGCGTCTCCTCTCGCGCGGGCGCGCCGCCGCGCGCCTCGGTCCTCCGCCGTTCGCCGCGCGCCGCTGCCGTCCTCGCCGTGGTGCTCGCCGGCGCCGTCGTCCTCGTCGTGGTGCTCGCCGTTCGCCACGCGCCGTCGTCCTCGCCGTGGTGGTGCTCGCCGGTGTGTGCGTGTGTTGTGTGTGCGTGTGCTCGCCGGCCGGTCTGCTCCGCCGTGGTGGTGCTCGCCGGCCGGTCTGCTCCCCCCGTGTGTGTGCAGTGTATAGAAAAGAATAAGAAAAAGAAAAAGAAAAAAGAATGAATCATGTGTTCCTTTGGACAGTTATATATGTTCATAGAAAAATGAATATATATTTATAGAAATATGTATAGAAAATGTTTTTACCCTAACAAAATAGTATTGTTTACACATGTAGGTCCGTCGCCGCCATCCTCACCCCGCGTCGTCATCCTCGCCGCGACGTCATCCTCACCGCGACGTCATCCCTCGCCGCTGTCGGTCGTACGTCGTCCTCACCGCGACGTCATCCTCGCCGCCGTCCGTCGTCGTCCTCATCGTCAACGGTGTGTCCTATGTGATAGATGGAGGAGGAATAATGACTTAGATATATTTGGTTCACTTAGATATATTTACATATATATGTTGATGGGAAAAATCACTTAGATATATATTTTTTTTGTTCACTTAGATATGATATGCAAACATTTACTTAAATCGGTCATGTATATGTGTTATGGAATATCACTTACATATGTTTATGTCCATAGTATTATTTTTATGAATATGGTCTTTATGAATATACGTTATTTTTAATGTTGTCAAAACCTAGACCCGAACCCTAAAACCCCAAACCCGAAACCCCAAACACTAAACCCCGACCCCAAACCCTGAACCCCAAACCCCTAACCCTAAACCCCAAACCCAAAACTCACAACACTAAACCCGAAACCCTAAACCCTAAACCCCAAACCCCCAACACTAAACCCCAAACCCCTAAACCTAAACCCCAAACCCGAAACCCCAACACTAAGCCCGAAACCCTAAACCCAAACCCCTAAACCCCAAACACTAAACCCCGACCCTAAACCCTGAACCCCAAACCCCTAACCCTAAACCCCAAACCCGAAACCACAAACACTAAACCCGAACCCTAAACCCCAAACCCCAAACCCAACCTAAAACCCCAAACCCCTAAACCTGAACACCAAACCCCGTAACCCCAAACACTAAGCCCGAAAACCCTAAACACCAAACCCGAAACCCAAACACTAAGCCCGAACCCTAAACCCCAAACCCGAAACCCCAAACACTAAACCCCAAACCCCTAAACCCTGAACCCCAACCACCTAACCCTAAACCCAAACCCGAAACCACAAACACTAAACCGAAACCCTAAACCCCAAACCACCCAAACACTAAACCCCTAACCCCTAAACCTAAACCCCAAACCCTAAACCCTAAACCTAAACCCCAACCCTAAACCCCTAACACTAAACCCTAACCCTAAACCCCAAACCCTAAACCCGAAACCCCTAACCCTAAACCCTAAACCCCAAACCCTAACACTAAACCTCAACCCAAAACCCCTAACCCTAAACCCTAAACACCAAACCCCTAACCCTAATCCCCAAACCCAAAACACTCAAAACCCTAAAAACCCGAAACCTTAACACCCTAAACCCGAAACCCAAAACCCGAAACTCTATGCACGTTAGTTGCAAAAAATATGGTGTTTATTATCCTCCATGTCATTCGCAGAAATGGCCGACCCAGTTGACAACATGGAGGAGGAAATGTACGAATTAATCAACAGCGGCCGCTTAATCAAAATTTAGCAGGTGATGATAACAATAATCAAGAAGTAGATGACGGCAGTCAATACTTTGCCGATTATGAAGAAATAATGCAAGAAAATACTGGCGAGGTATATACCTACAATAATCTCTATGTGCACATGAAATTCTAAATTATTTATAAATGTATTTATAATCTACTGTTCCTACATATGTAGCCCTCCGGATCGACAACGACTACCGGGAAGAGTAGGACCGTACGAGGTCCGAAGAAGCCGTTGGAGGGCCGGTACATTATCTCAGAATTCAACGAGGAAACAGGCCAAGTACTTGGAGAACATGCACAGAGATTTGTTGCCCACTGTGGGTGCCTTGTAAGGGATAAGATCCCGATAAGTGCTCGTGAATGGAAGAAAAAGGCAAGTGCTCCTGATATAAGTTTTGTCTCTGATCTTGATAAGGAACTGGTTTGGCAAGAGGTCCTTGCACATTTCACACTTGAAACAGAAGATATAAATTTGAAGGCCAGAGTTCGGGGACTGGGCTATGAAGAAAATGGCAACACTATTCCAGGGCTGGAAGAAGAACTTATACAACAAATTTATCAAGAAGGACCAAACTCCGGATTTCAACACTAAGGCCTACGTCAAGTTGAGGGCCATTTTGGGATGAGTTTGTAGAATTCAAGAAATCAGAAGAGAGTGAGGCACGGATCAGAAGGAACCAACAGAATGCCCAACAAAAACAATACCACCATCACTTGGGATCAGGTGGCTACAAGAGTGCCATTCCTAAATGGGAAAGAATGGAACGAGAGTTGCTAGCCAAGGGCATTGAACCAGAATCGATAAACTGGCCTGAGCGCGCCAAGTATTGGTTTTTTGGTCATGGAGGAAGCCTGGACCTACAAACAGGAAGGATACAGTATGGCGAAAAACTCCATAGAGCAGCAGAAAGATTTGCTTATGCTAGAGAAATGGCTGCCAGTGGCAGGTGGCAGCCGAACAGAGACAAGGACGAGCTGACATACGCCCTGGAGAATCTTGAACATGGTGGGAGAACCAGAGGCTATGGGGAGGTGTCATGGGAACATGCCTTCCCTCAGGACAAAGAGACCTATAGAAGCCGCGCGAGAAAGAAGAGGAGGAGGAGGCAGAGCGGATGCAAAGGTTAGAGGAAATGGTTCTTCAGTCACAGGGCCGCGGCTCTTGAAGCAGTTGAGCGAGAAAAAGCACTTGAAGGCAGAATGAACGAGGAAATAAAAAGGCAAGTGCAGTTAGCAGTAAGTTTGATGCAAAGGCAATCTGCATCAGAGCCGGGAGTCAGCCCCCCTGAGCAAATGAAAAGCAGTTGCGCTTCCACAGAGGTCCCAGACGCAGCACTGCGCTTTCCCGTGGATGACATCACCGAGCCTCTCACGACATGTGAACTGCACATTCCACAGGGGAATACCACAGTCATGGTGGCTATAGGTGTTGTATCTCCTATCGATCCTATGAAGACACCAAGAAGTCATGGGCCAATAATACCTCCTGGATATGCTAGCGTCTCGGTGGATAGGGTGGTAAAAGGTTACGACAATGTCGAACTTGACATTAAAGGAGGTGATGGCGAGAATACATTAGGAGAAGCGGAGAAGACATTCATATGTTGGCGCAAGCGCTATATCATAATTCCTGGCGCATCACCTCCTCCTCCTCAACAACCTATCCCTAGGTGTGTATGAAATTAGTGAATGAAAGTTAATAGTATTGGTGAGCTAATAGTATAAATGGATACTCATACCATGTTGTTTTCGCAGCAGGACATCCCCCAACCTAAGTCCAATTATACATTCACCACATGATCACAGTGTTGCAGACGATGATGATCAAGATCAAACACGACGCGATCCATCACCGCCACTGGCCCCATCTCCTCCACGACGGGATCCAACACCGCCACCGGCCCCATCTCCCCCACGGCGTGATCCAACGCCGCCACCGGCCCCATCTCCTCCACGACGAGATCCAACACCGCCACTGGCCCAACCATCTCCTCTAAAGCGGGCTCCGACACCGCCACCTGCCCCATCTCCACGGCGGGTTCCAACACCTCCACCGCCAACAAAGAAGAGGCCTGTCACACAAACAAAGGCGTCAGCCCCCACCACCTCCGAAGAAGACAGCCTCTGTGAGAAAACCAGCTCCAAGATGACAAACTTGCATATGACATTACCGAGGAGGAGACTGAAAGCTGCAGTGCAAAAAGACTTGAACAAGTTCTTCGACGCTGCCATTGCTAGTGGTCGAGCAAAGCGAAACCCGGAGAAGCCATACCTTTTTGTTCGTCCTGAAAAACTAAGGCAAACTGTGGACGCTCACCAAAATAAGACTATGATCGCACGCGCAGCAAATCAATTGAGGAGGCGAAGAAGACAAAGAAGAGAGCAGGAAAGGGTGTCCCACAGCTCGGGGAACAAAAGAAGCAATCAGTGTCGGATCTTGTTGTTAGGAATGAATACGGTACAAACATGGAAATCATACAACAAGCATATGGAGACGTTAATCCTGAGCAACTGCTTGCATTTTTCGAGGAAACTGGTTTGAATGTGGAAAACATACTCGAAGAAGCAGGCATCAAAAGTGCTCCAGAAGTTGATAAATGGCAGAGGGCATATGTATATGGCCAAAGTCTATACAACCCAGCGGCCCTAGGGATCTTGGTACACAAATGCACTTGCTAAATCAGTGGTACCTCACGGCGTGTGGCAGAAAAGCTGATGACTATATTTGCGTCAGAATTAGAGACCATGATTACTTTCGTGGTGATGACATCATATATGTTCAGTTTAATGAGTTACATCAGCTCTGCCACATGGACGCTCTCGACAAATCTCTCGTCAGCTGCTTTTGCCTGTAAGTGATTGTTTCTTTTAATAATCTCACTTTAGCTTATGTATATGTATAAGTAATTATCCTCATACTAGCAAGCGTTTGTAAACATATGCAGAAACATGATGAGACAACTAAGGCGTAAAAATGACAAGGACATTGGTTTCATCGATCCATATATCGTATTCAAGCACCTAGGTACTCTCTCGGATGCATGGAAAACTCAAATAGAGAGGAATTTGCGGAGGTTCTTCGTAAACCAAAGGGACAAAAGTTATATACTATTCCCCTACAACTTTAGGTGAGTTTTGTTATCATATGCACATTTATTATAGGTTGACATAAAGATATATATATGTGTTGACTATATAAACATAAATGCAGTTTTCACTGGATTCTAATTGTGATCGATCTCCACGAGAGTCGTTTGCTAATCTATGACTCTTTGAGAAAACCACAAGAAGATTACCAAGATATGATAGATATTATCCGAGGGTAAATGTGATCTTTAAATATTGATTCCTGCTAGCTATTTAACTCTGCAATAGTTAATTAACGATCCAATTATATATATTGTGCAGGGTTTGGACTTAGTTTGTTCAGAAACACCGTCCGGATCTGAAAGCGCAACTTCCTGATCCTCTACGACTAAATGTAAGTTGTACAGTACCTCCCCGCCTCTTTACCTTAATTAGCATCACTCAGCAGACGCACGCTCAACCAAGGGTACTCTTTTTACATCTTGTACAGTGGGTTCTACGGCAGTCACCGGGAAACAATTTATGTGCGTACTATGTTTGCGAGTTCCTGACGGTGTATGAAAAAAGAACTCCTTTACAGAGTCAGCAAGTACGTAACATGTAAATAAATTTATTTCATTTTTTGTTGCTATTACATAAATATTATGTATGTTAATACTTTCTTTTTCTTTTAATCCAAATTGAAGGAAGACATGGTTGAAGAACCAGGTGATGGATAAGGTCCGCCTCAAAGCAATTCAAGAGACCATCGCGGGCTTCCTTAATGACCATGTCCTTAAGTCTGGCACCGAGTATTGGTTTAATAAAGACGAACCAATGAAGCCAAACCAAGATGAACACTTGTATGACCTCTAAGTTAGGAACAATATTATATTTGTGTGTAAATATCAAGTTAAGGATGCATGATGGATAATGTTGTATATTTTATGTACATATGTATAGCTAGCTCTATAATATATATGTATAGTTTCATATTTCATTTGTGTGTAATTGTAAATTTTATGTGTTTATATATATTTATTAGCAGCGAAGAATAATACGTATTTGAAACTGGCCTAATGGAATATATTAGCAGCGAATAATACGTATTAGAAAACCTAATGTAATTGTAAAACCAAAAACAATAACCAATTGAAAAGAAAGAAAAAGAAAAAAGAAAAAAGCAGCGGCCTCTTTAGCCTTGGTTGGTAACACCAATCGGGACTAAAGAGGCCAGCCACAGTGGCTCGGCTGGAGGCCTCTTTAGTCCCGGTTGGTGTTACCAACCGGGGCTAAAGGTCCCCCATTAGCCCCGGGCGAGGGAACCGGGGCTAAAGGTCGGGCCTTTAGTCCTGATTCCTTAGCCCCGGCTCCATGTCCGGGGCTATAGGCCAAAATGGCCCGGGGCAAAAGGCCCTTTCTCCAGTAGTGAACACTCCCACTAAGTCAGTTTCAACACTACCACTAAAGTCACCTCCACTAAATTTTAGTGGCTAAACTCAGGGGTGGGAACCAAACACCCCCTAAGTACGCGTGGTGTTGTCATCTCTACAACATTTGTCACTGTATCATCTTTTCGCCTCACTATTCTATGTAAATTAGGGTAAACTTCTCTAAGCGGTTTATATCCTAACCACATATATCCTCCAAAACCTCACTTGTTTCCCACTTTGTACCGTAAAGGTGCCGCACACAAGAAAATCTGCGGGCCTATATGTTGCACTTGAGTAAGGGATTTATTGGACAGATATTTCCTTCTTAGAAGGTTCTTCCAAACTCCGTCCTCATTAATCAACCTAAACAACCACTTACTCAAAGACATTTGTTTTGTAGTTCTAGATTAAGTATTCTTAGCCCACCCAATTATTTCGGTGTACAGAGAACACTCCACTCAGCTAGCCGGTATTTCTTTTTATGCTCATTACATTGCAAAAAAAAAACCTTAGCGATAGAAATCTAATTTTTGAAGAACGCCTCTAGGGACATCAAAAAAGATGAATAAACAACGCTAATATAAGCTAGTTAGCACTAAATTGATAAGGACAAGTGGTGGCACCAGTATTATTACCGATTATACGTCTCTAACCATGTCCTGTGGCTTTTTTTTTACAATAGATGTTCTATTTTGTGATATTTTGTCATGATCCAAAGTTGTTCCAACTGGAACCTCTCTCACAAACCTCCCTGATGATCACCTTGCCGGGATTCTTATATTGAAGTCGTCGCTCTGCGACACATATGTTTGTGATGATAGTCTTTTGCGTTACTGATTGTACACATATTAGAGTCTCAGTATAGACCACTCTGTGACAACTAGCTCCATAGGCTTCCAGCAGCCATGCAAATAGAGTGGTATTTTCTTGACGGACAGGAGAACACCACGTGACAGATAAGCAAGGTATATATCAAGTGAGAATTCCTAAAAAGCTATATAGTCAACACACCCCATGTGAACTGGTAGTAATAACACTTTAGAACTTGAAGCATTACTGAGAAGCCTTGGAAAGCA